>JBCNJP010000023.1:65102168-65210858 GCA_039602395.1 Deinandra increscens subsp. villosa
CGATCTACATCGATCCTATGGATCATTTTTCTCTTTTATATTTCTTACAAAATTTCAATCTGATTCCGATGGTTTTATGAAGGTTGTTACCCTCATCCCCACCGATGCTTCTGTCTCCTCTGCCCTCCTTCTCAGCCTCTACGCTACCTCCTCTTCCCAAATCGGTGGTGCTACCTCCTCGCCTCCGCGTGCCAACGTTGATGCTTTACCTTCGCACCGTCGTCATTGGTGGTTTTTCTCCACGCCACAGACCAAGTAGGGTTTTTTTTCTCGAAATCTAGGTACTTGCTACCTATTGGGTTTTTCTTTATTGCTAGATGCTTGAAATCTAGGGTTTTTTTACATATTGGTTTATTGCTTGATGCTAGTTGCTCGAAATCTTGGGTTTCTGCTCGAAATTATTGTTTTTTGGTCGAAATCTGTGTTTTTGTAGTTGATAGTTGTTTTTGTTCCACGCATTTGTTAGATGTTATTAATAGTTTTTTTTTTGTTCCAATCTATTTTTTTGGTCGAAATTAGGAAATAGTTTCTCTTCCTTCAACCACAACTTGTGAACTTTGGGTTAAGAATGCGGATGCGAAGTATGGATTGTTTGGATCTTAGATTTGTTGATTTCTTTTGGGTTTTATGTCTTTTGGATGATATGCCTTTTAGATGATATGGCTTTTGGATGATATATTTATGGAATGTTATTTGGATTATATGTTTATGGAATGCTATCTGGATTAATGTTTATGGAATGTTACTTAGATTATATGTTTAGATAAGTTTGGATGACAAGTAGCATATGGACTCGGATGAGGATATTATAGTTTTCATTTTCCTTTGTTGGCAATGGTTACAATTAGCCTCAACAATAAGTGAAAGGATAAGAGATTTGAATTTGGCGTTGACCGGTCAGGACTACAAACAAGAATTGTTGTATGGATCTTCTACACAATGTCATGAGATGATGCGCATGTCAAGTGATGCATATATACTATTGTGCAATCATTTTCACCAAAAAAATTGGTTGCGGAGTAGTGGGGCAATAACCTTTGAAGAAAAGACGGATATAATTTTTATTGTCATAGGTCATAATGAGCGTATTCGAATGGTTAAAAGGAGGTTTCGAAACTCAACATAAACAATTCATAGATGTTTTCATGAGGTCCTAAATGCGATGATGAATTTCACAAGAGAAGTTATAGTTCCAACATCTTCTAATCCAATACTTAATGCTTCACAACGACATAGAAGGCTAGACTAAAAATTTTCTGGAGCAATAGGTGCGTTAGATGGAACTCTTGTACATGCAGTCGTACCTACCGATCAACAGACTCATTACAGGGAAAGAGGAAAAGGTGAATGCTATGAGAATGTCTTGGGAATATATAATTTTGATATGATAACCTTCGTATCGGTTGGATGGGAGGACATTGCACATGAGTCACGTGTTTTGAAAGAAGTAGCATTTAATCTGAATTTCGGCTTTCATATTCCCCACCAGGTTTTTAATCATTGCAAACTTTGATGATTGTTTATCTATTTTTTAAAGTAATAGATTTGATATTAACAGTTACATACAAATATTACCTTTGCGACTCTACATACACCAACACTCTTGGATTTTATGACACCCTACCGTAATATGAGATATTGGGTAGCGAATTTTCGACGACAACGCGCGTTTACTAAGGAAGAAAAATTCAACCATGTCCACGCACAACTCAGAAATGTTATTGAGCGCACATATCGTGTTTTGAAGACAAGATTCCCAATCCTAAAACAAATGGCCCATTTTCCATTTCCAATACAAAGAGACATAGTGATTGTTTGTTTCGCAATTCATAACTTTATAAGAAAAGGGAGTATTCGTGATCAGTTATTTATGCCATATGAGTTTGTAGAAATACAAGATTAGAAAAGTGATAGTCATTCCGTTCACAACATGAATGGGGTGTTGGAAATATGGTGTTCTGACCCGACAAATTAACGTACCCGACCCGATATTGACCCGTAAGAGTTACACCCTGGTCAATGGACTTAAAATCTAATTACCCGTTAATTAGTATTAAACGAACGACTTAATTAATTAAATGAATAATTGATTATTTATCTAATTTAACGACAAAAACGATTTCACTCTGAAACGCCGGGAATTTTATTAAATCGGCTAATAGTTGTTACTGGATTAACAGACTGATTAGTTTTGATGGACTGGATAGAGTCGCGACCGGGCCCATTCCGTATAGGCCCTGGTTTGTGAGTTTCATATTAAAATAGGGAGGATAGTGGATTGCCAAAAAAAAGTCTCACAATCAAAACCTTAAATCTCTCTCTCTTTCCTCCCATCCGTCGCGATCCCCAACCGGCTCCAAGCCACCGCCGATCGGACCTCCACCGCCACCACCAATCCTTGCCTTTTTGATGGATCCCCGTTTAGCCAGCGTATGTTCGAGATTGGAGAAGGAAGCCGAACGAGCCCGAGCCACCGCCCCTAGCCGAGCCGCAGCCGAAGCCGCAACCACGACTAGTGTCGCCGCTGACGCCGCCCTCCATCCGCCGCCAGTCGATCGTCGGCCGGTGGTCCTCTCGTTTCCGGCGCAACCGACGTCACCGCGCCCCGTCCTCTCGTCGTGGCTCGCGCCATTATACCCGCCGGCCACTACCACCACCGTATCGCCGCCACCGCCTTCCGCCGGTGACGAGATCGTCTTGGGGACGATTCCAGTTACGATCCTAGTTGTTTAGGCAGATCAAGTTTTGTCGTCGCTATCGCTCGTGGCTAGTCTGCCACCACCGCTGCCGTTACCACCACCACCACCTATGGTCGCCGCGTCCGTTGATGATCTGACTTGCCGATTCGAGTCTGACGTATCTGTTCGTCCTAGCGCCAGTCCGTTGAATCCGGGTGTCTTGAGCGTTTGCTCGGATCCCGCCAAGGTATAACTAATTCATTTAGATATTAATTCTATTTATTTATCTTAAATAAATATTTATCTGTGTTTGTTGCGATCGGTGACTGATCCTTTTCAGAGTTTGTATTCGCGATGTTTTAAAATCGTTTCCGCTGCTAAATTAATTATGAATTAATTAATTATGAATTGATTTAAATAAATATAATCGGTTTTAATAAAAATTAAAATAATTAACCCGGATACACACTGTAAAACCTAACATGGGGTTCATAAAGCATTCAGTCTATGACTACTTTTCGTGACGAGATAGCTAGCTACTCAACTAATGTCAAATATTGGTTAATTTTTATTCGGATATTAGTATGTTTTCATGAATTTTGAAGGATTTATGTGTAATATGAATTTTCTATGATAGTTTGTATTTTTTTTCTTTAATAATAATTAATTATTCAGGGTTCTGACCAAAAAGATACATTTCCTTGTAGCAAGAAATAGTTAATAGGGGTAAAATAGTCCTTCTACACAGTCATTCATCGATCCAACCAAACAATACTTACTGGTTCAGCACTACCTAGTTCAGAGTCTCTTACTCAATTAGACATCTTACGTGTTCAGTACTTAATGACGTAGATGTTATCACAAAGACCCATACATTTTTCCACCAAACCACCTAATTCATTTACACATTTAATCGTCTTCACAAGTATATACATGTATTTATAAAAGATAACAAAAAAATTAATAAAAATAAAAATTTTGGGCCTCTCGAGAGATTGGACTTTTGGTGGTTGCCCTCGCTCTTGCCTTGACTATCTATGAGCCAGGTTAGCTCATGGGTGATACATAATCATTTTACATCAAGATGATATTGGAAAGGAGACATCGGATTGTCTATATAATCAACAAGAAGACATGCTGATATTTACGCCGAGGGGCTAACCTGGCTCATAGTCAGGGGTAGCCCGTGCTATCCTCTAAACTTCTATGCGAAGTGGACAATGTTTTTAGATTTTTTAGTTTTTATAGACGTGTACTACCAATTAAAAGAATTTATGTGTACTCTACCCTTAAAAGTTTTTCAGACTAGGGGTGAAGATGGGGTCGGACTAAAGATGGATAGAGCTGGAGTAAGTATCTAACAATTTTTCGGACCGAACAAGTATAAATTTTTAAAAGTTTCACCCTTGATTCTGTCCCTATTTACGTCCGACTACAAACCTCAAGTACCACCCTGGTATTGAAACATATGTATCAGCTTGGGTAATATACGGATTTCTAATACTATTTTAATTATATAAAATCACATGATAAAAATAATAAAATAATCTCATTAATTCAATATACCTAAAAGGCAAACCAATATTTTAAGGTAACGTGACTCTTGTTTTTCTTTTTCTTTTTTGCATATTATTAAAAATGGTAAAGTTAAAAAGTGAAAATGTGTGATTTGTTTAAACAAATTCCGAACGACAAGCTCCACATGGTCACTCAAGGACACATTGAAGATGTAGGGCAAACTGGATGAACGAACCAAAAAAGGGCACGTGGACAAAATAACGCCCATCTAATCGGAAATTTATTTATTATTTATAAAAATTAGTTGGATCAATTTGATTTTGGGTAAAAAGTTAAAACCTACAACGTGTTTGTGATATAAAATGGTACATGTGATCTTTATAATTATATATTATAATCAGTGGTGCTTATATTTAAAAATAAAATATACCTTTGTATTTTATAGATTTCTTTATAAAAACAATATTAAAATATTATTTTAAAAATATTAAAGAAGTATTGACTAGAAAGGTTAACATCATTAACATAAAAGAAAGAATTATATCATCTCAAAAGATTACATGAAAATAAAAGTGCTCGTTAATATTTTGCATGAAGTAGCTTTTAAAGTAGTTTAACCCTTCATGAAAGCACTGCACTCTAAGCCTACGAGAGGGGACAACGCTGTTAAATCCACAAACGCATGTTTCCTTCCTATCCATCCAAATACCAAAATGTCAGCTGATCTAAATGTTGACCTTTCTTTCAACGGGTTAGTCAAGAAACTTACGAACACTTCTTTCGTAGCAGATTTCCCAACACACTTGAAAATGTCAAAGAGAACATCTCTAACCTAATGGTGTTGGTACTTGAACCCGGGAGATCTGAACAATGTACCACATGCTCCCCAAAAGAATACAAACACGCCTTGTGACAACACATGGAATATATCATTTTAGAGAAATATTACAGAAATATGATTTTATTAAAAAAAGTATCTAATAAGTAATATGAGTTATACCAAGCACTACTACAAAAAACAGCTTTTTTGACGCGCAATGCGCGTCAAGAAAGGTACCAGATGATGTGGATTTGCGCTTCAAGGAAGGCCATGTCAAGAAGATTCTTGACGCGCAAATGCGCGTCATCCTGTTTATGACGCGCTAACGATGACGCGTATTTTATGACACGCATTGCGCGTCAAGAAAGCCCTTTCATAAATGGATATGACACGCATTTTTGTGCGTCTAGAATGTAAAAAAAGTAAAATAAAAATATTTTTTAATAGAATCACTATTTCTACAAATAATGACAATTAACCTGATAATAGAACATAAAAATGTACTTATAGTAAAATAATACATTTCTTATATAGAAAACAATTCGAACATTTCATACAAGTACTAAAAATATTTCAACGTTAACAAATAAATGTATTAATAAATGTATTAACAAGGGATTGCGACCGCATTAAATCATAATAACATAGGTTAGGACCTGTAGCCTTCACCGTCACTGTGCAAATCAAAACCAAATATACCGTCTTCTTCATTTTCACACGTCTTCTTGTGGGGCTTGCGTCCTTTGTTTGACCAAGTAATCCTGATAAAGCATATATGCATAGAAATAATTACACTATTAATTGATAATAATGTTATCCATCCTTTTATTTTCAAGGGTACCAAATTGACCTTCCAAATTTGCAGATCTTAGAAGCTTACAAATTGCTGATAAAGCAATGGAAAACGACTCACCAGAATGCGTTTCTTGTGCCTGCTGCTATTTATTGTTAATACATAAGCAACTAAATAATGATTATTCGCTTGGTTTTTTAAACAATCTGATTATTACCTCAGGTTTTTTGTGTGAGTGAGAAACCAAAAGAGGCCCATGAATTTGAACGAACATCAGATTTTGTTTGTGGCTGAAGTAAAAGAATCGATGAAATACAAGTTAAGATATCATCTAGTGGTTCTACTATTCAAATTTTGCCATGGTCTGTTTTAACACACTGAATTAAACCAAGCTGATCATCCTAACACAATGCAAAGGCCAGCTATGAAATCAAAAGATGGCCATAAAATGTTTAAGTGGGAAATAAAAAATAATCCTTGAGTGCTTACTTCTTTGTAGAACTTCAGAAAATGAGGCAAGAGAAAATCAGAAATTGCCCCTGCGGCTAACAGATCAGGCCTATTTCAACCAATGGAGCAGCAGCAGACCACTCAAATCGAATGGACCTGCAATCGATTCTTGACAAAATTCAAAAAAATAAAACAAACAATTTATCCATTCTTGACATGAGTATACCACCAGAAAATAAACAAACAGCAATCGGATGGACCTGCAATTGACAAAGGGAGCTAATTACCAAAATAAACGTTGTACATCAGTGGGCTATATTGGACCTAATCTCATTAGGATTCAATGGCCAAGACTCAGTTGATACAGATTCTTTCAAGCATGATTTGTTACAAGATATGAAGATCACCATGGACTATGATTGTATGGTATAATAGCATCATATAATAGTTTATAGTCTTATAACTACAATTCAGCTAGTCACATTTCCAAACCCGACCCAGCATCTCTAAACATACCATTTGACTAAAATAGTCAATTATGGCTGACGAAAAAGTCCTACAACTAACAAATTCCATGGACCCATAAAGAACTTGCCCCCTATTAGATGGATTCGCAAGTTTTAAAACCAATCTACATAGAATAAAAATAGAGTGGCTAGATCTATAATTAGATATGACCCTTATAAGCCTGATCCACAAACACCTATAGATATAAACACAGCACATATGACATACCATATATAAAAATACACCTTAAAATTTCCACTTAATACCTATACATACAAATGCATTCAACAGGAATAGAGGACATAGACCCATGAAAGGTGTGGAACCATTCTATCTTAATGAAGTAAAAATAACCGCAATGTATTTATGTTCAGGTTAAGTAAAAGTAACTGCTATGTATTATATCAAAGTTTTGTCGTAATAGGAAGGGTTTTTACACAATGCTCAACTGCATATCTGTCTTTATAGATAAAAGAAGATAAACCCAAAGCATTAATGTTTATTTTGTTATCTTTCAAATATGAAACCCAAATGTTTATATTGTTATCTTTCAAATATGAAACGCCCATATAATCTTAATATATTTTTGATTTTCAAAATGATTATTCACATTAGTAGCTCACTTCTACCAACATAACAGCCAGAAAAACTCTGATACATTGTGACATCCGGGAATTTCAAGGTTAACTTCCGTTAGACAAACCCCGTTAGTTACGTTATAAGTGCTAACTTAGTAACTAATGCTTAACTAGGCCGAATACGTCCACGTCCTTTGGTTGATCACCGAACCCGTCCATACATGATAAGTGTTCGATTGTTTATTGTCATTATGTGCAATGTGATTTGAAGGCATGATTTAATATTATGAATAGCATGACGAATTGTGAATTATGGGTTATGTGATAAATTTGTATGATTTTAGTTTCCAGCGAAACTACCGAGCGAAACTATAGTTTCGCCCGGTAGCTAGCTAAGCTGCCTGACTTACACGAGATCAGAGCCAGTTTCGCTATCCAGCGAAACTGCCAGCGAAACTGGGCCCTGATATATAATATCCTAATAAACCCTAGCCCTCCCATTTGCAACCTTTTCTCCAAAAACACACACACACTCTCTGAGATTTCTGGACCAGCTGAGATATCACCGTTTGCTGCTATCATCACTGTTGGTAGAGAGCATCCATCGATCCTCGATCAAACCGTGAGTCTCCAAAACCCATTTACATGCATTTTCTATGTGTTTCTTCATAAAGCATGCCCAATCCTTCATGAACTTGTTAGATCTTCTGTATTTATGATTAGGGATGCTAGATCTGTTATAAAGTCTCCAACTTTACGTTCAAAATCCAACCATAATGAAGATTCATGCTTATTAGGTCATTTTAGGTTAAAAATGCATATTTGGCGATTTGATGATGTAAATTTGTGTTATTGATGATAAAAATGCTTCTTTGATGTTCCTAAATGCTTATATGTGCTTAGAAATGATTTACACAAAGTATAGAGGCTGTTAGAAAGATTTTTGTTAGTTTTTTGGGTTTTTCTTGCGACTAGCGAAACTGCATGTTCATAGGGCGAAACTATCCAGCGAAACTGTATAGTTCCTCCGAGCGACACTGCCTAGCGAAATTATAGTTTCGCCGGGTAAACCAAACCAGACCAGCTCGAGCGAAATTACCGAGCGAAATTTCCTAGCGAAACTGCTAGCGAAACTATGACCAGAACCCAAACTTGTGCAATTTGCTTGAATGTTATGCCATGACTTACATGATTATGCTATGATGATACATGTTTGATATCTGTAATATGTGAACCCTTGATCATGATCAACCATCGGTATCGTGTGTCGGTATGTCGAGTCTTAGTTGCAACGTGCTATGTTATGGGCCATAGTGACGTTAAGTTAAAGTTTAGACACAACCTAACACTTAAGACCTTAATGTGATTACTAGGTCTTCGTTAACAAACATAAATTGGATTAACAAGTGTAGCTGAGCAACCTAAGGTGAGTTTCACAAACCCTTTACTTGTGAGCCCGTTTGGGTCACAACGAACATACTAAACGGAAAACAACGCTGACCATTTGAGGTATTGCCTAATGGGATACCTGTTATGGAAGTTGGAGTGTTTTATGGGGAACACTTGCAACTGTCCATCCTTGGGGTTTCAAATGAAATCCGGAACCAACTATTATGACACTTAAACTCTTTTTGGGATTTCAGATGAAATCCGGAATAAACATTTTAATATGACTAGTGTAGGTTAAAGTCTAAACCAAATGATATCACATGATTTCTAAGGATGCTTAAAAACTTAAAGACCTCAACTTAGTACTGATGATCTGGAAAGCGAGGGGATGTTGGGTAGATCTACTGAGGGTTTGACAAACCCTGCTCCGCGGTACACAAATGTGTAACCAACCGGCCGGGGGCCGAACGGAGTACAATATCAGCCTGTTGTTAGTTGTGGGCCTCCCTACTGGGACATAACTGGAGGCACGAACCATCGGCAAATGCCGAACTCTGTTACGTCAGCTTTCAGCCCTAGTACGACTTCCTTAGTGCATGGAAACCGGATTAGCTACCCGCGATATCGGTTGACTGCTTTAACTTTTACTTAAGTAGTGCATATTCAGTAATCAAAATCTTGGCAAAGTTTTGCAAAACCATACTACTTATATATGTTGATACATACGATTATTGAGACCGGGCCAATGCATGTCATGCCCACCGTGAACTCACCAACCGTTAGGTTGACACTTGTGTGGTTTTCACTTTTGCAGATCGTTGAAGAGTATCCGCTGAAGGTTGGCATGACACGTGAAGACTTAAATTTTATTAAACTTAACTTGGGAATTTATATACAATGATTTGTTTATGTAAAGCACGTGGTTAGTGCTAAGACAAATATTTTTCCGCTGCGAATCTTTTGAAACTGTTTTTATTTATGAACGTTGGACTTTACTCTGATTCGTTTAGTATTTGTAACTAATGGTTGTGGTCCTGGTCTAGTCGCGCCCCTTAATGGTATAAACTCCGTTAGTGGTTAATTGGGGGTGTGACATACATGGACCATCTTTGCATCCTTTTGTGAAGCAAACATAGAAAACTCACCTTAAATTACACGTAGCTGCAAACAAAGATCAACTTCGACGCCTGCAACATAAAATGAAGAACAAATCAGCATCACTGATGACCTGGTTTTCAATATTCATATTCTAATAAGCTGAATACAACCGGCCTCAACCTATCATCTCAACCATGCCACTCTAAAAAGGGCAACGAAACTGATTTCAACCTATTCCAAAACCAGCAATCTATAACTAACCTTAAACTCCAAACAACAACCAGACAAAGAGACTCTCGTACATGTTTCATCCAAAAAAGAAGAACGATTCAGAATTGGTTGTCATATACTAGTGGATATTAATCTAAATATGTTAGTTGTTAAAGTTATAAGGGTCAGTCCTGTAAATAAGCAAAGTTAAGTTTGGAGTCAATTTGTCATTGTAAATAGTATAGGGTCTGTTGTGTCATGACTGAAAGTCTATAACCGGTCGTATATGGGTGGTGTTTCACCCCTATAAAGTGTCGAACAAAGTCTGTAAATCATCATCAAGATATTCATTTTACGTTTTAGTCAATTTCCTTGTTCAAATCCGCTGTTCAATCTCTGATTATACGAACATTTGGTATCAGAGCGGTCAATCGATCAAGGGAGGATGGAAGAAGCAATCGGTCGTTTTGGAATCGTCGATCGAAACCTGTTTTGCAATCAGTTGTTTGGAAATCATCATTCGTTCGTTTCATTGTTGGATTTCGGTTAAATCGATCGAGGGAAGAAAAAAAGAATCCATCGTTCAAATTGATCGGAAGTGTTTTTTGAAATCAGAATCGGTGATTCAAAAGCATGGTTCATTAGTCATCGATCAAGAAGGAGGAGTCAATTCGTTTTTGGGGAAATTCCGTTCATAGCCAAATCCAAAACAACAAAATAGGCGGCTGTTTTTGTTCCATGGAATTGGATTGAAAGGAACAAAATAGGGGTCACTGCAATTCATAAATTATTTCAATTGGATAGATCAAAGTCGGCATGGAAAAGGAATTTCAATTGGCAGAGACTCCAAATTTCAGATAAGTATTTGTTACTCTATGGAATTCGATGGGCAGTAGTATGATTAGTATTTTGTTTCAAATTGTTTAAAGTTTTTTTTTAACAATTAGGATTAAAGGTTAAGGTTTAAGAATAGTTGGTTTTGGTTTGTTAGGAGATCGGTAAGAAACTCGTGTATTGTTTCTTGGTAGATTGAAACGGTTGGTTTGATTCATTCTGTGATCGGAAAGAAACCCGTGTACCGTTGTCATTAGAAACATTTGGTTTTGATTTGTCTGGCAAGCGGAAAAACCCGTGTACTATTCTTGGTTTAAACAATTGGTTTTGAAAAGTCCGTGTATTGTTTTCGGTAGAAGCAATTGGTTTTGGAAAAACCCGTGTATTGTGGTTGAGCAATTGGTTTTTGGAAAACCCGTGTATTGCGGTCGGTAGAAAACAATTGATTTTTGAAAACCCGTGTATTGTTGTCATTAGAATAGTTGGTTTAGGAAGAAACCCGTGTACTATTCTGGATAGAAACAGTTGTGTCACACCCCCAAATCAACCACTAACGGAGTTTATACCGTTAAGGGGTGCGAGCAGACCAGGATCCACAACCATTAGTTACAAATACTAAATGAATCAGAGTTAGTTCAAAAACCTGTTATAAAGTAAAGTCTCAAATACAAACGCAGCGGAATAAGTATTGTCTTAGCACTAACCACGTGCTTTACAAATTCTTTGTTTAAAATTCCCAATTAAGTTTAACAGAAATAAAATTGTCTTCACGTGCCATGCCAACCTGCTCCGGAATACTCCTCAGCGATCTGCAAAAGTTTAAACCACGCAAGTGTCAACCTAACGGTTGGTGAGTTCACAGTGGGCTTGTCATGCATTGGCCCGGTCTCATAATCATAATTTGTATCAAGATATACTTACATAGTATTCGTTTGTGAAAAGCAATGCTAAATATTATGTCTCAGTTTATAAAGGAAATGTCCGTGACCTACGTCATCGGGTATGAACTAGTTTTGTAAAATTAAAGTGCTCAACCGATATCGCGGGTAGCTAATCCGTTGTTCCATGCACTAAGGAAGTTTGTACCAAAGCTGACCATAAATTATTGTAGTGGCCGTGCCATCAGTACTGCGGACCTACGTCATCGCGGATTTGCCTCCCCCGTGTCCTCTCGGGATCACGGTCAAATAGGCTGATATTGTACCTCCGTGCACTCCCCGTGCCACGGGGCGGAGTTTGTCAAACTCCAGTAGGTCTACCCAACATCCCCTCGCTTTACAATTAATGGTACAATTTAGTTGAGGACTTTTAAGTTTTCAAGGCATCCTTAGAAATCATGTGATATCATGTGGTTTAGACTTTAACCTACACTAGCCATATTAAAAAAGGTTTACTGGATTCTCATGAATCTCAAAAGTGTTTTCAGTTTCGTTTCAGAAATAGTTGTTTAAGTAATTCACAAGTGCTTCCCATAAAACACTTCAAGCTCATCAAGTGGGTGCCGAGCACTCCAAGTTTTCAAGTTCATCAGGGAGGTGCCTAGCACTCTCGAAGTTGTCAGCATTGTTTTTATTTAGTTATTCGGTGTGACCCAAACGGGTTCACGGTAATTGGGTTAGTGACACTCACCTTGGGTTGCACTGCTACACTTGCTATAATATCCAAGTTTGCTTAATGAAGACCTAAGAACACGTTTAGGTCTTAAGTATTAGTTTTGTGTCTAATCTTTACTTAACGTCACTATGGCCCATAACATTGCACGTTGGAACTATGACTCGACATACAGACACACGACACCGATGGTTGATCATAGACAAGGGTTCACATATATCAGAAATCAAAGCATGTATCATCATGGCATAATCATGTAAGTCATGGCATAACATTCAAGTAAATTGCACAAGTTTGGATTCTGGTCTCAGTTTCGCCAGCAGTTTCGCTGGAGGGAGATCTATACAGTTTCGCTGTATAGTTTCGCCCAAAGAACATTACAGTTTCGCTGGTCGCGAAAAACTTACGGATCAGCCTAAAAATCACTCTAACAGCTACCATATTTCACATAACTCATTATCTAGCATACATAGGCATTTACCAACATCAAACAACAAGTTTTAACACCTTATTCATGCATTTTCATCATCAAATCACCAAAATACATTTAAAACCCTAAAGTGACCAAAATAGCATAAATCTCTATCATGGTTGGATTTCAAACGTAAAGTTGCAAACTTTATGACGGATCTAGCATTCCTAAGCATTCCTACAGAAGATCTAACAATATCATGAAGGTTTAAGTATGCTTTATGAAGAAACACATAGAAAACACATAGAAATGGCATAAAGGAAGGTTTTGGGACTCACGATTCGATCAAGGAATCGAATGGATGTTGTCTTGAGGCTGAGATCTTGGTTTTCTTGATGGTTTTCAGCTGACCAGATCTCCAGAGAAGAGTGTGTGTGTTTTTGTGTAAATGAGGCAAATAGGAGAACTAGGGTTTATTAAGATTATTTATATCAGAGGCTAGTTTCGCTGGCAGTTTCGCTGGCCAAGCGAAACTGGCCCTGAACTCGTGCAGGTCAATCAGTTTAGCTAGCTACCGGGCGAATTTGTAGTTTCGCTCGGTAGTTTCGCTGGTTACCAAAATAGGGCAATTTTCACATAATCAAGGATTTACAATTTGTCATGCTATTCATAATATTAAATCATGCGTTTAAATCACATTGCACATAATGACATCAATAAATGAACACATAACACATATGGGCGGGTTCGGTGATCAACCAAAGGTCGTGGACGTATTCGGCCTAGTTATGCATTAGTTACTAAGTTAACACTTATAACGTAACTAACGGAGATTGCCTAACGGAAGTTAACCTTGGAATTCTCGGGTGTCACATCATCCCCTTGAAATTGGAATTTTCGTCCCGAAAATTATTCTAGCGTTGTAGCGTTCGCAGCATCAGCTGTCGTCGTTGCTGTCGTTGCTGGGGAAAGAAAGCGAAAGTTTTAGGGTTGTCACATCCTCCTCCCGTTAAGGAATTTTGGTCCCCAAAATTAAATCATACCTTGAGTTTCCGTGGACGTTTGCTCGAACAAGTGAGGATACTTTTTCTTCATCTGATCCTCTCATTCCCATGTATATTCAGGTCCACGTTTTGAGTTCCATCGTACCTTAACGATCGGAATCTTGCTACGTTTGAGGGCTTTTTCCTCGCGTCCCATGATTTCTACCGGTTGCTCAATGAATCTCAATTGTTCATCGATTTCCAATTCCTCCAAAGGAATTATTTCGGTGTCTTCAGCCAGACATTTCTTCAGATTGGAAACGTGAAACACGTTGTGAACTCCATCGAGTTCAGCAGGGAGTCGTAGTCGGTAGGCCACCGGGCCTACTGTTCCAATGATTTCGAATGGACCGATGTAGCGAGGATTCAACTTTCCACGCTTTCCGAAGCGTATCACTCCTTTCCAGGGAGATACCTTCAATAACACCTTGTCGCCTACCTCGAACTTCAAAGGTTTGCGGCGTTTGTCGGCATAGCTCTTTTGCCTTCAATAACACCTTGTTGTATCATGAATAATCTCCGGTCCGGTGAGTCCTTTCTCACCCGTTTCGGCCCAACATACGGGCGATCTACATTTTCTGCCGTAAAGAGCTTCAAAAGGTGCAGCACCGATACTTGAATGATAACTGTTCTTGTAGGAGAGCTCCACCAACGGAAGGTGAGCCTCCCAGTCTTTTCCAAAGTCGAGAACGCAAGCTCGGAGCATGTCTTCCAAAGTCTGAATAGTTCTTTCCGTCTGACCATCGGTCTGTGGGTGATAAGCTGTACTCATATCCAGTCTGGTTCCCAGTGCTTCTTGCATGGATTGCCACAATCGGGAAGTAAATCGAGGATCTCTGTCGGAGATGATGGTCTTAGGCACTCCATGTCGTGCCACAATTCGATCCATGTATAGCTTTGTTAACCTTTCCATATTGTCAGTTTCCTTCATTGGAATAAAGTGTGCAAATTTGGTTAATCGATCAATGATGACCCAAATCGCATCCGGTCAGTTCGATCGATGAGGTAACCCTGTTACAAAATCCATAGAGATATCCTCCCATTTCCATTCTGGGATCTTTGGTTGCTGCAATAATCCAACAGGCTTTTGATACTCGACCTTAACCCTAGAACACGTTAAACACCTAGCCACATACCGCGCAATGTCGGCTTTCATATTCGGCCACCAATAGAGATTCTTCAAATCTTGGTACATTTTGTTCGATCCAGAGTGCACCGAATATCTTGACTTGTGAGCCTCGTCCATTACAAGCTCACGGAGATTTCCGAGTAGAGGAATCCAAATTCTGTCATTATAATACCTGAGTCCATCAGACTTAACTTCAGAGTGACCATCTACACCACGCAGTGCTTCAGCTGCGAAGTTCTCTTCCTTTAAAGCTTCTTGTTGGGCATCGCGGATCTGTTCCAGCAATCCCGTGTGAATGGTCAGTTGTAGCGCTCGTACTCGTCGAGGCTTTTCGTACTCTTTCCGACTTAAGGCATCAGCCACAACGTTGGCTTTTCCCGGATGATACTTAATTGCTAAGTCATAATCGTTTAATAACTCGATCCACCTTCTCTGTCGCATGTTGAGATCCTTTTGTTCAAAGATATGCTGTAAGCTCTTGTGGTCAGTAAATATTGTGCACTTTGTCCCGTAGAGGTAATGTCTCCAAATCTTGAGTGCATGAACAACGGCTCCTAATTCCAAATCATGAGTCGTGTAATTCTTTTCAGTATCCTTCAGTTGCCTGGACCCATAGGCAATCACTTTGTCTCGTTGCATCAACACACAACCGAGTCCTTGGATTGATGCATCACAGTAAACCAGAAAGTCGTCAATCCCATCGGGTAACGCGAGGATTGGAGCTGAACATAGCATGTCTTTAAGCGTTTGGAACGCGTGTTCTTCTTTTTCACCCCATCTATATTGCACCCCTTTGTGCGTTAAAGCTGTTAAGGGTTGAGCTATTTGCGAGAAACCCTTGATAAACCTTCGGTAATATCCGGCAAGTCCCAAAAATTGTCGGATTTCGGTTGGTGCTCTTGGAGTAGACCAATTCTTGATAGCTTCCACTTTAGCTGGGTCGACATGAATTCCACTCTTGTCGACAATGTGTCCAAGAAACTGGACTTCGCGAATCCAGAAATCGCACTTTGAAAACTTAGCGTAAAGCTGTTCCTTGCGGAGCAATTCCAAGATAAGTCGCAGGTGTTGCTCATGTTCTTCCTTTGTCTTGAAGTAGATCAGTATATCATCAATGAAAACTATCACAAACTGATCGAGGTACGGCTTGCACACTCGATTCATCAGGTCCATAAACACGGCAGGTGCATTGGTTAGCCCAAACGGCATAACCAGGAACTCGTAGTGTCCATACCGAGTGCTGAAGGAAGTCTTGGGGATATCCTCATCACGTACGCGAAGTTGGTGATAACCAGACCGTAAATCAATCTTTGAGTAGTAACTTAAACCTTGTAGCTGATCGAAAAGATCGTCGATTCGAGGAAGTGGATACCGATTCTTGATAGTAACTTTGTTGAGCTCTCGGTAGTCTATACACATTCGGAACGTTCCGTCCTTCTTCTTAACGTACAATACTGGTGCTCCCCACGGAGACGAACTTGGACGAATGAATCCCTTGTCGAGTAACTCTTGAAGTTGTGAGGAGAGTTCGTTGAGTTCGCTTACCGCCAAACGGTAAGGTGCGCGTGCTATCAGAGACGCTCCAGGAACTAAGTCGATTCCAAACTCTACTTGTCGAAACGGAGGCAAACCAGGTAGATCTTCAGGAAATACATCTTGGAAGTCGCGGACTATCGGGTAGTCGTCAATTCTACGCTCGGGAAGTGTCGAATCGGTGACGTTTGCGAGTATTACGAAGTGACCCTTACGAAGGCACTTCTGAGCTTTGAGGAACGAAATGATGCCAGTGACTGTTCCACCTTTTTCACCCTGAACTGTTAATACTTCACCTTCCTTGAGTGGGATACGAACCACTTTTTCTTGACACAGAATTTCAGATCGGTTTTCTGACAACCAATCCATTCCTACTATAACGTCAAAACTACCAATCGGGAAAGGCATAAGATCAATTCCTAGGGTATGGCCCGCTAGTTCTAGCTTACAGTCCTTAACTATCTGAGTTGTATCATGAAGTTTACCGTTTGCTAGCTCTACCACATACTTAGCATCTAAGTCAATCGGTTTAGCATTAATTAATCTAGCAAACTTAGTGGAAATAAAACTTCTTTCAGCACCAGAATCAAACAATACAGTAGCAAAGAAACCATTAAGGATGAATTTACCGTTAATCACGTTGGCGTCGTTGAGAGCTTCACCCTGACCCATGATGAAAGCTCGACCTCTACCATTTCCACCATTGCCGTTATTACCATTTCCGTTGCCATTCCCATTACCATTACCTCCGCCATTACCATTCCCACCGTTGTTTCCCTGATTACCGTTCCCTTGTCTTCTCAGCTGAGGGCAGTCTCTTTTTATGTGACCTTGAGCACCACACTCAAAGCAGCCACGGGCTCCCCCATTGTTGTTGTTCTGGTTCTGACCGTTGTTGTTCCCATTGCCCCGATTGTTCCCATAGTTGTTGTTTCCATGATTGTTGTTGTTCCTCCTGGGGCGGTTTTGTTGCTCGGGCAAAATTGCCCAACAGTCTTTTGCTTCGTGGCTTCCCTTGCCACACCTTTCGCAGCTCAAGTTCTTCCTACAAATACCAGCATGATGCTTTCCGCACTTGTTGTACATGGGCAGGTTACCTTTGTAGTTGCTCTGACCATTACCGCCCTGGCGGTTGTTACCACTGTTATTCCCAGACCTCTTGCTTTGGCTTTGGGAGTTGAAAGACCTCCCAGTGCTGTTACCCATGCTTTGATTATTCATCGAGTTTTCAAGAGCTTCATCATCAGCCTTTCTCTTGCCACTTAAGGCAGTCTTCTCAGTGACTCTTGTAGGAAGTGTACCCTTCTCAACCTCCTGATCAGTAAGCTTGTGAGCCAAACGAATGGCTTGCTGCACGGTTGTGGGGTTGCTGGCAGTCACGAGTCCCTTGATTTGAGGCGCGAGGCCTTCCAGATAACGCTCGATACGTTTGAACTCAGCATCCACCATTGTAGGGCACAAGACCGCGTACTCATGGTAATGCGCAGTGTACTGTTCAATTTCAGACCCAGACATCTTCAGATTCAAGAATTCACCCTCAAGCTTCTTCACTTGGTCACGAGGACAGTATTCCTCCATAATCAGTTCCTTGAATGCTCCCCATTCCATGTTGTTAGCCGCGTCGATCCCAATCATCTGAATCTCAGCGTTCCACCAGGAGAGAGCAGATCCCTCGAAGGTACCAGTAGCATACTTCACTTTGCTCTCAGCAGGGTAGTTGCACATAGAGAAGACCTTTTCAGATTTCTCGATCCACCTGAGGAGTCCCACCGCTCCTTCTTCGCCGGAAAACGTCATCAGCTTACAGTCCATGAAGGACTTAAATGTGCAGTGATGGTGGTTTCCTGATGCATATATAGTTCGGGTTTTAAATTTTAAACAGGTCAAAATATAGTCACAATGCGCCTTAACCAGCGTAATAATTACCCTGCGCGGCGAATGCAGCATGGACGGCTGCCACCGCGGCTTGCACGTGTTCATTTATCATCGCTTGCAGTTCAGCAGGTGTCAGGTTGATGTTGTTCCTTACGTGTCCTCTTCCAGACATTTTCTGGACAGTTAAAGTAGCCAGTGTTCAGTTACAGTTATATTCTATATGTATATTATCAATTTCCCATTATCCCACTATTAGTCCAGAAAAATTTTGTGTAAAATTCGAGGCGTCGTCGGAGAACGTCGTAAATCGTAAGTACTATCGTCGAAAGTCGGCTTTCCCATAAGAGTCACCGTCGGCGTAGTCGTTGTAGTAGAAATCAGGACGTAGCGTGTAGCATCGTTTCGTTGTCGCTTTCCCCCCAGAGTAGTGTGCGTATTCGCGTTCGCATTTCGTATCCGTGTGTGAAAATTTCCTAAGGTCTTCCGTTAGTGTACTTAGACACGGTCTATATATATACTTATATATATATACATATATACGTACGTACTAAGCTTTTACTGGCACAGCTGAGCGAGTATCCCAGGTTGGCACGTAAAAATTTTGTCCTTGAGAATTTTGTTTGTTTCGTTTGTAACTAAGGTTTTCAAGTTGCAGTTTCCAAATCGTTTTCAAAAATGATTCCAGTTCTCTGCAACTTATGGCTCTGATACCAATCTGTCACACCCCCAAATCAACCACTAACGGAGTTTATACCGTTAAGGGGTGCGAGCAGACCAGGATCCACAACCATTAGTTACAAATACTAAATGAATTAGAGTTAGTTCAAAAACCTGTTATAAAGTAAAGTCTCAAATACAAACGCAGCGGAATAAGTATTGTCTTAGCACTAACCACGTGCTTTACAAATTGTTTGTTTAAAATTCCCAATTAAGTTTAACAGAAATAAAATTGTCTTCACGTGCCATGCCAACCTGCTCCGGAATACTCCTCAGCGATATGCAAAAGTTTAAACCACGCAAGTGTCAACCTAACGGTTGGTGAGTTCACAGTGGGCTTGTCATGCATTGGCCCGGTCTCATAATCATAATTTGTATCAAGGTATACTTACATAGTATTCGTTTGTGAAAAGCAATGCTAAATGTTATGTCTCAGTTTATAAAGGAAATGTCCATGACCTACGTCATCGGGTATGAACTAGTTTTGTAAAATTAAAGTGCTCAACCGATATCGCGGGTAGCTAATCCGTTGTTCCATGCACTAAGGAAGTTTGTACCAAAGCTGACCATAAATTATTGTAGTGGCCGTGCCATCAGTACTGCGGACCTACGTCATCGCGGATTTGCCTCCCCCGTATCCTCTCGGGATCACGGTCAAATAGGCTGATATTGTACCTCCGTGCACTCCCCGTGCCACGGGGCGGAGTTTGTCAAACTCCAGTAGGTCTACCCAACATCCCCTCGCTTTACAATTAATGGTACAATTTAGTTGAGGACTTTTAAGTTTTCAAGGCATCCTTAGAAATCATGTGATATCATGTGGTTTAGACTTTAACCTACACTAGCCATATTAAAAAAGGTTTACTGGATTCTCATGAATCTCAAAAGTGTTTTCAGTTTCGTTTCAGAAATAGTTGTTTAAGTAATTCACAAGTGCTTCCCATAAAACACTTCAAGCTCATCAAGTGGGTGCCGAGCACTCCAAGTTTTCAAGTTCATCAGGGAGGTGCCTAGCACTCTCGAAGTTGTCAGCATTGTTTTTATTTAGTTATTCGGTGTGACCCAAACGGGTTCACGGTAATTGGGTTAGTGACACTCACCTTGGGTTGCACTGCTACACTTGCTATAATATCCAAGTTTGCTTAATGAAGACCTATGAACACGTTTAGGTCTTAAGTATTAGTTTTGTGTCTAATCTTTACTTAACGTCACTATGGCCCATAACATAGCACGTTGGAACTATGACTCGACATACAGAGACACGACACCGATGGTTGATCATAGACAAGGGTTCACATATATCAGAAATCAAAGCATGTATCATCATGGCATAATCATGTAAGTCATGGCATAACATTCAAGTAAATTGCACAAGTTTGGATTCTGGTCTCAGTTTCGCCAGCAGTTTCGCTGGAGGGAGATCTATACAGTTTCGCTGTATAGTTTCGCCCAAAGAACATTACAGTTTCGCTGGTCAAGAAAAACTTACGGATCAGCCTAAAAATCACTCTAACAGCTTCCATATTTCACGTAACTCATTATCTAGCATACATAGGCATTTACCAACATCAAACAACAAGTTTTAACACCTTATTCATGCATTTTCATCATCAAATCACCAAAATACATTTAAAACCCTAAAGTGACCAAAATAGCATAAATCTCTATCATGGTTGGATTTCAAACGTAAAGTTGCAAACTTTATGACGGATCTAGCATTCCTAAGCATTCCTACAGAAGATCTAACAATATCATGAAGGTTTAAGTATGCTTTATGAAGAAACACATAGAAAACACATAGAAATGGCATAAAGGAAGGTTTTGAGACTCACGATTCGATCAAGGAATCGAATGGATGTTGTCTTGAGGCTGAGATCTTGGTTTTCTTGATGGTTTTCAGCTGACCAGATCTCCAGAGAAGAGTGTGTGTGTTTTTGTGTAAATGAGGCAAATAGGAGAACTAGGGTTTATTAAGATTATTTATATCAGAGGCTAGTTTCGCTGGCAGTTTCGCTGGCCAAGCGAAACTGGCCCTGAACTCGTGCAGGTCAATCAGTTTAGCTAGCTACCGGGCGAATCTGTAGTTTCGCTCGGTAGTTTCGCTGGTTACCAAAATAGGGCAATTTTTACATAATCAAGGATTTACAATTTGTCATGCTATTCATAATATTAAATCATGCGTTTAAATCACATTGCACATAATGACATCAATAAATGAACACATAACACATATGGGCGGGTTCGGTGATCAACCAAAGGTCGTGGACGTATTCGACGTAGTTATGCATTAGTTACTAAGTTAACACTTATAACGTAACTAACGGAGATTGTCTAACGGAAGTTAACCTTGGAATTCTCGGGTGTCACAAGTTGGTTTAGAACAAACCTGTGTACTGTTACGGATTAGTGGTTGGTTGAAACCCGTGTGGAAAGAAAAGATTCAATCAGGTTAAGATTCGAAGGAAAGGAAAATGGGCGACGATTAATCCAAGGGTAAGGAGGTTGTAGCAGTAAAGGACGGAGGGACGTCAATGACATTTCAGTGCCCGGTTCTTAACTCTACAAATTATACAATTTGGGCCAGAAAGATTAAGGCAATCTTTAATGTCCATGTAATTTGGGAAGCGGTCGAACCATCCCTAGGAACTGAAGTCGATCAGAAGAAAAATAACATAGCAATAGCAATGCTCTATCATGCAATTCCAGAAAACATGGTGTTGCAAATTGCTAACCTTACATCGGCGAAAGAAATTTGGGGTGCATTAAAGGTTCGATATGTTAGAGTAGATAGAGTTAAGGAGGCGCGTGTTCAAACGCTCGAGTCAGAATTTGAACATTTGAAGATGAAAGATAACGAGTCACTTGATATCTATGCCGGGAAGATTAGTGAGATTGCATCACAAGAAAGTAGTATGGGGCATACTATGGAAGAAAAAATATTGGTTCAGAAGCTGTTGGGTTCAGTACGAGAAAGGTTCATGCATATAGTTGCTGCAAATGAACAGTTTATTGATATCAAGACGATGCCGTTTCAAGAAGCTGAGGGAAGATTAAAGGCTTTCGAAGAACAGACTAAGAAGCCAGTCAAGGAGGAAGATTAGCAATACAAACTCTTGTTCTCCAAAGAAGAAGGAAAGCAGAAGGACAAGGGACACAAATGTGAGCAGTGTGGTCATGAGAATTCAACTCAAGAAAAGTCAGAACGTGGCCAACATAAAAGGTGGAAGTCTTGGAAGAACAAAGGTGGTAATCAAGTCCGCGAGAACAAAGATCATGTGAGATGCTTCAAGTGCAATGAACTTGGACACTTCAAACATGAATGTCCAAAGTGGAAGGAAAAGAAAGAAGAAGCAAACCTCATCGAGTACGAGGAGGAAGGATAATTGTTGCTGTGATCGAATAATGAAGGAAGTTGAAGACCTCGTTTAAACTATATTTAGTTTAAGGGGGAGTATTGGATATTAAACTAAATATGTTAGTTGTTAAAGTTATAAGGGTCAGTCCTGTAAATATGCAAAGTTAAGTTTGGAGTCAGTTTGTCATTGTAAATAGTATAGGGTCTGTTGTGTCATGACTGAAAGTATATAACCGGTCGTATATGGGCGGTGTTTCACCCCTATAAAGTGTCGGACGAAGTCTGTAAATCATCATCAAGAAATTCATTTTACGTTTTAGCCAATTTCCTTGTACAAATCCGTTGTTCAATCTCTGATTATACCAACATATACATGACAAAATAGTCGATGCGGATCGCATCGACCATTAGGCTATCTCTTGCGATCCACATCGCCTGGGAAGTCAGGCGGATGTTTGACCCTCAATGCGGATCGCATGACTTGTTTCTGACTTCTCGCGATTCGCATCGTTGATCGACCAAAATCATTGATTTTGATTTATTTGTGATTTGGGAAATAACCGAGCAACCCAGTTTGGTCATAATATGAGTATGGGTCTGTAAACATCCAGTAGTGATATTTTACTACTTGGTTGAGCCCGATGATCTCGTACGGGTGTTTGTTGTTCGCTTGGTATATTCCCGTGAATGTTATTAACTTCCCATTTGTTGTTGATCGTTGCTACCAAACACTTATATATATATATATATATATATATATATATATATATATATATATATATATATATACTATACTGCTACTGCTACTGCTACTGCTACTGCTACTGCTACTGCTACTGCTACTGCTACTGCTACTGCTACTGCTACTAACTGCTACTAACTGCTACTGCTACTAACTGCTACTAACTGCTACTGCTGCTGCTGCTGCCGCGGCCGCTGCTGCCGCCGCTGCTGCCGCTGCTGCCGCTGCCGCTGCCGCTACCGCCGCTGCCGCTGCTGCGTGACGTCGCTGCCGCCGCTGCCCCTCCTGCCGCCGTTGCCGCCGCTGCCGCCTTCTGCTCAATATCCACGCCAGGAAATTAAAAACATAAATCCAGTAGCCCAAACAAGATGTCCAAATAAAAACTTCCATCCGAATAGATACCTCGGATATAGATAAACTTATCAACAGATTCTCTATCCTCTCTTTTTCCATTTAATTTTAAGTATTTATGTTCGTTTGCCGCCGGCTGCCGCCTTCTGCTGCTTCTGCCGCTGCTGCCGCCGCTGCCGTCGGCTGCCGCCTTCTGCTCAATATCCACGCCAGGAAATTAAAAACATAAATCCAGTAGCCCAAACAAGATGTCCAAATAAAAACATCCAACCGAATAGATACCTCGGATACAGATAAACTTATCAACAGATTCTCTATCCTTTTTTTTTCCATTTAATTTTAAGTATTTATGTTCGTTTGCCGCCGGCTGCCGCCTTCTGCTGCTTCTGCTGCTGCTGCTGCTGCTGCCGCTGCCGCCGCTGCCGCCGCTGCCGACGCCGCGTGCCGCCGCCACGTGCCGCCGCCGAGTGCCGCTGCCGCTGCCGCTCCTGCCGCTCCTGCCGCCGCTGCCGCCTTCTGCTCAATATCCACGCCAGGAAATTAAAAACATAAATCCAGTAGCTTAAACAAGATGTCCAAATAAAAACATCCAACCAAATAGATACCTCGGATACAGATAAACTTATCAACAGATTCTCTATCCTCTCTTTTTCCATTTAATTTTAAGTATTTATGTTCGTTTGCCGCCGGCTGCCGCCTTCTGCTACTTCTGCTGCTTCTGCAGCTACTGCTGCTGCTGCCGCTGCTGCCGCTGCTGCCGCTGCTGCCGCTGCTGCCGCTGCTGCCGCTGCTGCCGCTGCTGCCGCTTGCTGCCGCTGCTGCCGCTTGCTGCCGCTGCTGCCGCTTGCTGCCGCTGCTGCCGCTTGCTGCCGCTGCTGCCGCTTGCTGCCGCTGCTGCCGCTTGCTGCCGCTGCTGCCGCTTGCTGCCGCTTGCTGCCGCTTGCTGCCGCTGCTGCCGCTTACTGCCGGCTACTGCCGCTGCTGCCGCTGCTGCTGCTGCTGCTGCTACTGCTGCTACTACTGCTGCTTCTGCTGCTACTACTGCTACTACTGCTCCTACTGCTCCTACTACTGCTACTACTGCTACTACTGCTACTTGTGACGTCCACTCCCAGATTTGGCACTAAGAGGGGTCACTTATCGGATTTAATCATGAACACGTGGCACAACAGAGATATGTAGCGGAAAAATTTAATACTTTTATTTATTATAAAGCCAAGTACGTAAAGTAATTGAGATAATTTACAATCTATCTATATAGCGACAAATTATAATTGTCTTTATTTATCTACAACTAGCTAGCGTGTCCAACCGCTCCTCTAATAACTTGCCTGATAAGTCTCTTATCACGAGGGCTCCGCCCTTGCTCCCAGACGTCTCACCTATACTTGACATACATACGGTTTTGGGAAAAGGTCAGCTTACGCTGGAGAGTTCTACATTTTAAAAAAAATTACGTCGTTCGTGAGGTTAAAACCTTTGAACCTGAAAAATCTCTCTTTACAAACATTTATCAAGTATAACACATAACAAGTCATACATAACATAACATCATAATCGAACACGTTTCTCTAGAAAACATATACCTCGATAACCTTAAACTCCTATGACGTGAATTCCATACACCTCTATATCTTCTAGTTTCGAATACTGCTCAGGTGACTCATCTAGAAGCCCCCAACCTCAGTATTGACAACTGTTCTATTTCTTGGACCTTCCTGGTCTCAAATACTGCTCAGGTGACTTCATCTTGAAGCCCCCAACCTCAGTACCGACAACGGTCCTACATTCCGTCCTTCCAGTCCCGAATACTGCTCAGGTGACTTCATCTGGAAACCCCCCAACCTCAGCACCGACAACTGTAACCTTAACTCCTTAGACCTTCTATTCTATTGAACATCTCCTTAATTACCACAGTACTACTACCCGCCCCTAGATAGATATCCGAATGACTTAGGTGTGCTAATAAACATGATAATTGTTAGAGCATGTTTTGATGTCTAGTGCTAGGTCTAGGTGTTTTGTCTATGTAATTAATAGTTTTGTATAAACTAGTCTCAGCGTACCAGTGGCGGACTAGATGGTACGTACGAACCATCTGGTACGTTGGTTAGTTGGTACGCTGGACAGTTTGGTATAAATAGTTTTGTTCGTTTAGAGCGAGGAGAAGTTGTGAGAGTTATTTCTTAAGTGTGTGTTTTTCCAAGTGTGTTCTCTCTGTAATCTCTCTCTTGTAAACGAGCTTGTGATCTAATCGAAGAATCGTTTATTTACTCGTTGTGTACCGAATCCGATTACAATCATGCATTAGCAAGATCATATACGTGTTTTACAAGTGTAATGTACTCCTATACTGCAACAAATGAACACCCCCCAATTTACTTAGGTGTATGTATACAGGATGTACCAGCGGCGTATCCTCCACACTTTCGATATACCGGGTAACTTATATTACTATGCTTGTATACAGGATGTACCAACGGCGTATCCACCGCATATTAATACAGCAAATGCATCACCTGTTCTCATATAATCATACATACTCACTTGTGCGTTTATTAATAAACCCTTGTCATCTGGATACCTAGTTTCAACGCAAATATAGCACATAACTCTAATAATCATTTCATATGCATTATTCTATCATAATCATTTCATATACATTACCAACACGTATAACTATTCATCAGCATCTTCATAACATAACACGTATCACTTCAAACAGATCATTAATTTATCAGTTAAGATAATCAAACTTTCAAAAAAGCATTTCAAATATTTTTCAAGTAAACAGTTGAACATTGTATGTATATCATCCCAAAAATATTAAAACATTAAAAAGTGAGCTCGCAGAAATCACCTTATCTCTTTACTCGTTAAACTCGGATAGAACCTCCGATAGAATCCTCGGTTAACCTAATTCGCGTATCGTATGGCATTAACGCAAGGTTTAACATTATACACATTTATGTTTATTTATCCCTTATTTTAACTTAAAAATATCTAATTATTAAGGTTTACTTCTTTTAAGGTCAAAATGATCAAAATGCCCTTATAGGCATAATATCCATTTTTAATATAAAGACGTGCATTCCTATAAGTAAATGCTCACTCCGGGATCGCCCAGTGAGGTATGCCAGTTCCCAGTTGGGATTTATGCGACACCCCCGCTGAAAAAGCAAGTAATCACCAATCGTAATTTGCCGCCAAATCAGGTATAAGAGTAATGGAAAGATAAATGATGATAATGGAGAAAATGAAGTTTTATTGATAATTGTAGAGAGAAAGAATACAGACGCATGTGTAAGTACAAAGTTACAAATGAATCAGAACCTCTAAACTATCTTATTTTTTGGTTATTTATAGGCTCCACACACGATCTTCCAGCTTCGCATCTGTAAGATCGCATCTATATGTACCCTGCGCAAACGCTTCCAACAAACATCATATCCAAAGGACTTGGAAGTAAGCGATCGGATGTGTGAGATACATCCGAATCATCGTTTACGTCATCAAGTCCCCCAAGTCTATTAAGTGAAAAAATGAAGTTAATAGACTTACTTCCGAATACAGACAATCGTTTACATATCCGACATTTGCATCTGTACAATCTGACACATACAACCGTCATCATAGCTTTCCATCACCTCTTAATGC
Source organism: Deinandra increscens subsp. villosa (assembly GCA_039602395.1). Classification (NCBI taxonomy): domain Eukaryota; kingdom Viridiplantae; phylum Streptophyta; class Magnoliopsida; order Asterales; family Asteraceae; genus Deinandra; species Deinandra increscens. The sequence continues at coordinate 65,129,469 of JBCNJP010000023.1, forward strand.
TGCGTGTCGAATCTTTCACCCATTCAGTTACCTGTCACAATCAAGAGTAATGAAAAAGTACCTTTTCAAAATTTTTCAAAATTCTCCTTCCATATTTACCCTCCGTAAAAACCGCTTCTGCAAAACTGCTTTGTCAAAACCGCTGTCAAAACCGCTGTCAAAACCGCCTTTTTACCTGCTTATATATAACCCTTTCCTTCTTCCCCAAAAAATTTTACCGAAAACTTCCACTCTCTTCGCCATTACACCTGCACTACCTTCATCGCCATTTTTACCCAAGGTCAGCATTCCTTTCTTTCTTTCTTCTTTTACCATTTGTTTCTATACTCTTTTTCCTATGGCTGAAACTAAAAAAGTTTCCTCTAAACACAATCTTCCAATCTCCTACCCCCGGATTACCCAAGATTAATTAGATGATTTTGTGAAAGAATTTCGAATCCCACGAAACTTAAACCCCATTCTTGCAACGGAAGGGAAACCCATTTATCCATTTCCTGATAAAAAATTCGGCATGTATCTCGATTTTATCCGAATGGCCAATTATAGCATCCCTTTCACCCCCGTTCTTCGTGAAGCCCTAACCTATTTCGAAATTCACTTTTCTCAGTGAAACCCCACTGCCTTAAGCATTCTGAACCATTTTTGAGTTATCTTGTAGAGCACTTAACCTAGAACCCCAATTAGTTCAGTTCCGCGCCTTTTACCGACTAACCATGTCGGGTGACTCGTCGAACTTTAGAGAAACGCCGAGATATTACCCAACTAATTACCAGAAAGCCACCCACAAACCGTCAATGGAAAAACTAATTCTTCTACCTTGATGATTCATGTCTCCCAGATACCATGAAATGGCGTGACACCAGGCTAATCGTTCATGACGTTATCCCCAAAGAAGCCGAAATTCATCAAGCCACATATGAACTTATTGGAAAATTTGTTCAACCGATCCGTCGAATTCCTAAGGAAATATTGGTTTTTGCTAAAATCAGCAAAAACTGGTTTTTCCCTCAGATGCGCCCTGTTATCTTGTGCGAGGGAGAAAGTGCGTTTTTCTTTATAAGATCCCTTCTTGCTATTTATTTTCCTTAATATATTATAACTTTTTTTACTTTTACATGCAGCCATGGATCTATCTGATGCATTCCAAGTGAAGGATTTCAATCAGTTGAAGTTTAGCAAAACCGAAATCGGAAAAGAAGCGTCTTCTTCCACAACACTTCCCACTGTCTCCACTGAAGCTTTCATTTATGTGCCACCTTCTGGTACTGTTGAAGCCGCTGCTTATGAGACCCTTACCTCTTCTAAAACCCCATCATTGACTACAACTTCTCCTAAATAAGAATCCCATCCTCCTTCTCCAAAAATTCCAAAAGGGAAGAAGAGATGTGCCAAACCTACTAAGGGCACCCTTGAAGCGGAAGGAGAAGAAGATGAGACCGCTCCCAAGAAGACCCACAAGTCACCAATTACCCGATCAAAAGCAAAATTCTCCAGCACTGTTGACACTCTTTCTGAACACCTTGGAGGTGAGATCCCTCAAAGAACTCCTTCACCCCCATCTGAAAAGAAAGCATGCCTATTATGTCACCCCTAGTTTGGCACACTTAGTGAGTACCTCTTTTGCCAACTTTATTCAATCACCCTACCAAACCATTGATTTAACAAGTACACAATCTACTGCAATTTCTACCCCTGAATGTGAACTTCCTCCGGCTTTTACACAAACCATGATTCCATCACCAGTTATCTCAGCATCACCCTTATCCCCTCAGCTCTACACTAGTGGTTCATTCAAACTTTGGGTCCTCTTCCATTCCGACCAGCTTTACAGATGCAATGTGGATCCGTAATGAGGCCAAGCTGATGGCATCTCGCAACAAATCCCCTCTGGGACTTGATGAATTGTTTATTCCCGCTTGGAATATTACCAACAGAGGCAGCCTTTCGGACCCAACATGTGCAAAGGATTTCTTCCTGAAGGTTATCGGACCAGGTGATGTGAGGCGTTCGGAAGATATGCCAGCTCTGGAGTTTGCATCGAAAGTTGTTTCTTCCTATGCCACAAACAACACCATCGTCCCTGAACTATACAACCGTTGGATTAAAGCTGAGTTCCAACTTCAAACAGTGAATGCAAAATTAGCTATGGCTGCGAAGTTGGATTTGCAGGAGAAAACTCAGATGCTCCAGAAAGAAAACCATGAACTGGTTCAATCCAATGCTGCTATTTCATCCAGGTTGTCCGATGTTGAAAAATATTTCAGCAGTTCCAAAACCTTGATTGAAAACCTTGGAGAATGATAGGAGCTGGTTAATTGCTGAAGGCATTCCTGCGGTTGTGGATAATGTTCTGAAAGTTCAAGATCTTAAATTAGCCATTACCACTTCCCTCAATGCCATGAATGCCTACGGCTATAATGAGGGTGCTCGTGCAGGAGTGTTATCGGCATCTGTTGACCCCAAAGTGACTGCTGCATTCTGCCAAGGATTTGACCCTGAAGCTCCCAAAAAACTTAGCAGTTGATCCTCCATCAACTACCATCCGCCATTGCTGAAGATCCCAGGTAAAGATCTCCTTTGACCGCCTTTGAACAACCATCGTTACATTTCACTCCACCTGCGAGTGGATTTATTTTGATTGCCCGTATGTGTAGGGCTTAACTCTTTAAACAATTTTACTTTTATGTACTTGCCATGACATGTGACTTGCTTATTTTGAATGCATGGTAATGACTTTATTATGTCATTGTGTTAATTATATCCTACATTTGCTAGTTCGCATGTGTATAGGTTATATTATCAACCTAAATGTTCACATGCGTCCATGTCATCACCTTAGGTTTTTAATCATAACTATACGCATACTATAAACTCAACAACTAGTAACACATAGTTACTTTTTGGTCACGTAGACCTCATCCGGAACTTAAGAGTAACCTTAGCCTCTTGTTAAGTATTACTTCCGGAAAATTGGATAGTGCGTAACTACCTCTTATGACCCCGCAGGTCGCATCTTTGCAAGATGCTTTCATTGATCAATTCAATTGGTTTAAATGAACCACATCTATCTTAAGATGTATGGTGGCCAACCATTCTTCAATCTATTGGATTGAGTTTATCGCATACGTATGTCCTCTCTCTTTTTTTAACAACAAATTATTGCCCATAGCAATTGTTAAGTCTTTTATTCAGAAAATGGAACATATCCATCTACAAAATTTTGCTCTTTACAATCTCTTTTTTCAAAGACTTTACAAGTAATACTTTTTCAGATGCACTCCATTCCAAGGTCTTGACATTAGATTTCCATTTCCGTCTTCCAGTAAATAAGATCCTTTGCTCAACACTTCTGCAACCTTATAAGGACCTTCCCATTGCACGGCCAGCTTACCCTTACGTTCAACCCTACTAACATCGTTATTCCGCAGCACCAAATCCCCTTCTTTAAATTGGTACACTCTGGCATGAGTATTATAATATTTTTCCATTTCAGATTTGTATCGGCTTTCTCTAATAGCTGCCATTTCTCTTCTCTCCCCCAACAAATCTAAATTTGCTCTTAACTCTTTATCATTGTCTCGCACCTCAAGCATCCTTTGGGTAGGCAGTCGCACTTCCGCTGGGATAACCGCTTCCGTACCATATGTCAAACTGAACGGAGTTTCACCATTACTTGTTTTCGGCATGGTCCTATGCGCCCATAACACATGCGAAAATTAGTCCACCCAACCTCCTCATGCCTTATCCAAGCGCATCTTGATTCATTCTACCAAACTTCAGTTAATACGCTCAACCTGTCCATTTTCTTGCGGATAAGCAACGGATGCAAAAATCTGTATTATGCCTAACCCCTCACACCATCCCCGAAATGGATCTTCCGCAAATTGCCTTCCATTATCCGACACAATGTGTAAAGGTAACCCAAATCTTCATATAATATACTCCCATACAAATTTCTTTATATGTTGCCCAGTGATGCTTGCCACTGCCTTCGCTTCTGCCCATTTCGTAAAGTAATATACCGCAACAATAAGAAACTTAATTTTTCCGACAGCCTCCGAAAATGGCCTCACAATATCTATCCCCCACTTCTGGAAAGGCCATGCAGTTGTAAGGGGAAGAAGTTCATGCTTTGCTTTCAAACTCACCGGAGCATGTCGCTGGCAACTGTCGCACTTCCGAAGCTCTTCTTTTACCAACTTCTGCATATCCGGCCAATAATATCCCAAAATTATTAACTTGTTAACAACCATGCGAGGTCCCATGTGATTTCCACAAATACCACCATGTACATCTTGCATAGCTCTTTTTGCCCCATCCTTCGTCAAACACCTTAACAATGGACCAAGATACGTTTTTCTATACAAAACCCCATTTTGCAATTGATATTGCAAAGAGTTCACCCTAACTTTTCTCGCTTCCTCTCTATCTTCTAGCAAACAACCTTCTTCCAAATACTTCCAAATTGGCCAAAACCACACCTCTGCGTCAACTGACACCGCCACCACTTGCTTGATCAAAACCGACGGTTCTTCCAATACCTCAACCCTTATTTCTTTAGCCAAATGTTGAAATGAAGTGGATGCCAACTTACTTAACACATCTGCCTTCTTGTTCTTTCCTCTTGAGACATTTTCAACCTCGCAAGTTGTAAAAGAACACATCAAGTTTTTTACTTGTGATAAATAGAGAGCGATCACAGCACTCTTTACCTCATATTCTCCCTTTATGTGATTAGCCACCAACAATGAATCGACATGCTACCTTACATCTGTAGCACCCATTCTTTTAGCTAATCTTATCCCTGCAACTCAAATCACAGAATATACATATTTAGTTTACCCAGTTTCCCTTTTTGACATATTCCCTTCTTGTTTTTTTATCAATTTTTATAAAAGTGTTCTTTGAAATTCAGATTATCAACCTGCCAACAATGCTTCATATTCTGCTTCATTATTAGACACATTAAAATCAAATTTGAGAGCATATGTCAACTCATCCCCTTCTGGAGTGATTAATAACAGCCCTGCCAAATATATGAAATATGTTCATACTTATAAGCAAATTTATCCTTAAAAAATTACAAATGACATATAAAGAAAACTAACAAACCTGCCCCAGCACCATCCTCGTCTGACGATCCATCTGTGAACAACTTCCAAACACCTTTTGATGACCCTTGTGACATATCGGAGTTATCATTATTTGTATTTTTCACATCACCCCCGATGGGCATTTCTGCGAGAAAATCCGCAATAACTTGCCCCTTTATAGCTATTCTAGGCTTAAACTGAATATCATATTATCCCAACTCAACAGCCCACTTCACCATTCTCCCTGATACTTCTGGCTTTCGTAATACTTGATTCATAGAGGATGTTGTCAAAACCTCCACCGTGTGAGCTTGAAAATAACGCTGTAACCGTCTTGCCGACAACACAAGTGCATACACCAGCTTTTCCATAAGCGAGTGCCGTACCTCATAATCTTTTAAAATTCTGCTTACATAATAAATGGGCATCTGCTTCTGTCCTCTTTCTGCAACCAAAACAGAACTAGCTGTACCCTCCGACACTGCTAAATACATCTGCAAAATTTCGCCAGCAACCGGCGCAGTCAACGTCGGAAGTGTGACCAAAAACTCTTTCAGTTGTTTAAAAGCCTCTTCCGCCTCCACAGTCCAACAAAAATCTGATTTTTCAATACTTGTTTTCAACACTTGCATAAATGGTAATGACTTCTCCGCAACCTTTGACACAAATCTTTGCAACGCAACCAGCCTTCCATTCAACACTTGCACATCCTTTACTGTAGTCGGTGACCCCATTTGCAAAATCGCATCTACTTTTTCTGGACAAGCTCTGATCCCTTCATTATTCACCATCATTCCCAGGAACTTGCCGGCACTCATACCAAACGAACACTTCTTTGGATTTAAATGCATGTTAATCTCTTTAAGCTTCGCAAATGTTTCTTCTATATCCTTAAACATATCCTCTTCACTTCTGCTCTTAATAACAATGTCATCCACATAAGCTTCCAAGTTTCTTCCGACTTTCTTTTGAAAAGCCCAGTTCATAAGACGCTGATAAGTTGCACCTGCATTTTTAAGGCCAAAGGGCATCTTTTTATAACAGAACATACTTTTCCTTGTAATAAACGAAGTTTTGTCTTCGTCTTCTTCTGCCATTTGGATCTGATGATATCCTTTGTATGCATCCAAAAAACACTTCCAACGGAACCCCACAACCGAATCAACCTTCAAATCGATTTCTGGGAGCGGATAACAATCTTTAGGACATGCGCTATTCACATCCTTGAAGTCTATGCACATCCTCAATGACCCATCCGGTTTCTTCACCAACACCAGATTTGAAACCCACTCTGTATATTGTATTTCCCTTAGAATTCCAGCTTCAACCAATTTTTCACTTCCTCATTAACAGCATCAGCCCTCTCACCATCCATTCCTCTTTGCCTCTGCTGAACGGGTTTACTACCAGGATATAGTGCCAATTTATGTTCAGATAATGACCTTGGGACCCCTTTCATATCCGATGGCTCCCAAGGAAACACATCTACATTCCTTTTTAATAAAACATACAACCTTTCCCTGGCTTTTATTGACAAACCCTCTCCAATCTGCAACTTTTGATCCGAAAACTTTGGGTTAATCATCCATTTACCATTTTCTATCTCCTTTTTATCAATCACGTCCGAATCTGCCCGCATATTTATGTCGTACACTTGTAATACCGGATCTGCTGACAAAGTAGCAATACCCACTGGTGTTGGAAATCTTATCATTCCATGCATTACCGATATCACAGCCCCTAACCTTTTTAAAACTGCCCTCCCCAAAATAACATTATGTATCGATGAAGCTGAGACCACTAAAAATGTTACTTCTAATGGGCGCACTCGCAACCCACTTCCCATGATCACAGGCAAAGTAACCTCACTAATTGGCCTAACCACTTCCCCTGCAAAACCAATCAAAGGAATTGTCGTTGGTCGCAGCTGAGAACCTATAATAGATCCCATCTGTCGAAAACACTGCTCATACATAATTTCTGTTGCACTACCGCAATCTATAAGTATTCTTTTGACAAAAAAACCCTCTAATTTTTGCGGACACCACAACCGGTTCTTCTGTTGCCATCTGCTCTAATATTGGAGGAAACGTTATCTCTTGATACTTCCAATCTACCTGTTTATTACTCTTTCCCTGAACATTTCTATACTGATCCAGCCCTCGCAACTGTATCATGTTAATCACGGGTGCATCCCCCTGCACGCTGTTCCTAATCGTCTTTACCAAATGTCCTAACTTTCCCGATCTTACTGCTTTGTCAATCTCTCTTTTCAGAGTCCAACAAGTGTCTATGGTGTGCCCCCGATCTTTATGGTATTCGCAATACTTATCCAAATTTCTTGTAGGTGCATTTCGCATCTTTGGAGGTGTAGGAAAATCTACCCTTTATGTTGCCAAAATCTGTGTTGGGGTTTTAACCAACTCCACAAACTTTGCACTTCTATAATCTACATACGCATTTTTCGATGTTCCCCCAAAGTTCTTACCCTTCGGTTGAAAACCCCTTACCCACTTATTTTGTGTAAGCGCACCAGTTCCTCTCACGGGACCCCCATTTCCGCGTCCAAAGGGTAAGAAACCCTGTCGCATCTGTCCGAACCCCCCAGTACCACCATTCAAGTAGGCACATGCGTTCTTACCCCTAACAAATGCTCTTGCCTTATCCATTAACACATCCATAGATCTTGGCATATCTTCATGCAGCTTTTCCACCAGTTGAGCACACCTCACCCCATGACAGAATCTGGATATGCGCAACTGGTCACCAGCCCCTTTAACTCCCATACTTTCCTTATTAAATCTTGTAATAAAATCTTCCATTAACTCATTATCCCTTCTTCGGATGTTATGCACTTCTGTCGGATCTTTCATGCATCTCTTTTGTTGAATAACTATCGTAAAAACTTATTTTTTAAGTCTTCGAAACTATCCACTTGGCCTGATGGTAAAGAGTCGAACCAAATTCGCGTTATCCCAGTAAAAGTTTGCACAAACATATGGCACCAAATCTCCTCTGTCCATTGCTCTAGCCGAGAAATAGAGTAGAACTCAAATATGTGATCATCCGGATCAGCCAGACCCGCATATTTTCGCACAACCGACAACAACTTCAACTTTTTCGGAAAAACAGCTTCGGAGATCCATGGTGAAAACTTCGAATGCGATTTCATTGATTGAGGCATGTATGGTACTACGACATCTTTCACCGTAGTGTTTTTGTCGAACTTACGTTTTTCCGAAGCATTTACGAGGTTATCCTCATCAAACTTATACTCTTTCTGATATATTTGACCTGCTCAATCCTTCGTCCACTCCACATCTTTTTTATCATTACGCCCTTTTTCCACGTTTTCCTCCATTCGTTGGATATCCTCCTTCAACTGCCTCTTTTTAACTGTAATAATAACGTTTTATTTTTGATCAGAAAATGAACATCCAATTCGTCCAGTTCGTCATACTCTGTGACACGTAAATCTTTGTTCTCATCATCTCGGTCCACTTGAACAAATCGTTTTGACAAACCAAAACCACTACCATCATCTTCCTGCGCTTTCTTGCCAGATGATTCTGGTTCTAAAAATGTCTTTGAATTTGGAGTAACAATGTTATGTTCCACCTGCGATGCTGCCGATTGCTTCGTCTTAGGCGTTGAAGACAAGTCTGCAAGCATTTCATGCTTAAAGAGGTTTCCTTCTACATTCTTTCCCCCCGACGAAGAATTGACCAACGATTTCTCCAAATCACTAAATGAGTCTATCACTCAAATTCGAGTCAACTATCGGATGGCGCCACTGAAAAAGCAAGTAATCACCAATGGAAATTTGCCGCCAAATCAGGTATAAGAGTAATGGAAAGATAAAGGATGATAATGGAGAAAATGGAGTTTTATTGGTTATTATAGAGAGAAAGAATACAGACGCATGTGTAAGTACAAAGTTACAAATGAATCAGAACCCCTAAACTATCTTATTCTTCGGGTATTTATAGGCTACGGCTACGCACACGATCTTCCAGCTTCGCATCTGTAAGATCGCATCTATCTGTACCATACGCAAACGCTTCCAACAAACATCATATCCAAAGGACTTGGAAGTAAGCGATCGGATGTGTGAGACACATCCGAATCATCGTTTACTTCATCACCCTCGCTTTGCCAGAAACCCCAGTGTACAGGCATTTACCCTTCCGGTCTGCACGAACTTCTACATACCCGATTAACTCGGTAAATTAAATACTTTATCATTTATCTATTTTAACTTCATATATACTTATTATATATATAAACATAGTTCCATACCAAAAACTAAGTACCCATACCCTCTGGATTATTTTGTATTAAATAATCATAATTCAACACCCTAATTTCACGTATTTCTCGTTTCTTTATCAAAACTCATTTTCTTTTCAAGCCAACTTAGGGTATTTTCCATTATAAAATTTTTTACTATGCTTTTAAATATCAAAGCTTAATCCAACACCGTTAACTCTATTTGTGCAGAAACAAGCTCAAGAACCCTAATTTTAGATCATTTCTAGAAACCATACTTAGATATAATATTATCAAAACTGAGATAGGTTATTGTTAAGCATAACAAACAAGGGGTGACTACAGAATTTCAGCTCCAGAAAGCTCACCGTTTGTGCGTATTGCTCCGAAGAAGTTTTTGGCTCAAAAGAAGGTTTTCGGGTTATGTTTCAGTGAATTTGCAGGTTGTTTGATGGAATTGAAGCCTCTATTTATAGGCTTTTGATGCGTCTCAAGTCCCTAACACGTCCCATGGTGACTCAGCTTCGAAATCGACGCGTATTAAGGCCATACTTTTGCTCCAAGGTTATCAATGTGGCTAAAAACGACCTGGTAATTGATTCTATTGATCTGGTAACCCTCGCATATCGTGAAGGAAGGGGAATGGGTCTTCACGACCCGCGAGCCACTTTTAGAGTTTGGGAGTGTTGGTCCTTGGACTTTTTTTTTTACATTTTCATCCCCTGAACCCCTATCTTTCTATCATTTTATGTACTAAAACATTATGGGGCATATTTATAAAGGTTTCTAAGGCTCGGGAAATGCTCGATGTTATACGTATACATACGTATATATATATATATATATCTTTAATTATTTCACGTTCTAGCCCCTCAAACTTTACAACACTTATCATTTTATGCTACGAATCATATTAGGATATATTTTTACTATATTATAAGTCTCGGAATACTTATAATAATTATAGATACGTATAATATCCGTATGCGTTTATATCTTCTCATAAATTACACTTTTAGTCCTTCTACTTTCCCGTTAACTATTTAGACACGTATTTACACGCATATATCTATCAATTCACACATGTATCATTATGTCATTCATATAAACATATATTCATCTCATATTTTACTTTCTTTTACGTTTAACACATCCGTTTATGTATATTTAATCATGTTAGCTATAAAACACGTCATTCTAGGGCATGCAACCTATCTAATGCATAGTTTACCACATTTATCAATTAAGCTCACGTATTTATAATATAAACACGCATTTACTATATATATCATGTATCTGTGAATTTTGGGATGTTACACTACTGCTACTGATGCTGCCGCCGCTACTACGACTACTGCGGCTGCCGCCGCTACTACGACTACTACCACTACTACCACTACTATGCTCGTGCTGCCGCCGCTGCTACTTTGACTACTACTGTTGCTGCTACCGGTGTTGCCGCCACTACTATGACTACTACCAATACTACCCTACCACCACGATAACCACGACCACCACCACGACCACCACCACCATCGCCACCGTCACCGCCACCACCACTTCCAGTGTTACCACCACCACCACTACTACTACTAGTAAAGTCCCACCAAAAGCATATAATAATCTTAGTAGGATATGAGAGGGGTGGGATGTATGTAGCCTTACCCCTAGCCATAAAGAGTAGAGAGACTAATTCTAGGGAGACCCTCAACTCCGAACAACAAAAGAAAGAAACACATAGAAGAAGGAAAACGAGAAGGAAAACCTCAAGTAAAAAGACAAGAAAAATAATGAAGACGTCATGTAAAGCGACAACCCCCTCCCACTACCACTACGACGACTACTACTACTACTGCTACAGATACCGCTACTGCTACTGCTACTGCTACTGCTACTACTACTGCTACTGCTACTACTACTGCTGGCGGAGGTTTTGAAGGTAAGATTCCGTGGTTTTCGTATTCCGATCCAGATCGGAATGTTGATAATTTAGATAACGATCAACGCGATGATGATCAGACAGAAAACTCTGATGTTCTTTGAGAATTCAACACTGATTTTCTGACTCGAAATGTTGATATTCTGAGAAAGTTGAAGGATAAGCAAGATCAAGAATTGTGGTTGCAGGAGGTTAAAACGAAGCTTAAATTTACTCCGGAAGGTGATTCATTAAAGTGAGCAGTTCAGAAAGATCTTTCGAAGCTTGTAGACGACGACACAGTTGTAGCGAAGAATGCGATTGCGTCAGGTATGTGTTTGGGTCTAGAAACTCGTCGAATAGTTCAGCTTTTGGCACATAGCTATGATCGGCATAGGGAAACGTGGTCAAAAAACTCCAGTGTTAACAATAATGATCACTGAAGTTTTTCGACGTACGATTATCGAGGAATATTGTTTGTTTCTAATGAACTATGAAGTTTTTTCTGAATTTGGAAGTTTAAATAATTACGCATAAGGAATCATTTATGATGCTCATGATCAAGTATTGATTATAAATGCATTCTGGAAAATATTTGTGCACAATCTTTTTGACTGAAAATTGATTAACATATGAATAATGGAAGGAGTTTCTGGAAAAGTTTGTTTGAATCTTCATGAGAGCATTCGATGGTTGTGTGAAGGTTCAAAGGCGCTTTATGTAATTTTTAAAAATTTTTAAATGATACGGGACTTTTTTCGTGCAATTGGTGTTTGAAGACATGTTTATTTTGTGTTTTCCCGCTTAAAATTGATTGAAGGCATTTGTTTTGCTGATTATTTATTCGTTTTTCAAAAAAAAATAGTAAGGAACAAAGAATATAATAATTATTGTACGAGCTTATGGCGGGGAAAAATGTACATGCACCTTTGAAAGGGAGAATGCATACATTGAAAATATTGGAACAAAATCTCAAATGAGATTGATCAAGTAAAAAGCCCTCGAAAGAGGCGTTCGGGTCGAATATCGGAAGTGCCAAACATGGAATCTCAGATGAGACACGTTACAAATGAAAAGCCCTCATAACAGAGGCATGGTTGTATCTTCAAATAATGCATATGCACTTTGGAGAGTTGTTATTTTGACTATGATTTTTTTTTCATACGTGTAGAAAGCCCTTTCTATAAAAGGCATTAAGATCCTATTGTAATAAAGGATTTCAATGATTTCAGGTGGATTGGATGTGTTTGTGTCCTATTTTCCGCCGTTGATGCAGGAACAATCCAAATTTGCAGACTGGATCGCTAATGCGAAATTTTTGAAAAAGCTGAAAATGCCAGCATCTGTAAAAAAGTATGGTGGATTATCAGATCCTGATGATCTCATCTTTGACTTTTGGTTAGCCTCAAGATTTGAATACTGGTCAGAAGAAACTTGGTGTCACATGCTGGTGCAAACATTTACGAGAGCAACAAGGGTGTGGTATGACTCGCTTCCGAATGCATAGATTGAGAATTTTGAAGATTTAAAAGCTAAATTCTTAAGGCAGTTTAGCCAGCACAGGAAATGTACTAAAGAAGTTATGGAAGAGCACAATATAAGGAGAAGGGGAGATGAAAGCTTAGAAAACTTTGTAATCAGTTTCAATAATGAGACTATGAAGATAGTGGGGGCCCAAGATCAGTTGCGAATATCGGGTTTTTGTGATGGTGTTAGACATTCACACCTGGTTGAAAAGTTACATGAGGATTTGCCCAAAACCATAGAAGTATTAATGGATCGAGTACGGGGCTATGTTAAAGGTAAGAGTGCCTCTGGAAATATCCAAGGAGTAGTTACTCAAAAGGTACCTGCAAAGGGCGCAAATTTTAGAAGTGTGAACGCAAATGCAAGTATAACCCAACCAAAGAACCAGTCTTGGGGGAGGTATCGTTTACAACCATATGACAGACGTAAGGAAGGAAATTTTGGAAGTTATAAAAGGAATTGGAATTTGAAGAAAGATGGGTACTTAGCACTCATGAAAACTGCAAGCGAAATTTTGGATACAAAGAATGTCTAATTCTCGACACCACAAAGGCCACGTTTGGCTGCCAATGTTGATACTAGCAAGTATTGTGATTTTCATAAAGATCATGGTCATGATACCAAATAATGTCGACACTTGAGAAATGAAATAGAAAAAACTATCAAGACTGGTGATGAAGTAAGCGATGAGTCCGATGTGTATTACACATCTGATTGCTTACTTCTAAGTCCTTCGGAAATGATGTTTGCTGGAAGTGTTGCGCAGGTATAGGTAGATGCGATCTTGCAGATGCGAAGCTGGAAGATCGTGTGCAAAGCCTATAAATACTCGAATCATAAGATAGTTTAAGGGTTCAGATTCATTTGTAACTTTGTACTTACACATGCGTCTGTATTTTCTCTCTCTTCAATAATCAATAAAAGTTCACTTTCTCCATTATCATCTAATACCTTTCCATTACTCTTACATCTGATTTGGCGACAAATTACCATTGGTGATTACTTGCTTTTACAGTGGCGCCATCCGATAGTTGACACGAATTTGAGTGATAGATTCGTTTAGTGATTTGGGGAAATCGATTGGTAGTTCTTCGTCGGGGGGAAGGCATTGCAATTTGAACGTAACATTGTTACTCCAAATTCAAATACCTTTTCAGAGCCATAATCATCCGGAAAGAAAGCACAGGAAGATGACGGAAGTGGTTTTGGTTCATCAAAACGGTTTGTTCTAGTGAATCGAGGTGATGAGAACAAAGATTTGCACATAACAAAGTATGGTGAGCTGGACGAATTAGATGCTGATTTTCTGATCAGGAATAAAGCGTTATTATAACAGCTGAAAAGGAGGCAGTTGAAGGAGGACGCTCAACGAATGGAGGAGAACGTGGAAAAAGGCGTAATGAACAGAAAGATGCGGAGTTGATGAAGGATTGGGCTGATCAACTATATCAGAAGGAGTATAAGTTTGATGAGGATAACCTCGTAGATGCTTCAGAAAAGCATAACTTTGACAAAAATACTACGGTAAAAGGTACATGCTTACTACGTTAATTCATTGGTTAAGTATACAAATATTTGATTGAGATTATGTTTAATTCATAAGGTCATATATGCTATAGAACAGGGGTATATTTTAGAAAGGATTCGTGTTTATGATAATATTTTATATTAAGATATTTTATATATGTTTTGTGGAAAATTTTATAATAAGCAGATGTAATAGTGCCATACATGCCTCAATCGATGAGATCGCATTCAAAATTTTCATCATGGATCACTGAAGCTGTGTTTCCTAAAAAGTTGAAATTGTCGTCGGTTGTGAGGAAATATGCGGGTCAGGCTGATCTAGATGATCACATATTTGAGTTCTACTCTGCTACTCGGCTAGAGCAATGGACAGAGGAGATTTGGTGCCATATGTTTGTACAAAATTTTACAGGGATAACGCGAGTTTGGTTCGATTCTTTACCACCAGGTCAAGTGGATAGTTTTGAAGACCTAAAGAATAAGTTTTTACGGCAGTTTAGTCAACAAAAGAGGTGCATGAAAGATCCGACAGAGGTGCATAACATCCAAAGAAGAGATAACGAGTTAATAGAGGATTTCATTACAAGATTTAATAAGGAAAGCATGGGAGTTGAAGGGGCCGGTGACCAGTTGCGCATATCCATATTTTATCATGGGGTAAGGTGTGCTCAATTGGTGGAAAAGCTGCATGAAGATCTGCCAAGATCTATGGATGTGTTAATGGATAAAGCAAGAGCATTTTTCAGGGGTAAGAACGCATGTGCTTACTTGAATGGTGGTAATGGGGGGTCTGGGCAGATGCGACAGGGGTTCGTTCCCTTCGGACGAGGAAATGGGGTCCTATAAGGGGAACCAGTATGGTTCCATCAAATAAGTGGATAAGAGGTTTTCAACCGAAAGGTAAGAACTTTGGGGGAACATCAAAGAATGCGTATGTAGATTATAGAGGGGTTAAGTTTGTAGAATTGGTTAAAACCCCAACACAGATTTTGGCAACAGAAAAGGTGGATCTGCCTGTACCACCAAAGATGCGAAATGCTCCTACAAGAAACTTGGATAAGTACTGCGAGTATCATAAAGATAGAGGGCACACCACAGACACCTGTTGGACTTTGAAACGTGAGATTGACAAGGCAGTAAAATCAGGAAAGCTAGGACATTTGGTGAAGGTAATTAGGAACAATGTACAGGGGGACGCACTTGTGATTAATATGATACGGTTCCAAAGGTCAGATCAATATAGAAACGTGCGAGGCAAGGGTAATATGCAGGCAGACTGGAAGTATCAAGAGATAACATTTCATCCAATATTGGAGCAGATGGCAACAGAAGAACCAGTTGTGGTGTCCGCGAAAATTGGGGGATTTTTGGTCAAAAGAATACACATAGATTGCGGCAGTGCCACAAAAATTATGTATGAACAATGTTTTCGACATATGGGATCTATTGTATGTTCGTAGTTGCGTCCAACGACTGTTCCTTTAATTGGTTTTACATGGGAGGTGGTTAGACCAATTGGTGAGATTACTTTGCCTGTAGTCATGGGAAGTGGGTTGCAAGTGCGCCAGTTAGATGTAACATTTCTAGTGGTCTCAACTTCGTCGGTACATAATGTTATTTTGTGGAGACCAGTCCTAAAAAGATTAGGAGCCGTGATATCGGTAATGCATGGAATGATAAGGTTTCCTACTCCGGTGGGTGTTGCTACTTTATCAGCGGATCTGGGGTTGCAAGTGTATGATGTGAATGTGCTGTCAAATTCAGATGTGATTGATAAAAAGGAGATAGAAAGTAATAAGTGGACGATTAACCCAAAATTTCCGGACCAAAGTTACAAGTGGGAGAAGGTTTATCAATAGAAGCTAGAGGAAGGTTGTATGTTCTATTAAAGAAGAATGTAGATGTGTTTGCCTGGGAACCATCGGATATGACAGGGGTTCCAAGGTCATTATCTGAGCATAAGCTGGCACTATATCCCGGTAGCAAACCTGTTTAGCAGAGACAAAGGGGAATGGACAGTGAGAGGGCAAATGTGGTTAATGAGGAAGTAAAAAAGTTGGTTGAAGCTAGGATCCTAAGGGAAATACAGTATACAGATTGGGTTTCAAACCCAGTGTTGGTAAAGAAACCGGATGGGTCATGGAGGATGTGCATAGACTTCAAGGATGTGAATAACGCGTGTCCCAAAATTGCTACCCGCTCCCATAAATTGATTTAAAGGTTGACTCGGTCGTGGGGTTCCGTTGGAAGTGTTTTTTGAACGCATACAAAGGATATCATCAGATTCAGATGGCAGAAGAAGACGAAGACAAAACTTCGTTTATTACAAGGCAGGGTATGTTTTGCTATAGAAATATGCCTTTTGGTCTTAAAAATGTAGGTGCAACTTATCAGTGCCTTATGGATTGGGCTTTCCAAAAACAAGTTGGAAGAAACCTGGAGGCTTATGTGGATGATATTGTTATTAAGAGTAAAAATGAAGAAGATATGTTCAAAGATATAGAAGAGACATTTGCGAAGCTTAAAGAAATTAATATGCGTTTAAACCCAAAAAAGTGTTCATTTAGTATGAGTGTGGGGAAATTCCTGAGAATGATGGTGAATAATGAAGGAATCAGAGCTTGTCCAGAAAAAATAGATGCGATTTTGCAAATGGGGTCACCGGCTACAGTAAAGGATGTGCAAGTGTTGAAAGGTCGTTACCGTTCATGCAAGTGCTGAAAACAAGTATTGAAAAATCAGATTTTTGTTGGACAGTGGAGGCAGAAGAGGCGTTTAAGTAATTAAAGGAGTTTTTGGTTACACTTTCGACGTTAACTGCATCGGTTGTTGGTGAAACTTTACAGATGTATTTGGCAGTGTCGGAAGCAGCACTTAGTTCTGTGTTGGTTGCAGAAAGAGGACAGAAGCAGATGCCCATTTATTATGTAAGCAGGATCTTAAAGGATTATGAGGTGCGGTATTCGCTTATGGAAAAATTGGTATATGCACTTGTGTTATCGGCAAGACGGTCGCGGCGTTATTTTCAGGCTCATATGGTGGAGG
Organism: Deinandra increscens subsp. villosa; assembly: GCA_039602395.1. Lineage (NCBI taxonomy): Eukaryota > Viridiplantae > Streptophyta > Magnoliopsida > Asterales > Asteraceae > Deinandra > Deinandra increscens. The sequence continues at coordinate 65,146,848 of JBCNJP010000023.1, forward strand.
TTTTGACAACATCCTCTATAAACTAAGTATTACGAAAGCCGGAAGTATCTGGGAGAATGGTAGAGTGGGATGTTGAGTTAGGACAATATGACATTCAATTTAAGCCTAGAACAGCTGTGAAGGGGCAAGTAATTGCAGATTTTCTTGCGGAAATGCCTACTGGAAGTGATGTGAAAATTATAAATGATGGTGACTCTGGTATGTCACAAAGATCGTCAAAAGGTGTTTTGAAGTTGTTTACAGATGGATCGTCATGTGAAGACGGTGCGGGGGCAGGTTTGTTAGTGCTTTTTGTATTTCCCTTGCACTTTTTTAAGGGATACGTTTCCTTATAAATATAAATATGTTTTCATATGATTGGCAGGGTTGTTATTAATCAGTCCACAAGGGGATGAGTTGACATACGCTCTTAAATTTGATTTAATGTGTCTAATAATGAAGCAGAATATGAGGCATTGTTAGCAGGTTGATAATCATTTTTATACATGTTATTTAAAAAAGGGGGGGGGGGGGGAATATGTCAAAAAGGGGAACTGGGTAAACTAAATATGCATGTTCTATGTTTTGAGTGAAAGGGCTAAGATTAGCAAAAAGAATGGGTGCAACAGATGTGAGATCGCATGTTGATTCGATGTTGGTAGCTAATCACATTAAGGGAGAATATGAAGCCAAGAGTGCTATGATGGCTATCTATTTATCGCAATTAAAGGACTTGATGGGTTCTTTTACAACATGCGAGGTCGAGCATGTTTCAAGAGGAAAGAACAAAAAGGCAGATGTGTTGAGTAACTTGGCATCTACTTCGTTTCAACATTTAGCTAAAGAGATAAGGGTTGAGGTATTGGAAGAACCGTCAGTTTTGGACAAGCAAGTGGTGGCAGTGTCAGTTGAAGCAGAGGTATGGTTTTGGCCAATTTGGAAGTATTTGGAAGTGGGTTGTTTGCCAGAAGATAGAGAGGAAGCGAGAAAAATTAGGGTGAATTCTTTGCAATATCAACTGCAAATGGGGTTTGATATAGAAAAACATATCTGGGTCCGTTGTTAAGATGTTTAACGAGGGACGAGGCAAAAAGAGCTGTACAAGAGGTGCATGGTGGTATTTGCGGAAATCACATGGGGCTCCGCATGGTTGTCAAGAAATTAGTGATTTTGGGATACTATAGGCCAGGAATGCACAAGTTGGTTGTAGAAGAGCTTCGGAAGTGAAACAGTTGCCAGGAACATGCTCCGGTAAGTTTGAAAGCAAAGCATGAACTTGTCCCTGTTACAACTGCATGTCCTTTTCAAAAATAGGGGATAGATATCGTGGGACCATTTCCGAAGGCTGCCGGAAGAGTTAAGTTTCTCATTGTTGCGGTGGATTATTTTACAAAATGGGCAGAAGCGAAGGCGGTGGCAAGCATCACTGGGCAACATGTAAAAAAATTTGTGTAGGAGTATATTGTATGTAGGTTTGGCTTACCTTTATATATTGTATCGGATAATGGAAAACAATTTGCTGGAGAACCATTTCGGGAATGGTGTGAGGAGCTAGGCATAATACAGATTTTTGCATCTGTCGCTTATTCGCAGGGGAAGAATTAATAGAAGTTTGGTAAAAGGAATTAATATGCGTTTGGAAAAGGCAGGAGGAGGTTGGGTGGACGAATTGTCGCATGTGTTATGGGCGCATCAGACCATGCCGAAAACAAGCAATGGCGAAACTCCGTTCAGTATAACATATGGTACGGAAGCGGTTATCCCTGCGGAAGTGAGTTTGCCTACCCAAAGGATGCTTGAGGTACGAGATAATGATACGGAGTTAAGAGCAAATTTAGACTTACTGGAGGAAAGAAGAGAAATGGCAGCTATTAGGGAAAGTCGGTACAAATCCGAAATGGAAAAATATTATAATGCTCATGCCAGAGTGTATCAATTTAAGGAAGGGGATTTGGTATTGCATAATAATGATGTTAGTAGAGTTGAACCTAAGGGGAAGCTGGCTGTGCAATGGGAAGGTCCTTACAAGATTGCGGAAGTATTAAGTAAAGGGTCTTACTTGTTGGAGGACGGAAATGAAAATCTAATGTCAAGACCTTGGAACGGAGTCCATTTGAAAAAATATTATTTGTAAAGCCTTTGAAAAATGAAATTGTAAAACGCACAATGTTGTAGATGGATATGCTCCGTTTTCTGAATAGAAGATTTACTACTCGCTATGGGTAATATTTTGTTAAAAAAAAAAGAAGGAGACATACGTATGCGATATATTCAATCCAATGGATTGAAGAATGGTTGGCCACCATACATCTTAAGATATATGTGGTTCAATTAAACCAATTAAATTGATCAATAAAAGCATCTGGTAAAGATGCGACCTATGGGGTCAAAAGAGGTAGTTATGCACTATCCAAATTTCCGGAAGTAACACTTAAAAGAGGCTAAGGTTGCTCTTAAGTTCCGGATAAGGTCTACGTGACCAAAAAAGTAACTATGTGTTACTAGTTGTTGAGTTTATAGTATGTGTATGGTTATGATTAAAAACTTAAGGTGATGACATGGACGCATGTGATTATTTAGGTTAATAGCATAACCTATACACATGCGAATGAGCAAATGCAAATTATAATTAACACAATGGCATAATAAAGTCACAACCATGCATTCAAAATAGGACAAGTGATATATGTAAGGAAAAATAGAGCTTGGAAGATTTCCGGCTGAAATGCCAATTTTACTAGTTCAGGTTGAAGTCGAAGTTGAAACGGAATTCATACTTCAAGTGGAACAGGCAGTTCAAGCGGAAAGAAGCAGTTTTGTCTCTTAGCGAATATTCCGGGTGAACTCGTTTATCCACCAGATAAAGAGTTCAACCTGACTTTTCCTGAGAAGTCTTTTCAGAAGTCCAATCCTGCAAAAGCTTCTCGTATGCTTCTAAATCTGATTCAAGCCGCTCTCCTAAAGTAGATTGTTGCTGCCAACACGCAAGTCATTCCGATTGTCGATGTTTATTCTTTTGGTAGTTTATATTTGACTTTTATGTTTACGGTCTAGATTAGATCGCATGAGATCAATGGCTGTCATTGATCTCATCAGCACTATATATAGCATCTAATCTCTTAGTTTACCAAGATGTTCATCACTTGTAATAGTGTAGCTTTGAGTTAATGCAAATAGTGCCGAATATTCGATATATCGTTGTTTTACTATTCTGCAAATCAAGCATTTACATTATACAAGAACTTAATATCGCTTAAGTAAAGTGAAATATAACTTTAATTCCGCAGGGTTATATTTGCAAGTAAAGGGCTTAGTTTTAGTTCATTCATAACTAATAACGATCCTACAAGTGGTATCAGAGCTTTGGCTCTCACTTTGAAGACTTTCTGTGCTTCAAAGTCGATACTTTACTTGCTTACTTTACAAGCTTCGTTGTTCTATCTTTCTAAAAGTTTTTCAAAATGAGTGAGTTCAGTTTAAGTTGCCCAAATGGCTCCTCCAACAAACCACCAATGTTCACTCCTGATGACTTTGGTACCTGGAAACTCAGGATGGAAGGTTTTGTTAGGATTTTGGACCGTCGTATTTGGAAATCTTTCACTGAAGGACCCTACTCACCAATGGTTTCATCTGCTGATGATGCAGAAGTCAAAATACCTAAGCCATTAGATAAATATGTTGAATCTGACTACACTGCTCTTGAATTTGACCATAAGGCATACTGGACTCTACAGGCTGCACTTCCTAATTCCATTTTAAGTGGGTTTAAAGGATATAAAACTGCATTTGACCTGTGGAATGCCTTAAGTGAAATGTATGAAGGAACCAGTGAAGTAAAAGAAAACAAGAAAGATGTTTTAAAACAAAAATATGAAAACTTTACTTTTAAATCTGGTGAAACAATGACAAACCAGTACTTGAGATTTGTCTAATTGCTTGATGAACTCCAAAAGGTGGATGTTAAACTAGAACAAGTAGATGTGAACAGAAAATTCCTACGTTCCCTGCCTTCTGTGTGGACAGTTTACACAGTAAGCATCAGGGAATGCAAGAATTTGAAAAAGATGAGACTCAGTGAACTTCATGGCATACTCAGTGCTTATGAAATGGAACTGGATCTTAAACAAAGCTCATCTTCTGAATCAACTCAACTGTTCTCATCTGCACTAGTAACCACTGATTTTAACAGTCAAAGATCATCTAACTCATCATCATACTCCTCACCTATAGTCAATTTCCCTGAGACACCAAGGTGTCAAGAGAACTTTTCAAACTCTTTTGAAAGTTCTCACAATGCTCATGTAGCAGCTGACTCTTATCAAGGCTTCATACCTGAAGATCTTGAATGCATACGTGCTGATGATTTAGAAGAAATGGATATAATGACCCAACTTGCAATGGTTTCTGTAAGAGCTCAAAGGTTTTACAAAAGGACAGGTAGAACCTACAAGGGAGCAAAAGGTGCTCACATAGGCCTTGACAAAAGCAAAGTCAAATGCTACAACTGTCACCAACTTGGTCACTTTGCAAGAGAATGCTCTCAACCAAGAAGAGAAGGACAGAACCAGAACCATGCTCAAGGGAAAAATCATGGAGGAAGCAACTCAAACAACAACAATTTTGGAAACAACTCAGGTTCACACCCCACCCCACCAAAGCCAACCGGAAGTCAAAACCATCAGAACGTGGTAGCTGCTGTAGCAAATCAAACATCATGTGTTGAATGGGAAGATTTCGCTGCTGAGTTTGAACCCATCAACTATGATTTAATGGCCAAACAGGACTCCATCACAGATCAGGTAAATTCTATCCCTGAAAAGGTCTTAGAGAATCTATGTAGTCCTGCCTGCATAGAACAAGTGGCAAAATATCGAAATCATAACACTGATTTGATTGATGAAGTTTCAAACTTAAATGAGTTAAAGGAATGTTTTAAGAAAACTGAATCATCATACATTTCAAAAATTGAAAACTTAACCAAAGAGTATGAACAGTTAAAACAAACCAACTCAGTGCTTGAAACACAGCTTGATGACTTGCTGACAAAACTTGAAAAATCAAGAATTGAAACCAAAGATGCTAAGGCTGAGGTTGATGTTCTTGAAATTAAGCTGAAAGATGCTTTGTTTACTTGTGATAAATTTCAAACAGCAAACAAAAAGGCTGAAAAACTGTGGATGGGAGGGATGTATGGTAAAGCAGGTGTTGGCTATAACTCTGTTGAGCCACCAATTGAATACTCACCTGTAATCAAACCAATTGAAGCTTTAAAATCAGAATGCAAAGTTAGTCTCATAGTTGATGACATTTCATCACAATCCAGTTCTGAAAACACTGTTGAGTCTAATAAAATTGATGTCACTGCTGCCAGCACATCTGCTTCAGTTGACCAATTAAACATTTTGAAACCATCAATTGCTGTTCCTCCACCAACTGTTTATGAACCTAAGGATTCAAAAGTTGGAGGAAAGCAACCTGAGCAACCAAAGGGAAGTCAAACTCAAAGGTTTGGTCAAGTAAACTTTAATCAAGTAACCAAAATTGAGTCTCCCAAGAAATTTGAAACCAAAATTGTTGAGTGCATGTGCTGTGGTGAACAAGGTCACCTAGCTGCTGTCTGTCAGTTTAACCCAATGAGTAAAGTCAGACCATTTCAAAAGCCAAAACCTGCTTTGAAACCAAAAGCTGATTTTCAAAAGAAGCTCACAGGAAGAATCTCACCTGTGAAAAATCACACTTTGAAGCATTTTGGATCTGAATCCAACAAAGTTTTAGTTGGTAATGATAGAAATGGTAGTTTCACTGTTTTAAAACAAAATTGTTTTCTGGCTGAAGTTCAAGCGGAACATTCTTCCGCTCGAACTCATGTTCAACCGGAAAAGAAATTTAACCCAGATCAGCTACTGCTCCAAAGCAGAGACCTCAAGTTCATTTTGCTGATGGGTTTGAGCATTTTGAAGCTCAAGGAAGAAGAAACCCCTCCAGAGGAAAAGTCACCTCTAGAGAAAATTTTTCAAGAAACAGCAAACCCAATCAATTTGAAACTGTATTTGCTAATGGTTCAAGTGGGAATCATTATGTTCCACTTCAGGGAGGGAGTTTAAATCAAAGCAAACATTTTCCCCAAAGATTTTCAAAATCACCTGAAAAAACTAAGTTAGTTAATCAAGAGAATGAAAAACTTAAGAAACTAACTAACAAGCAAAAAAAATTTAAAGAATATAGGGACAGAAAAATTGCTGCAAAAAGAAACACCAAAGATGAAAGGTCTAGTCAAACAAGTGCTCAGTATGAGAACTTCAGTTTGGACAATGATGATCTGTTAAATGAAGCTCCAGTTGTTAATACTCTAGTACTCAAAGAGTACAGGTATAATGATGCTTATGGCAGACCCAAGACCACTCAGGCTTGGGCCCCCCATAGAAATTAATCATTTCTGATATGTGCAGGTGCAAAATAAAGGCCAGAATAGCCTATGGGTAGTTGACAGTGGTTGCACTTGCCACATGACAGGGAATAAACACATTCTGGAAAATACAAAAAGAATCAATGGAGGACCAGTTGCCTTTGGAAGCACAAAAGGCCATATCACAGCACAAGGTGATGTGACAAATGGACTGGTAAAATTTGACAAAGTCAATTTTGTTGATACATTGAATTTTAATTTGCTTAGTGTCTGTCTCACAAATGTGTGACAAGAATTTGAATTTAATGTTTAATGAGAAAGAGGCAATAGTTCTCAAACCTGGTGTTAAAATTCCTGATGAATTGATAATGCTTAAGGCACCTAGGAGAGATGGACTATACATTCTGGATATGTCAGTGGCTACACCTTCATGTGGCACTGCTTGCTTTGTATCCAAGGCCTCAGTTGACGAATCTGATCTTTGGCATAGGAGGTTAGGTCATGTGAACTACAAAAACATGAACAAAATTGTAAATTTAGGCTTGGTTAAGGGTCTTCCTAACAAGCACTTTATTTGCTCTGAAAACTGTGTGCCATGTCTCAAGGGCAAGCAACACAGAACCTCTTTCAAGCCAAAAGTTGAATCTTCAATCTCAAAACCTATAGAGCTTTTGCACATGGACTTATTTGGTCCAACTAGGGTAATGAGTCTAGGAAAAAGGTCATGCTGCTTTGTTATAATTGATGATTTTTCTAGATATACTTGGGTTTTCTTTCTCAAAACAAAAGATGAAACTGCTGAATTGTTGAAAACTCTTGTCATTAATTTAGAAAATCAATCCAATCTTAAAGTTAAAACAATCAGATGTGACAATGGCACAGAATTCAAAAATCATGTTTTGAATTCATTTTGTGAGGAAAAGGGAATTTTGAGGCAATTTAGTGCTCCTAGAACTCCACAGCAAAACGGTGTTGCTGAAAGGAGAAATAGGACGTTGATTGAAGCTGCCAGGTCAATGTTGGCAGACTCTAAGCTCCCTGTGATATTTTGGGCTGAAGCAGTGAACACTGCCTGCTATGTCCAAAACGGGATCTTAATTGTCAAGGGAAATAATAAAATACCTTATGAGCTTTGGAGAAAAAGGAAGCCAAACATTTATTTCTTTAAGCCATTTGGTTGTCATGTCACTATTTTAATAACCAGTGAATCTTTGCCTAAATTTGCTGAAAAGGCAGATGAAGGTTATTTTGTTGGCTACTCTGGTGTATCAAAGGAATTTAGAGTATACAACAAGAGAACTAAAATTGTTGAGGAAACCATAAATGTATCTTTCAATGAGAAATCTGCCAACAATTTTAAGTCTCATCCAAGCTGGTTATTTGATATTGATGCACTAACCACTGCTTTCAACATAACTGTTGATAAGCCTGTGAGCTCTCTAGTGCAGGAACAAAACTTTAACAGGTCTGCTGATGAGCATTGGAAGAAAAATCAAACTGTTAATGAGAAGTCAATCTTCTTCTCTTCAATGAGTTCTGAACCTGTTTTCCCAAGAAATGACAAGAAACTGACTGAAATAATTCAAACTGAAGAAGAAATTGTTTCGCTTGAAGTTCAAGCTGAACATATTTCTCCGGTTCAAGTTCAACCGGAAAATCAAATTTCAGAAACTGAAGAGAATACTGAATCAGAGTCTCATGAAGCTGGAAACTCACATGATACCACATCAAATGAGTTCAATTTAGAACATCTGATCCACAATTCAGATACCAATTCTCTTGAATCAGTTGGAGTTTCAGATTCTATATCACAACTTGAAAATGTTGAGCTTGATCACAGACTTCCTCAGCTCAACATACCCTCAAATGGAAGAAGCCATGAATTTCCTATGTTCATTGATAGAAGAATCAACAGAGATCATCCAGCGGGAAATATTATTGGAGAAGCTTCAGCTCCAGTGCTGACAAGAAGTAGATCTGCAAATGCAAATATCTGTTTGCATGCTGCATTTTTGTCTCAAGAAGTACCCAAGAAGGTAGCAGATGCCTTAGAAGACAACAGCTGGGTAGAGGCAATGTAAGAAGAACTATTTCAGATAAACAAGCAAAAGGTTTGGGAATTGGTGGATCTGTCTGATGGAGCAGAACCAATTGGAACAAAATGGGTGTTCAGAAACAAGAAAGATGACAGGGGAATTGTTATCAAGAATAAAGCAAGATTGGTTGTGCAGGGCTATGTACAGGAGGAAGGCATTGATTATGATGAAGTCTTTGCACCAGTAGCCAGGTTGGAAGCAATCAGAATCTTCCTAGCCTATGCTGCATTTAAAGACTTCCAAGTATATCAAATGGATGTGAAAAGTACTTTCCTGTATGGCCTCCTGGAACAAGAAGTTTATGTCAATCAACCTCCTGGTTTTGAATACCCTCACCATCCGAACAAGGTATGCAAGCTAATCAAAGCTTTGTATGGTCTCAAACAAGCCCCTAGAACCTGGTATGAAACTCTTTCTAACTACCTTCTAGTAAATGGCTACAAGAGAGGAGCAATTGACAAAACTCTTTTTGTTAAAACTGTTGGTAATGACATGTTAATGGTACAAATTTATGTTGATGATATTATTTTTGGTTCATCTAACACTTTGTTGTGCAAGGAGTTTGAAAATTTGATGCAGTCAAAATTTGAAATGAGCTCCATGGGAGAACTAACCTTCTTTTTAGGGCTTCAAGTAAAGCAAACTGCAGACGGAATCTTTCTGAATCAATCAAAGTACATCCAAGACATGCTAAAGAGATTCGACATGTTATCATGCTCAAGTGCCAAGACTCCAATATCCACTTCCCACAAGTTAACTAATGACTTAAGTGGAAAGCCAGTGGACGTGCACATGTATAGAGCAATGATAGGCTCTCTAATGTATCTCACAGCTAGTAGACCTGACATCATGTTCAGTGTTTGCTTATGTGCTAGATATCAATCTTCTCCAAAAGAGTCACACATGCTCGCTGTTAAGAGAATTTTCAAGTACCTAAAGGGGCAACCCAAACTGGGTTTGTGGTATCCCAAGAACTCTGACTTCTCTTTCAAAGCATACACAGACAGTGATTATGGAGGATGTGATATAGATAAGAAATCAACATCAGGAGGATGTCAATTTCTAGGAGAAAGGCTTGTCTCTTGGCAATGCAAGAAGCAAACATGTGTTTCTACTTCAACTGCAGAGGCTGAGTACATTGCTGCCTCAAGTTGTTGCAGCCAAGTCCTTTGGATCCAAAATCAGATGCTTGATTATGGAATCACATTCATGGAGACTCCTATTCTTGCAGACAACAACAGTGCCATTTCCATCGTTAACAATCCAGTGAAGCACTCCAAGACCAAACACATCGACATAAGGTATCACTTTATTAGAGATTGTGCTGAAAAGAATTTAATCAAATTATTTAAAGTTCACACTGATCATCAATTGGCAGATTTGTTTACAAAAGCTTTCGATGAGGCAAGATTTTTCTACCTCATTACAGCCATTGGGATGATCAACTTTGAATAAAAAATTTTTTTTACAACTTTAATAAATGAAAGAGATGTACTCAAAGAGTCCGTCTCTTGATACAAAAAGAAAAAGAAAAAGAAAATCTCTTGTGTTAATATTCATTGTCAAAAACTGCTGTTAAGAATATGAAACAATTGACACAAATTTTCAAAATTTATGTGTTTTGGATTTTTCGGTTCAAGTTCAGGTTGAACCTGAAAGAATAACTTTTGAAATTCACCGGGTGAACTTCAACCGGAAAAATGCTTTAAATCTGACGTGAAAACTTATTTTTGAAAACAATTTTTTCCAAGCGGAAAACTTGTCCGCTTGAAGTTCAACCGGAAGAAATTTAGTTTTTAAAATAAAGGAGAAAATGAGTTCCGCTTGAACTTCCGGGTCAACAAAGTCAATGCGTCATTTAATTACCCGGAATACACAATTTACTAAGCGGATATTCATTTATTTTATCCATTGAATTTTTAACTGTTCAATTCCGAGGTTTCAGTAAATTAATTTTCGGATAAGGGCATGCTTTAACCAGTTGTACTGTATAATCCCTAAAGCACCTGTCCCATCTGTCAATGAACCGTTGATTTACAACCTCTCTCCTCCATGTCATCTCCGAAAAGGTAAAAAGCCCTAAATTACCGTCATTTTCCCCATTTCTCGCAACACAACTCAGATTCTACTCCCAAAACCCTCCCAAACCATCTCCGATTAACTTCCATAAAACCGTCGACATTCTCAAATTCCGTCAACAATGGCTCCGAAAGGAAAGGCCAGTGGCAAGAAGCCAGTTGGTGACTCAAAATTTCCGGTAGAACACAACTTGATGGCATACCTGGAACCACCATCCAAGACTGAAATCTACAATGAAATGATCGAGTTCATCAAAAGCTCTCACCTCCACCATGCGCTTACTGTAGAAGCCGAAATCTTTGAAGAGGTGATGGAAGACTTTTGGGTTCACGCTAGGGTTACCGACGAGGCTAGCGGAAGTGATAAAATTGTGTCAACTGTCCAAGGGAAGGAAGTTGAAATTGATGAAGCAAAGGTTCGAAGACTGTTGAAACTGAGGGATGAAGGTGGATACGGAGAAATAGATCAGAAGAGATATCTCCGCCTATTCAGAAACATTGGTTATGGTGGCTCCCTGCACAGCAAAACTATGAAGAAGGGGCAGTTACCATACAAGTGGAGATTTCTTGCACACACACTTCTGGTGTGTTTATCTCCAAAGAAGGGAGGTTTCGATGAGCTCTCCGGTGAGCAAGCCTCTGCCTTCTACGCTGTGGTCAAGGGTGAGAACTTCAATTTTTCAAAACAAATTTTTCAAGCCCTAAAATCCAATGTTCATTCTGAATATGTATACTTGTATCCCAGATTTTTGACATATATTCTCAAAGAAGAGTACCCCCATATAGTATGGCTTGGTACAATTTTGCACCAAAAACTTCTAAATGAGAAAAGATTTCCAAATCTTGCTTTAAATAAATCTCCATTTCTTGGAAGGGATACTGACCACCCCTTACCAATTCCAAGGCAATTTCCTGATGAACCTGCTTCTGTAGAGGTTCAACCGGAAATTGTAGGAGTGACTAAGCTCCCTGCTCACGATGACAGAGCTGTAGACCTAACAGTTTCTGATCCCACATCTGTCCCAGCTTCCTCTTCTTTAATAGCTTTTCAATCCTAAAAGAGGAAAGCTACCACAATCACTTCCACTGCCACCTCCTCATCAAACTCACCTCCTGTCATTTTCAAAAGACAGAGAAAAGTGGTCACTAGGTCTCCTCCACCTAGCACCACCAACCAACCTGAAGCTTCAAACCCCGTTCAAGGCAAAAAGCCTAAACGGAAACTGGTAAATTTGGGATTATCTCTTAGGGATGAACCTTCTGTTGAGGGGGAGTCATTAGAAGCAGATGTAGCTTCCCCATCTGAACATTTTTCACCCCTGCAACCCCTGTCACCCAGGAGTGACAGTGCTCTCAATCCCGGCTTAAATGAAGGTGTTATTAACTCACCTACCATATTACATGAGAACATCCTGATAGGCCAGGACCCTGTAGCACTGCAACCCCACTCCTCACCGGAGGTGAATCTCAGTGGTTCTGAAGAGATTCATGCAGAAAGGGCTGCTGCTGCCCAAGTATCCCAACTGGAGCTTGGTGTCAGCAGTAACATAAATAAGACCCAATCTGCGGCAATCTTCTCAGAATCAGCACCCGGAAGTCCTTCATTGGAACCAAGGGCTGTTGAAACAGCAGAAGAGAATCCCAGGTGCCAAGAAGCCATGGGTACCAATGCTGATCAATCTAGGATTGATAGCTTGGTTATTTCCAAGGATACTGGCAAAAAGCCAGTTGAGGATAGTCTTACACTACCTGAATTGACGAAACTGTACCTTTCTCTGCAAGCACAGGTTGAAGCTCTAAACTCAACTGTTGCCAAACTGGTTCAAGCTGACCCTACTCCAACTGAAGCAGGTCCTTCAAACCCTACCAGAGATGCTGAAGAAGTTCTTGTAACTGATGAAGCTGATACTGTCAAATTGGGGGAGAAGTTACTGTCAAAACCTGTTATTACTGAAATTGAAGAAGTAGAAAGGATACCGGCTGAAGTAAGAGCCACAGCTTGCCAAAAGATTGGCATTAACCCTTTTTCTGTTGAAGAGAGCTGGGTAAATATGAAGTGCAGTCAACTGATTGCTATTTCTCCTTTTGAGGACCCCAACCTCACCGAGCTTGTTCAGTCGTCCATGCTGATTGCTGGTGCTCTCCCTGAGCATATCAACATGATCACAACACTTCTAACAGATGTTATTTTTCCGGCTGAAAGAGCCAGTGATCATGTTGTAGGCAACATTGCCTCCACCAGCAAGGCAGCAGTTGATATGGAAGAAAGTACTGCAACTGCAGTAGTTGGTACTTTGACTGAAGGAGAAGGAGAAAGTTTGATTGGTGAAGATGAAGGAACCGAGGTACTGGAGATTACTGACAAAGAACCTGAAGTCACCCAACCTCAAGTGGTGGCTGACGGTCAATTATTGGTTCAAGCGGAACTTCAACCGGAAGTTCAACCGATAGTTCCAAGAGAAGGAGATCTGAATGTTCAACCGGAACATCAAATACCAACCCAGGTGGATGTTCAAGCTCCCAGCTCCTCAATTTTTGGGACTGTTGAAACACCTGTGGTTCAACCGGAAGAGCAAAGAAATGAAGAAGCTGAGGATGTGGCTAGATCACTGATAGCATTAAGGAGTTCAGAAACAGTTCAAACTGAGGAACCTGTTCAAGCTGATATAGCTAAAACCATTCAACAGGCAACTCAAACTCCTGAAGCTGAGGCTATAATGAAAATGGTTGAAGATGCCAGAAGGGTTGCTGAGGATGAGAGAATAGCCAGAGAGCTCCAAGAAGAATTCGATCTATACATGCAAAACAATGTGTTTGAAAACCTTCTTGAAGAAGCAAAGACCAGGTCTTTCAACTGGAGGTTGAAGGATTATGATTTGGATACAATGTCTGAAGCTAATAGGCAGAGGTTAATTGCTATTGCCTCTCAATTGCCTACCAAGCTGGTAAAGAATGATGAAAATTACCATCTGTTGAAGAAGATTCAGAGGGCTCTTGTGATTAGAAATTTGAAGAAAGAGGAAGAGCTAGCTCAGATGCAGGTTAAAGGGCTTTGTAGCTTGATCGACAAAATTTTTTATGAGCTAAAAGGAGAAACTGCTGCTGTCAATACTAACCAGGTGATGCCTTCACCATCAGAGCTGGTCTCAGGTACTATAACTGCTAATGTTAAACCTGAAATTGATGATATTGCAGATATACCACCTCCGCCTTCATTTATTTATGATCCAAACCCAATGACTACAACAACTTCATCCATTCTACAGTCACTTCCCATCATACCTTTCAAACCTCCACATATCCCCAAGAAGCTTGCTGCTAAACTTGCCAATCCTAAGTTTAGATCAGACAACTTCACACCCATCACTCCCTTAAAAAAGAAGCCTCCACCTACCATGGACTTCTCTGACATCTTTCCACCTACTCCACCCTCAAGCCCAACTCCTGAAACCAATGAACCACCTCCAAAAACCACCCTACCTCCACTCACCATAAGAGAACCTTCTTCCACCACCATCACCAAACCTACTGAAACTCAGCCTGGTCCCTTTTCATCATTTGCCAAAGGCAAAAGACCTATTGTGCAGGTATCTGCCAATGATTCTGATGAAGAAAAGAAGATGAGAAAGAGGAAGATGATGCATGCCAAAAACAAAAGAGATCAAAACAAAAGAAGGAAAGGACCACCCAGAAATAATAAGATCGTTGGGTGGACGGTAAATGAAGATAATTTTGACTTTTCCTTCAAATTGGCAAATGGTACAACTCAGGTGATAAATGCTCACAAGGCCACTACATTTCTCAGTGCAATACAAATGACTGACATCATCCTAAAACTCAGAGAAGTTATGAATCCTTCAAGGGCAGAGCACATGTTAAGGCTTATCGTTGAACCAACTGTGCTGGAATGTGGAATGCTCTATCGAAGTAATTTAGATGATGATTCAGCAGGAGAAGAAGAATAAGAGCCTACCAGTGAGATCAAATTTATCATCTGGGAAGAAGAAGAGAAGCTCTTCTATGTTCATAGAGCTGATGGCACATTTACAATCCATGAGTCCATTTCTGTTCAAGAAGAATGGAACGAAACGGACTGGGATTCAATCAAACATGTAAAGGTGACCAAAACAAACATCAAAGAGCTTTCTCAAAACCTTGATGCCAGCATCGGATCTTCTAACAAGTAGGTTGTGGAGAAGAAAATTTTTGGGTACAAGTCAGTTTTGAAGATAAACATTGAAGACAATGAATAATTTGACAGCATCAGCTTAGGGGGAGATTGTAAGGAAAAATAGAGCTTGGAAGATTTCCGGCTGAAATGCCAATTTTACTAGTTCAGGTTGAAGTCGAAGTTGAAGCAGAATTCATACTTCAAGCGGAACAGGCAGTTCAAGCGGAAAGAAGCAGTTTTGTCTCTTAGCGAATATTCCGGGTGAACTCGTTTATCCACCAGATAAAGAGTTCAACCTGACTTTTCCTGAGAAGTCTTTTCAGAAGTCCAATCCTGCAAAAGCTTCTCGTATGCTTCTAAATCTGGTTCAAGCCGCTCTCCTAAAGTAGATTGTTGCTGCCAACACGCAAGTCATTTTGATTGTCGATGTTTATTCTTTTGGTAGTTTATATTTGACTTTTATGTTTACGGTCTAGATTAGATCGCATGAGATCAATGGCTGTCATTGATCTCATCAGCACTATATATAGCATGTAATCTCTTAGTTTACCAAGATGTTCATCACTTGTAATAGTGTAGCTTTGAGTTAATGCAAATAGTGCCGAATATTCGATATATCGTTGTTTTACTATTTTGCAAATCAAGCATTTACATTATACAAGAACTTAATATCGCTTAAGTAAAGTGAAATATAACTTTAATTCCGCAGGGTTGTATTTGCAAGTAAAGGGCTTAGTTTTAGTTCATTCATAACTAATAACGATCCTACAATATAACATAATAAGTGCATAAAAGAAATATTGTTTAGAAAAGTCACGCCCTACACATACGGGCAACCAAAATAAATCCACTCGCAGGTGGAGTCAAATGTATCACTGTTTAGTTCAGCAGAGATCAAAAGAGAGTTGTACCTTGGGATATTCAGTGGTGGCGGATGGTAGTTGGTGGGGGATCAGCTGCTAAGACCTCTTTGATCTGTTCGATGGGTACACCTTGCAAACTCTTGCAAACTTCAACAAAATGAAACGTCAACTTTTGGAAATTTGCAGTTGCTTCCTGCAGTTTCTTGGGGGCTTCTGGGTCAAATTCCTTGGCAGGTTGCAGTAGTCACCTTGGAGTCAACAAATGCTAAGAACACTCCTGCACGAACACCCTCATTATAGCCACATGCATTCATGGCGTTGAGGGCAGAGGTAATGGCTAATTTAAGATCTTGACCTTTCAGAACTTTGTCTACAGCCGCAAGAATGCCCTCAGTAACCAACCAGTTCCTATCATTCTCCAAAGTTTTCTTATGTTCCTCCAACAGATGCTTTTCAGCATCAAAAGCATATTTGATAGTGTTAAATTCTGACAAAGAAGAAAATGTGTGGAAGTAAGTAAAGACGGTTGGAAAAGAGAAAGATGGATATAAATGCGCATATGAAGGGATGTAATACCGGAAGTTCTTTGTTGAAGTTGGAGATGCAGGGCTTCAATCTTGTCATCTTTTTCCTTTAAATCCTTCATGTAATCAGAAAACTGGTTCTGTTTCTGATACTCAAGGTTTTCCACTAAGGCTCTGGAACTGTTCAAAGACTTCTCAACATCAGACAACCTGGAAGAAATAGCAGCATTAGATTGGGCCAGCTCGTGGTTTTCTTTTTGGAGCATCTGAGTTTTTTCCTGCAGATCCGGCTTCGCAGCCACAACTAGTTTTGCATTCAGCGCTTGAAGTTGGAATTCAGCTTTAATCCAACGGTTGCAGAGTTCAGGAATGATGGTGTTGTTCATAGCATAAGAAGAAACAACTTTCGATGCAAATTCTGGAGCTGACATATGTTCTGAGCGTCTCACGTCACCTAGTCCGATAACCTTCAGAAAGAAATCTTTTGCACATGTTGGATCCAACATGCTGTCTGTGTTAGTAATATTCCAAGCAGGAATAAACAATTCATCAACTACCAGAGGGAATTTGTTGTGAGATGCCACCAGTTTAGCTTCATTACGGATCCACATCACATCTGTAAAGCTGGTCGGAGTAGAGGAGGATCCAAAGTTTGAGATACCACTGGTGAAAGACTGAGTTGATAAGGGTGATGCTGAGACAACCGGTGATGGAACCATGGTTTGAGTAAAAGCTGGAGGAAATTCGCACTCAGGAATGGAAATTATGGGAGATGGAGTACTTGCTAGGTCAATGGTCTAGCAAGGTGATCGAATAAAATCAGCAAAAGAAGTATTCACCAAGTGTGCGAAACTTGGGGGTGACATAACATACATATTTTCATTTTTGGATGCTGGTGAGGGGGTTCTTTGAGGAATTTCACCTCCAAGGTGTTCAGAAAGGACTTCAATAGTGCTTGAAAACTTTGCCTTTGAATGAGTGATTGGTGACTTGCGAGTCTTCTTAGGAGCGGTTTCATCTTCTTCTCCTTCCGCTTCAGTAATGCCTTTGGAGGTTTTGGCACATCTTTTCTTTCTTTTTTGAATTACCGGAGAACTAGGACGAGATTCTTTCTGATGAGAAGTTGCGGTTGATGGCGGGGTTCTTGAAGAGGTGAGAGTTTCATCAACAGTAGCTTCAACGGTAGTGGCAGGTGGTGCATCAGTAAACGCTTTAGTAGAAACAGTGGGAGGTGTTGTGGAAGAACTTGCCTCTTTTCCGATGTCGGTTTTGCTAAATTTCTTTGATTGAAATCATTCACTTGTAATGCATTAGACAAATCCATGGCTGCATGTGAAAATAAAATAAAAAAAAGTTATAATATATCAAGAAAAATAAATGGTAAGAAGGAATCTTATAAAGAAAAACGCACTTTCTCCCTCGCATAAGATAACAGGACTCATCCGAGGAAAAAACCAGTTCTTGCTGATTTTTGCAAGAACCAATATCTCCTCGGGAATTCGGCGGATTGGATGAACAAATTTGCCAATAAGTTTGTATGTGGCTTGATGAACTTCGGCTTTTTTAGGAATAACATCATGAACGATTAACCTGGTGTCACGCCATTTCATGGTATCCGGGAGACACAAGTTGTCAAGATAGAAAAATTGGTTTTTCCATTGATGATTTATGGGTGGTTTTCTGGTAAAAAGATGGGTGATATCTCTGCGTTTCTCAAAAGTATACCAGTCACCCGACATAGTAAGTTGGTAAAAGGCGCGGAATTGAAGTAATTTGGGTTCTAAGTTAAGGGCTCTACAAGACAACTCAAAGTGGTTCAGGATGCTTAAGGCAGTGGGGTTACATTGAAAAAAGTGAATTTCAAAGTAGGTTAAAGCTTCGCGAAGAAAGGGGGTGAAAGGAATCCTGTAATTGGCCATCCGAATAGAATCAAGATACAGGCCGGACTTTTTATCTGGAAACGGGTAAATGGTTTCTTTTCTGTTGGAATGATGGGGTTTAGATTTCGTGGAATTCGAAATTCTTTCACAAAATCATCTAATTCATCTTGGGGAATCATGGGGTAGGAGATTGGAAGGTTATGTTTGGAAGAAACCTTCTTAGTTTCGGCCATGGAAAAAGAGTATAGAAACAAATGGTAAAAGAAGAAAGTAAGAAAGGAATGCTGACCTGGGGTGAGGATGGCGATGAAGGTAATGCAGGTGTAATGGCGGAGAGGGTGGAAGTTTTCGGTAATTTTTTTGAGGAAGAAGGAAAGGGATATATATATAGGCAGGAAAATAAGCGATTTTGGTAGCGGTTTTGGCGAGGTAGTTTTGCAGAAGCGGTTTTTACGGAGGGTAAATATGGAAGGAGATTGAAAAAATTTGAAACGGTACTGTTTCATTACTTTTGATTGTGACAGGTAACCGAATGGGTGAAAGATTCGACACGCGGCATTAAGAGGTGATTGAAAGCTATGATGACGGTTGTATGTGTCAGAGTGTATATATCCAAATGTCGGATATGTAAATGACCGTCTGTATTCGGAAGTAAGTCTATTAATTTCATTTATTCACTTAATAGACTTGGGGGGACTTGATGAAGTAAGCGATGATTCGGATGTGTATTACACATCCGATCGCTTACTTCGAAGTCCTTCGGAAATGATGTTTGCTGGAAGTGTTGCGTAGGTATAGGTAGATGCGATCTTGCAGTGCAAAGCCTATAAATACCCGAAGCATAAGATAGTTTAAAGGTTCAGATTCATTTATAACTTTGTACTTACACATGCGTCTGTATTTTCTCTCTCTTCAATAATCAATAAAAGTTCACTTTCTCCATTATCATCTAATACTTTTCCATTACCTTTACATCTGATTTGGCGATAAATTACCATCGGTGATTACTTGCTTTTTCAACTGGCAAGTTGTCACATTTAGTAAAGAACATTAGAGAAGGTCGTCCGCAAGCAAATGCTAAGAATGTCATAGGTATAATTCGAAGGGGAGCTAACACGTGGCACCGAAATGTAAAAGCTAAAACAGATGAAGAGTTATGGAAACGGTAGGAAATTACTCTTCCTCCTTTGATTGGAGGAGAGTCAAAAGAAGATCCGGTAGTAACAATTGGTATCGTTGGTTTTCTGGTAAAGAGGACATATCTTGATACCGGAAGTGCATCTGAGATCATGTATGAGTCATGTTTTAAGAAAATGGGATCGGGAGTGCAAAAACACTTAAAGCGGCATGCTTCACCACTCATTGAGTTCTCAAGAGAAGTGGTTCACCCAATAGGCGAAGTAACACTTCCAGTAATTTTTGGTGATGACAAACCTTTTAGAGAGGTAATGATGACATTTATGGTAATTGCGACCCCGTCCCCCCATAATGTGATTATTAGAATACCAGGGTTAATAATCCTAAGAGAAATTGTTTCAACTGCATATGGGAAGGTGCGTTTTCCAACACCTAGAGGAATCGCAACTGTGACAACGGATGTGGAAATTCATGTTGCCGTGGTTGAAAGGCCAGCCTTGATAAAGGAAGATTCTGGGGTGGATAGGGGTGATGTGTTAACAAAAAGTAAGTTGGTTATTAACGAAAAGTTTCTGGATCAAATAATTGAAGTGGGGCAGCAATTGCAAGGAAAGGCTAGGGAAACGTTATTTCAATTTCTAATAAACAATGTTTTCATTTTTGCATGGGAACCTTCGGATATGACGGGGGTCCCAAAGCACTTTGCGGAACATTGATTAAATGTCTATCTAGGTGCTAAACCAGTATTGCAAAAGAGAAGGATTATGGATAAAGTGAGGAATGATGTGGTGTAGAATGAAGTGGATAAGCTTGTGAATGCTGGTATATTAAGAGAGGTGCATTATCAAACCTGGGTTGTGAATCCAGTAGTGGTTAAAAAAAGTGATGGCACATGGCGCATGTGTATCGACTTTAAGACTTAAATAAAACCTGTCCAAAAGATTGTTATCCCCTTCCTAAAATTGATTTCAAAGTTGATTCTTTGGCTGGTTATAGGTGGAAGTGCTTATTAGATGCTTATAAAGGGTATCATCAAATTACAATGGCCGAGGAAGATGAAGATAAGACAGCCTTTGTTACCAATGCAGGTTTGTTTTGTTACAAAAAATTGCCATTTGGGATAAAGAATGCTGGAGCAACATATCAAAGGTTAATGGATAAAACGTTTCAAATGCAAGTGGGGAGGAACTTGGAAGCGTATGTAGATGACATGGTTATCAAAAGTTACACCGAAGATGATATGATCAGGGATATTGAAGAGACCAAAAGAAATCTAAGGGGGATTAACATGAAGATGAATCCTAAGAAATATTCTTTTGAAATGGAAGAAGGGAAGTTTCTAGGGGTGATGGTAAACAAGGAGGGTATTAAGGCACATCCTGGTAAGGTGAAAGCAGTACTGGAAATGGAACCTCCAAAAACAGTTAAAGAAGTGCAAACTTTAAATGGTCGTCTAGTTACACTACATCGGTTCTTATCCAAAGCAGTTGAGAGAGCGACTCCATTCATGAAGGGGTTAAAAGAAAGTTTGAAGAGAAATAACTTTGAATGGACTCAAGAAGCCAATAAGGCTTTTGAGGAATTGAAAGTTGATCTAGCTACATTTCCGACTTTGACTGCACCTAAACTTGGTGAGCAGTTGGTCATGTATTTGGCAGTAACTAACAACGCAGTAAGTGCAGTTTTAGTTGTTGAACGAGAAGGTAGACAGATTCAGATTTAGTATGTAAGTAAAATGTTGAAAGATTATGAGATGAGGTATCCTATGGTGGAAAAAGTAGTATTGGCATTGGTACAAGCTACACGAAGGCTAAGACGGCACTTTCAAGCTCACACAAATGTAATTCTTACTTCATTTCCAATTCAAGGTATTCTAAGGAAACCGGAAATGTCTGGAAGGTTAGTAAAATGGGCAATAGAGTTGGGTCCGTTTGAGATAGATTTTAAGCCAAGAATTTCGATGAAGGGTCACGTACTGGCAGACTTCTTGGCGGAAGTGCCAGATGGAGCAAGTGTTCATGCAATTGCAGTACCAGAACTCGTGGAAAAAGTGTGGATTTTGCATACGGACGATTCATCTAACTCTGATGGATCAGGAGCAGGTGAAACAGGCTCAGCATTATTTCTTTTCTTATAAAGATAGTGAATTCTAGTAAATATAATGGCAGTTAACTCTTGTTAATAATAGGGTTAATTTTGAAGAGCCCTGAAGGTGATGAGTTAACATATGCAATACGATTTAGCTTTTCAACTTCAAATAACGAAGCTGAATATGAAGCGTTATTGGCAGGTTTGATGATTCCTTATTTTCTTTGAAAAAAAAGAGAGAGAATGGGCATGTGCATATGCACATGCATCTATTTTATTAGCATTTGTCTCACTCGAAAGTTGTGGAGGTCTAAAAAAACGCATTTGTTTCAGGATTGCGATTGGCAAAGAAAATGGGAGCAAAACACTTGATGGCATATGTGGATTCTTTGCTTGTTGGAAGTTAAATCGCAGGAACATATGAAGCTAAAGGAAAGTACATGATGTTGTATTTGGATCAAGTGCAAATGTTGGTAAAAACCTTTGATAAGTGTGAAATATTGCATATATCCAGAAGCCAGAATAGGAAAGCAGATGCATTGAGTAAATTGGCCTCAGTAGCGTTTGAGCATCTCGCTAAAGAAATAAGTGTGGAATTGTTGGAAGCCCCAACTGTGAATCTTAAAGAAATGGCGATGTGCAGGGATATGGTGAAAGTTGGATGAGTCCGATTGTGAAATATTTGACAAAAGGAGAACTTCCGGGAGACAAAGAGCAGGCAAGGAAAATTGTAGAACACTAATACGATCTTGCTAGTGCATGATTACAATTTGACCTTTTACCTCTCAATGAGACATACCTTCCATTTTATAGATTTCTTGACATGACATGAAGATACGTCTCCTAAACTGTGCCTGGAACAATCACTTATCAACAAACAAATTAATAATACAAATGTTAGTGATAGTCCTCCTTGATCGTTCCTGCACAGAGTGAGAGATTAGTTAGCCAATGGTACCCAGGCCATTGTTTTTCTGGGTACACCTGAGGAATCAATAAAAGAGACTTCTTGTAAGAACATCCCCTTTGAGAAATCAGGAAGTTTGGATGGAACTGCCTTGATTTTTGGTTTCCAAATTCCAGGTGATTTATCATTTGTTTTAGTCACTTTTGGAGTTGTGACTTTAGGTATTTCAACCTTCTTCGTTTTGGATTCATTTTTCAAAACAGTTTTTGTTTTAGTCACCTTTGGAGTTGTGACTTTAGGTATTTCAACCTTCTTCATTTTAGAATCATTTTGCAAAATAGTTTTAGTTACCTTGGGAGGGGTAACTTTGGGTTTTTCAGACTTTGATTGTTTTGAAAACGGTATCTTCACCTGTTTTTGGAAATTTTGGTAACTTGGAAAGCTGTTGTTTTGATTTAAAGATTTTCTTTCAGCTTTGGCAGCACCCCAATGTTGATCAGAGGGTTTAACCTTAGGAGTAACAGTCTTCATTGCCTTAGGTTTTTGCACCATCATCGGCTTAGACTTTACAGACTCCTGAGATGAAACCCTTTGAGTGTTCGGATAATAGGGTTCATAGGGGCGATAAAGACAGTTTCTAGCAATATGACCAGCATTGCCACAAATAAAGCAAGTCTGCTTCTTTAGATAGAAGTCAGACGTGTACCCATTTGTCTTTGGTGGCTGATATGGAGCTGGTTTGCCTTGTGTCTGCTTCTTAGCTTTGTTTGCAGCTTCAGATTTTACTTTCGGCTGGTTCCTTGAAGCCTGTGCTGAACCTGTCTTCATTGTCTT
This sequence comes from Deinandra increscens subsp. villosa, assembly GCA_039602395.1. Taxonomy (NCBI): domain Eukaryota; kingdom Viridiplantae; phylum Streptophyta; class Magnoliopsida; order Asterales; family Asteraceae; genus Deinandra; species Deinandra increscens. The sequence continues at coordinate 65,169,811 of JBCNJP010000023.1, forward strand.
TGTGCTTCCTTGATTCTTTGACGTTGAAGCACTATTCTTGCAATTACAACAGCAACTGCATGATCCAACTGAAGAAATGGGAGACACAGCTACTCCCTTGAGTTTTTCATTCTTCACTCCAGCTGTTGGCTTCACACTCGGATGCTTAATGGTGATCTTTGGCCTTGCAACCTGAACCTCACTTGTTGCTCCATCGGTAATACCCTTGAACTTGGAGGAGAAGGATGGAAAGTCATATCCAACATCTGGTTGTTGGTCAAACATTGAACCAGAAGTCATAAAGATCTTCCCCTCTGGCCGTGTCGTCATGATCACCTTTTCCCTTTTGACTTCGTCAATCACTTTGAAGTATGGGGTTTCGATTTTAGGGTAGGGTTTCAGCTCTATCCCAGCATCATCAGACTTAGAGTTATGACACCTGTCATATTTCTGGCACTCAGCATCATTGTCTGATATATCCTCCACTCTCCCTTCACCATAAGTGATGTTTGCTTCATAATCAATTTCTTCTTGAGTCATAGGTGTAGCTCCAACCAAGACACTATCAATAGGAGGAGCAGCTTCTTTATAATCAGACTTGGTTCGCTCGACTTGATCCTCACTAAGAAGTATTCCTATGATGTCTCTGGGAACTGGTGGAGGAATAATGCTGTTTGCAGCCAAGACCTTATCAGACTTTTCTGACCCAAATCCAGGTGTGTGTTTCCCAACTTGACCGGTCACAACAGCATATGACAATTCCTTTCCAGCATCGAGCATTCGCTGATTTCTTTCCTGATTGCAATCATACTTGACCTGCAGCTCATCAAATTTTTGTTGCAGTTCATTTAATTTCTGTGTAAGCTCAGATATCTCAATTCTAGCCCGATCATGTAAGATAGTCTTCTCCGTTGCTAGCTGCCGATATTTCTCAATGTCTAGCTTCTGAGCTTTTACCTTCTCCTCACTCTTTTGCCATCTTCCCTTAAAAGAACTCCTCTCGCACTTTATCTCAAATAATTCTAACTGATAATTTTTACAAATATGCCTAAGTCCAGGAATTATACGAGCACAGGTGGGATTGGGGCATATCTCAGTATTGTCAATTTCAGCTTCAAAATCATCCTTGTTCTCAACCGAAGTCATTTTCTTTCTTTAGATATGCAGCTTCTTTAAATCTTTAAAAATCTGCAAAAACGGCAAAAGTGGCAAAAACGGCAAAAACACTATTCAAAAAATAGTATCAAAAACTTAAAACTGAAAAACGGAGGCCTTCGGAGTGGAATTTGGGGGTCCAAACGAGCTCCCCTGGCCTAAAGGCGGGGGTAATTCTGGGGCTTGTTGTCACGAACGTCGTGTAAAAATTTGAGCTTCTAACTCCAAACGAGTCAAAAGTTACGCCCGTTCCCGTGAAAGATGTGTATTGATTTTAAAGACTTAAATAAAGCTTGTCCAAAAGATTGTTACCCCCTTCCTAAGATTGATTTCAAAGTTGATTCCTTGGCTAGTTATAGATGGAAGTGCTTCTTAGATGCTTATAAAGGGTCATCAAACTACAATGGCTGAGGAAGACGAAGATAAGACAACCTTTGTTACAAATGAAGGTTTATTTTGTTACAAAAAATGCCATTTGGGCTGAAGAATGCTGGAGCAACATACCAAAGGTTAATGGATAAGACGTTTCAAACGCAAGTGGGGAAGAACTTGGAAGCGTTTGTAGAAGATGTAGTTATTAAAAGTTACAACGTAGATGATATGATTAGGGATATTGAAGAGACCTTTGGAAATCTAAGGGGGATTAACATGAAGCTGAATCCTAAGAAATGTTCTTTTGCAATGGAAGAAGGAAAGTTTCTAGGGGTGATGGTAAACAAGGAGGGTATTAAGGCACATCCTGGTAAGGTGAAAGCGGTACTAGAAATGGAACCTCCGAAAACAGTTAAAGAAGTGCAAACTCTAAATGGTCGACTAGTTGCACTACATCGGTTCTTAACCAAAGCAGCTGAGAGAGCTACTCCGTTCATGAAGGTGTTAAAAGAAAGTTTGAAGAAAAATAACTTTGAGTGGACTCAAGAAGCCAATCAGGCTTTTGAGGAGTTGAAAGTTTATCTAGCTACACTTCCGACCTTGACTGCACCTAAACTTGGTGAGCAGTTGGTTATGTATTTGGCGGTAACTAATAACGCAGTAAGTGCAGTTTTACTTGTTGAACGAGACGGTGGGCAGATTCCAATTTACTGTGTAAGTAAAATGTTAAAGGATTATGAGACAAGGTATCCTATGGTGGAAAAAGTGGTCTTGGCATTGGTACAAGCTGCACGAAGGTTAAGACAGTACTTTCAAGCTCACACAGTTATAGTTCTTACTTCATTTCCAATCCAAGGTATTCTAAGGAAACCGGAAATGTCTGGAAGATTGGTAAAATGGGCAATAGTGTTGGGTCCCTTTGAGATAGATTTTAAGCCAAGAATTTCGACAAAGGGTCAGGTACTGGCAGATTTCTTGGCGGAGGTGCCAAATGGAGCAAGTGTTCATACAGTTGCAGTGCTGGAGCTCGTAGAAGAAGTGTCGATTTTGCATACAGACGGTTCATCCAATTCTGACTAATCAGGGGTAGGTGAAACTTGTTCAACACTATTTATTTTCTTATAAAGATAGTGAAATCTAGTAATTTTAATGGTAGCTAACTCTTGTTAATAACAGGGTTAGTTTTGAAAAGCCCTGAAGGTGATGAGTTAACATATGTGAAACGATTTGGCTTTCCAACTTCAAATAGCGAAGCTGAATATGAAGCGCTATTGGCAGGTTTGGTGACGTTTAACTTTAAAAAGTCTTAGTGATTCTTTGTTATCCATAAAAAAAGAGAAAGAATGGGCATGTATATATGCACATGCATCTGTTTTGTTAGCATTGGTTTCACGCAAAGGTTGTGGAGATCTAAAAAAACACATTTGTTTCAGGATTGAGATTGGCAAAGAAAATAGGGGCAAAACACTTGATGGCATATGTGGATTCTTTACTTGTTACAAGTCAAATTGCAGGAACATATGAAGCTAAAAGAAAATACATGATGCTGTATTTGGAACATGTGCAATTGTTGGTAAAAACCTTTGACAAGTGCGAAATATTGCATATATCCAGAAGTCAGAATAGGAAAGCAGATGCATTGAGTAAATTGGCCTCAGTGGCGTTTGAGCACCTTGCTAAAGAAATAAGGGTGGAATCGTTGGAAGCACCAACTGTGAATCTTAAAGAAACGATGGATGTGCAGGAATATGACGGAAGTTGGATGAGGCCAATTGTGAAATATTTGACAAAAGTAGAACTTCCGGGGGATAAAGAGCACGTAAGGAAAATTCGTATAAATTCGTTGCAGTACCAAATGCCAGATGGGATATTATATAGAAGAAGTTTTCTAGGGACCCTTTTGAGATGTTTGACACCCATAGAAGCAACACGAGTAGTGAAGAGGTTCACGAGGGTATTTGTGGAATACATGCAAGGTCAAAAATGGTGGTGATAAAAATAATGAGTCTGGGATACTATTGGCCGGGTATGTATAGAAGCACCTGTGAAGAACTTCAAAAGTGTCAAGCATGCTAAGCACATGCACCTGTTAGTATGCGAGCCAAAAACGAATTGATTCCTGTAACATCAGCATGGCCATTCCAAAAATGGGGTATGGATATAGTTGGTCCATTTCCAGTTGCAAGTGGTGGAGTGAAATTCTTGTTGGTCGCCATTGATTACTTCACTAAGTGGATAGAAACAAAACTACTTGCGGTAATTTCAGGAAAGCAAGTGAAGAAGTTCAATTGGGAGCATATCGTCTGCAGGTTTGGTCTTCCACTATATATCATAACTGATAATGGTAAGCAATTTGCTGGGAATCCATCAGCGAATGGTGTGAAGAGCTACAGATTAATCAAATATTTACTTCAATTGCACATCCACAAGCTAATGGGCAAGTGGAAAAGGCTAACAGGAGCATAGTTGAAGGAATTAATATGAGGTTGGAGAAATTTGGGGCGAGTTGGGTTGACAAATTGCCACACGTCTTGTGGGCACACTGTACAATGCCAAAAACTAGCCATGGTGAAACACCTTTTAGATTGGTGTATGGTACTGAAGCTGTGATTCCCACTGAAATAGTTATTCCAAGTTATAAGCTGCAAGTGCAAATTGTGAATAATGATGAGGAAATAAGAACAAATTTGGATTTGCTAGAGGAAAGGAGGGAGATAGCCGCCATAAGGGAAAGCATATATAAAAAGGAAATGGCGAAGTATTACGATGCAAAAGTGAAGATTCGTCAATATAAGGAGGGAGAATATGTCCTAAGGAACAATGATGTCAGTAAGGCACTCTCACAATGGAAGATGGCTCCCAAGTGGGAAGGTCCTTATGTAATAAAGAAGGCAATAGAAAATGGTTCTTACATCTTGGAGCAAATTGATGGTATTGAATTACCAAGGGCGTGGAATGGGGTGCATCTCAGGAAATGCTATATGTGATTGGCAAGTGATAAAGTTTAAATTTTGAAAAGTTTGTTTTGTGTTTCGTTTGTATTTGAATTCCGAATAATTGAGTTGGAAATAAAAGTTTGTGTTCTTATCCTATAGTATGATGCATGTGTATGGCTTGAATATTTGTGAAGAATGCATAAATAAATATTTGCAAATGCAAATGATATAAAATAAACCTTATTAAGGAAAGGGTGGTTAAAGTACAATAAAATGTGTTTTCATATATGGTTCATGATGTCACTACATAATTCCTAAGTGAATTATTTGATAACTTCACATGAATGAAGTTATGTTATGGTCTCCTCAGGGGGTAATAACACAAGGTGAATGAACGAGTTCACCTTGCCCCTAACTGTCTCACCTAAACACAAAGTGTGCACGTTAGGATGAGCTGATCATGCCGGACACCTTATTGACATAACACATGTTAACAAAAGCCTAGCGTGGAGGTGGCCAACTTAATTGAGGTTTACACTATAAATACCTAATTAAGCTCCCCGAGGGTCGCAAGTGTAATAGAATAACTTAGGTTGTAATGTGGACTTGTGGGTTTTATTATCTGAACGATAGTTTAACCTGTTCTTACCAAAGAAAGTAAGAAACCAAAATTCAATAAGGAGGTGTGGTAAACTTAAGTGAAATGGTATGATTTTTATGGTGGTTAGATGTAATGATCATTAGAACTCTTATAGGGTGGACGCATATTATAGGAGGGAAATGCGTGCATTGGCTTTCTTTAAATTTTGTATCTATCTCATTAAAAGTTCATCATAGTACTTGTGAAGAAGGAGTCATAATGTTCTTTCATATTCAGACATTCGCATGTCTTGAGTAACAGGCAAAGTGTAAAAACAGTTGATCAATATGGAAAACAAATATTACAAAGCCCCGCAAGTGTAGTAGTTTAAACAATCATTTTGCAACTGCAAGTGTAAACCACACGTTGTATCTGAAACTGTAAGTGCGACTGAGACAGCTGCAGTAAATACGTTGATTGATGAATCTGATGACTCTGATGATGATGATGAGTTTCTGAATATGGGGGCTGACTCTGAAGATGTATCGGATACAAACGATCCGTTTGTCCGAGTCTTGATTAATTCAAAGTTTGTGAAGTTGAGGAAATGTAGTGATGCTCATCTAGCATATCGTCTGGGCCAGAACAAAAGCAATGACCGATACCAGGGTCGTGTGTATGATCAAGTCGCCTCATCTGCTTCTGACGAAGATTATGATCCTTCAGCTGATTCTGTACATAGTAAAGGAAAGCAGTCAGTTGCTGGTTCCAAACGAAGATTGAAGTCCATATCAGCTGGTGGTAAAGGCAAGAAGAGAAGGACTCAGCAATATGTTTTACAGCCTCGTTCTGGGATGTCTTCTTCTTCTGTGTCTGTGCCAGAAGTTACTACTACGGTTCAGACTTCGGTGTCTGATGTGCAGGCTGATTTCTTGCGTGATCTGATGAATGCAACAAGATCGACAACTGTGAGCACGGCACCTTCAGCAAGTGCTGGTGCGCAGTTTGTTCCTCAGTCTATGGGTTCTACACCCACAACCCCGGTGTTTTCCACAGCTACTACTACAAATGCTTCTCCAGATATCAACTTCAATTTTGAGCAAGGTTCTGTGTCGTTTTCTCAGGCTAGTATTCTTCAGAGTGCTCTTCAAGATCAGCAACAACAACTTGATAGTCTGAAGTCTACAGTTGGTAAGCTACAGGCTAGTAATGAAGAATTGAGGGCAGAGAATTTGGCTAAAGATAAACAAATTCAACGTTTGAGCCTTGCAAGTGAAACTCAGAATTCAATGATTGTGACGATGAGTGAGCAAATAAAGTTTTTAATGGAAAAGTTTAAAGCTCAGGGGGAGATTGGTGATGGATCAGGGTGTCGAGAAGAGTTTATGGATTACTTGAATGATGATCCCGATCAAGATGATCAAGGGAATGTAGGTGGAGGATCAGGCCCAACCGGTAATGTTAGTTCGGGTGCTGGGACATCTACATCTCAGGGGGAGAAGGATTCAATAGAAGCGATGCCGATTTCATCAATCCCGTCAAATCAAGCTGGTACTAGTTTGAAAGAATTCCAGCATATTATTGAAAACTTAGAAGAAGGAGAGATTGCTGGTGATCTAACAGCTGAACAGCTTAAAGCAGTGTTTGAGTTGAATGATGAAGAAATGAGGAAAGTTTCTGAAGCTGAACCAGAGAAATATGAATCATCTGATCCAGAGTCTGATGACGACATTGAAGGGATTTTTGATGAAGAGATTGAAATTGAAGACATTACATCAGAAGAATACCCGGAGATGTATTCAAATGTCAACGATAATAAGTCTGGTGATGATTTTGAAGTATTTCCTGAAGAAAAGGTTACTGAAGCGGAGGAGAGATTGAAGAAGAAAGAATCAGAGAAACCTGAAGATCCAACGGTCAAGGAGTTTAAAGAACAGAAACAACGTTGGGTAATGGATGAATATATGAAAGAATTCCATGCCAACTATGTTCCTCCTGCTAAGCCGATTATTCAAAGACCGTACTTTAAGTTCAAGGGTCAAGTCTCAGGTGATATAATCAGTTGGATGTATTCTGCAAGGTTGAAGTGTTATGGGGTTAAACGCCAAAATGGTGTTCAATACTTCAAGCGTGCAAGAGATTTTAGTAGTTTACCAGTGTGGGATGTGCGAGAACTGTCTAGAAAGCCTTTCTGTAATTATGAGAATGATGATGTGGGCTTTCATTTCAAGAAGATGTTAGAGAGAGAATGCAGAGAAGGGTTCAAGTTCTTGAATCCTCAGAGACCTAAAAGACGTCGATCTCGCACCAGAATACATGAAAGAACTGGTAAGAAGCTGATTGTATTGGTGTTCAAGAAGAAACCGGTAGTGATGAAGAAAATTCCTCTCATGCCAATGGAACTTGATTTTATCAAGGACCTGCGTTGGTGGTATTATAATGAGAGTACCGGAGAAGCTATGATAGTACTGGAGAAGGAAAACCGGGTTGTTCGAATCTATGATCCGATGTGGCTGATCAATCTATCCAAGGCTGATATTGAAGAGCTGTATTATAATCCGATTCTGTATCACCCTGACTACATGGAACTTGCATTGAAGTTTCAGAGGGTGATCAGAGTTTGCTTTGCCTTCAACATTTACGCAGGAAACAATCATGATTTGATTCGAGAAAGAGATGGGGCTGATGCTGATGTTCAAGGCTGAAGACGAAGGATCCAGCTGTTGCCAAGGGGGAGTTTGTTGGTACATTATATGTGGCAACGGGCTGGATCGTATAAAGTTTTGAAGACAAAGGTTGACCTAGTTTTGTACTGGCCGAACCTTGGCCGAACCCAAGGTTCGGCGGCTCCGAACTCTGGCCGATCTTCAGGTTCGGAGGTCAGGTTTTAGGTGTCTATAAATAGGTCGTTTGTCTTGTAATTTACTAGTTGTTCATGAGAGCTTGTGTGTGTGAGAACTAGTGTTTTGTACTCTGAATCTCTGTAATCGTTCTATTGGTTAATGAGATTGAGTCGTTTTATTTACATTGCTTGTTCTCGTTGTTTATCACGTTATTGATGTCGAACTAAACCGATCCACACGCTCCAGCGTTTTCACTGCAAGTGCACTATTCTGGGCATTAAAAGTATGTGACTAAATATAAACGAACCATAAAAATTTCAGTTATAAAGAACAAATGAGCATTCAAACATAACCAAAGCATGTGTATTCATATCCATACGATTATAGTCAAAAGAGTAGGAACTATATCACATGCAGGTCCAACCAAAAGGTAGTCAGAGAAATGTTCTAAAGAGAAAGCGGAAGCAAGTTCTAAGTAACACCAGTCAAGACAAAAAGTAAATTGTTTAATACCACAACATAAGTGGACTTTGAGATAGAGTTAATTTCAAAAGTTTCACAGGTAAGGATGATCAATAGTTTACTTACCAGTAGAGGTGGATGGTTCTATGACTGAGACTGGCTTTAGAATCTTCTTCATAGTTTCCACATCCGAGACATCCAGTTGCCGAAGTTGGTCAATAACTCCAAAGGTCATAGATTTCAGAGCAGATAAGGAACTTACAAGTTTTCCTTTGCATTCTTATCGAACTCTTTGAAGGTGGAGGGGTCAGTCTCGCCTTTAGCAGCATAAGCAAGGCCACATTTGATACCCTCGTTGAAACCAACATCGTTTACTAATGGGTTCACTTGCAGGGCCATGGGAATCACATCCGAGTGAACACGTTTGGCTAAAAGCTCTAAACCTTCAGCAATCAACCATTTACTTTTTTCCTTCAAAGAGAGGTTTTCAGCCTGGATAATCTCGCGTTCCTCGGTTAACAATTTGATGGCTTCTTCCAGTCTCACAATTTCAGCTTTGTGGGCTTCCGCTTCTGCAAAAGGAAAGAGCATGAGTTCAAACTAGGAAGGAATACAAAAGAAATTCAGGAAAAACAAGGATATGAAGGATATAGGGATGAGCAAATGGAACCTATGTTCGCTTTCTCTAAGGAAGCATCTTTAGTCTTTGAGACTCCGATAAACCTGGTAAGCCGGTCTTCAAGTATTTATCTTTGCTCCAGGTACTGGTTCTTCTGGAAAGATTCATTGTCCTGGGCTTGCTTCAGATCTCTCCTTGCTTCTTTTTCAAGGGAAATCAACTTGCGATTATATGTTTTCGACAGTTCAATCTCGCTTGATAACTTGCTTATTTTCACTTCAGAGTCAATAGAACCACAGGTTACTTTAGCAAAAACAGCCTTCTTCTGCAATTCTTCTACTTTAGCCTCAGTAATGATCCATCTTGAGTATAAATTAGCAATAAGGTTTTGTTTCTTTGCTTGAGTAATCATGAGTTCATCAGTAAAAGCTTCATGAGGAGTCTATTGGATGTTAGAAATGTCATGAGGAGTGCTACTTAATAGAGAAGTTTCTTGGAATAGTAGCTTCCAAATAACTGTCATTATTTGACATCCCACCCCGGAGAAAATTCGGAAGTGACATTAAAAGATTCCAAATTGTTAGCTATGCTAGTCCTAAGGCTAACTAGGTCGATTTCCTTTTTAAGCCAATCAGAGGTAGGAACAAAGAAGTTTGAAAGGTTCTTTCGAGGGGATGAGGAACTGGCTCGGGTATTTTTTGCAACAGTAGTGAATGGTTTTGAGCTTTTCTGCAAAATAAGAGGGTCATTCGTAACAAGGTTTTGTGTCAAGTCAGGAGAATTTAGTAAAAAATCGGAAATACAAAGCTCCTCATTAAAAGGAGTGGTTACCGGTTCATCTTGAGGTTTCTTGGGGTATTCTTCAACATCATCTTCAAGAACTTCCGGAGTGTCGGAAGTGTTGCCCGCCTGGAAATTGGGGGATGACTGTAGGTTCCATCTCGGGGATTTTATTTTGGAAACTACAACCTCTTACATAGATGTAGGCTTGGGAGGTCGCCTACTCTTGTTTCCTTTGAGGGTAGATGACACTTTGGATGTGTTCTGGGCCAGATCACTTGTCACTTTTTTCCCTTTATCATCAAGAGTACTAAATTCGGCAAGCACTTGCAAATTGGATGAAGCATCTTTGGAAATATCATTTGTCTCATTGTGATCAATGTTATCTTCATGAACGCCATCATGAGGAAACACCCCCTGATTTGTAGTTTTTTCACCCGCTTCTTTTTGCACTTGGGGATCAACTTCAGGCCTAATGTCATAAAGAGAATAGGCGGTTTGGGCCAAAAAGGGTGTTGTTCCCTCTTCAATCATCTCAGCACCACAGTCTAAGCCAATAAAGTTCTTTAAATTCAAGGCTTAAAAAAGATCCATTTCTGTGAAAAGCACAAGGGAGTAAGGATAGTCCAAATTAGTATTTAAAAATACACAAATGTTGTGAAGAAACTTTGAATGAATGTCTTACCCTCATCATGATACTTTAAAATAGGCCTCAAATCAGGGGTAAACCATGCTTTACTAATTCTAGACAATAAAAGGATAACTTCAGGGAGTTCTCGAATGGGGTTTGCATGTTCAACCAAATGATCGAAATAATCTTTTTTGGTGATCATTTGAATCAAGGATAACATCGTAAACCACATCATTGATTTCCCTACATTGCATGGATGATGGAATACAACGATCATCTACATAGAAAAACTGGGTTTTCCAAGAGCGAGGGTTTGGGGGTAAAGAAGTACTAATTCGTGAAGTTCCACGTTCGCGCTCAAAAGTATACCAGTCGCCTGCCATGGTGATTCGGTACAAATCCCTAAAAAGGGTTATGCTTGGTGCCAAATTGGCGGCGCGACAGGTTACTTCGAAATGACTCAATCTAGAGATTCCTTGGGGAAGCATTTGAGAGGTATGGACCCCAAAAAACATCAGAGAGCGAATTAGAAACTTTGAAAAAGGGATTCTATAGTTCCCAAACCTAAACATTTCTGAATAAATTCCGATTTTTCCATTAAGAAATGGAAATGTAAGGATCGATTTAACCCCTCACGCGATATCAAAGCCTACTAATCACCGTGCGGAATCCGGTGATTAGAGATGATTCAAGAACAAACAAATAATCAATAACAAAAGCATGAAAACAATTGAGAAAACACAAACCGATTGTTGAACACTAGAGAAAATCCGATTGCCAACACTTTTCCAAATCCGATATTCTCAAGGAGAATTTCGATACACTTGAACACCAAAAACACAAATAAGCAACCCTAAACAAGTAGTCTATCTATTCCTTAAATAGGCAAAACATAATCTTGAGAAACAAGCTACAAAAATGACGCTTAGTCGACCGGACCCATTAACCCGTACAAACCCAAAAACTATTTAGCCATTTACATTTATAAACAACCCACAAGAATATCTAATGTAAAATCCTTACAAAATTAGGGTCTCTACAATCTTCCCCTAGGCATTAGCATTAGACAGCTTTCACATTTTGAACTTCTTGGACATCTGCACAGTGGACGGATCATACCACAGCTTCTCTTCAACAATTGTTTTCACTGCTCGAGTATAGCACTTGGCATATTCTTTAGTCTCTGGAGAGCTCTCAATTTGATGCGAGTATAGCACCAGTATATCCTTCTTATAAAACCTCAACAAATCATGAACTTCCATTACACTCATTGTCTTCGACTTGCAAATTATTTTTGCTTCTTCAGAATAATCACTATAAGCCCAAGTCTTAAAGTCATCTAAACATCCTTCAAGATGCTTCATCGGCAGAGGAATGGTTTTAGTTTTCTTCGTTGGTGGATACAATGTGTTAGAGAAATTATTTTTTCCATCCAGTTTAAACACGCCTCTGTATTTCTTCGTGTAGGAATTATTGTGTGGAAAATCCTCAAACCTCTTGAATTTACTAAGCACAACGTTCCTCAACTTCTTGTAAAAGTGCTCAGCATAGTCATTTCTTGAAGGGTTGGCAAATGGTGTCTTGTAAAGAAATGTCAGATCCATAGTCGTCCAGGAGTAGATTGAGTCCAACATTTGTAGTACTCCAATGGATACTGACTTTTCCTTCGAACAACAAACATATTCTTTTCTCCGTCGAACATCCAGGACTTAACGTCTGAAGTAATTCCTCGTTTATCATGATAGTGCTCACCTAGTTGAATCATGTACCTCTTAGGAGGATGAGCAAAAGTCTGAGCCTCCCAACCCCCATCAAACTCAGAAGCTGGTACAGTCATGTAATCTCTATCTCTTGTATCCTTGTCTTCATCGGTACCTTCAGGCATCACAGGACCAGATGCATCAGGGATATCAGCTTCAAAGTCAAAAAATGGTGATTGTGAGGAATCACTTACTCCAGAACTACCTTCTTTATTTCCTGGATCTTCCATATCATCTCTCATTGTGTTTGACTTACTTGAGTTGGCTGAATTAAGCTGTCTGATCAGCTTGTGTAACTCTCTAAACTGCCTTGAGAATTCTCTGTTTATCTTTTTCTGATTCTCCAACTCAGTATTGTGGACCTTTTGTATATCGATTAAATCTCTAATAATCTCACTCTGGGCTGTATTCTGAGCTTTTAATTCAACTATTTATGCTCTGAGCTCTCTTTCTAGTCTGAACTCTGCCGTTTCTACAACTTTCCCTTTGTCTTGGGCTGTGGGTTGTGAGGATGATGATTGACCAGCACTAGTGCTGGTAGATGGAGGCACTCGTGGGTCTAATCGTTTCCTTCTTGGGTCGTTTTGGGCTTTAGTAAGGTGTTGCGTGGCAATCTTCACTTTTTCAGTCAGATCATCTGTAACAGAAGCACCGAGGGGAGGATCCTCTGTGGCTTTCCGTTTTCTTAACAATGGAATCTCAACAGTCTCTGTCATTTCTTCCTCGACTTCAACGTCATCAAGATATGAATCATAATTGATATTGTCGCTATCATCAAAATGAAGTGCTCCAATCTGCACATCTTCTAGATCAAAATCTTCCCAATCAAAACTATCTGAAATTTCAGTTACAGTCTTCTGAGAGGCAGGCATATCATGTTCTTCTTCCACAACTGCATTTCTTTGACTAGGAACCTCCTCTCTCACAATCTCCACAAATTCTCCAAACTTGTCTCCAAACGGGACTTTATCAGTTAACTTTCTCTTGGGGTTTATCATAGGAAAAACCTCAATCCCCATGGGCTTAGTGTCATGTGTATCATTTGACTTCCTCAAGTTTGGATATCTGGAATCCAGAGCCAGTTGTATAAACCTTGGGACAGCAGCAAATTTCTTGTCCCTTGTCACTACAGCTTTGACATCTTCAAAGATCAATCTAGACTAGTTGAATCTAACACCTCTAACCAGTGACACCATTGCATGAGTGTGCACCTGGTTTAGCTGATCCGTTGAGCTCTTCTTAGCAATGATGCATTTTTGCAAGTAGTGAGCCAGAATCCTCCAATAAGGTGGAATAAGAGCCTTAATAGTCGGGGGTGACACTGTATGATATCCCATCTCCTTCAAACACTGGGTAATCACTTCTTTATCCAAAGCCATAGGATCAGCAGCAACATCTTTCAATCTAAGAGCCTGTCTAATGTTTTGTTCAGTCAATACCATAGTTGTTCCTTGTATCTTAGCAATGATCTTCTTTCCATCATCAGAAATAAAAGCAGTCTTCTAGAATTCCTGTTGCACTCTTTTGCATATAACAGGATTGGCAGTAGGAGCATAGTGTAGACAGCGTTTCTTCAATCCTTTAATCATGGACTTGTATTTTTCTTTGTACTCAGCAGGTGGATCCAGCAAGTATGCAACAGTGTTGTAATCCTTGATAAACTCTAAGTCCCTGCACTCACAAACACCGATAACGTCCAAAACAAACAAAAATTCATTAGTCATAAGAATTTTTCTTGAAAAAATGGGCAACATAACGGCTTAAAAATGGAGAAAACCCATTTGAAACATCATTAGGTACCTTTCCGATCAAAAAGCAGGGTTTTCGATTGAAAAGCATCTCTCTGATCGGAAAGCTGCTGGTTACCGAGATCCCTGGTCGAAAAGCATAGATCCCGATCGAAAAGTCCAAGCTCTGATCGAAAAGCATAGATTTCAATCGGAAAGCTCAGTTTCTCGACCGAGAAGTTCCAGGTCATCGGTAACCGATGATCGAAAACTACCGGGGGCCGATCGAAAAGCTTCTCAGACTGATCAAAAAGCCCCTGGTTCGATCGAAAAGTCTTGTCTTCTCCATTTGATACCTGCAACTCAATCAAACAACCAACTCTCGAATGTTTTAACACTTAAAATCAGTCCCAAACCCCTGTAATCATCGTTTTTCACATGTCCCAACCAATAATCACAAGAAAAATTGCACATACTCGGGTCGATCTTGTGAGGGTCTAGTTGCGTGCTTCAGTCGGGGTGCCATGGCTCAAAATTAACACCGGGATGGTGTTTAGTGAAGGATTCCGACTGCACTGGTGGCGTCAGATGGTGGTTTCGGTGATGGACGGTGGCGGATTGGAGAGGGGACAGGAGCGGCGGCGACGAGGGTAATGGGGGGTGTTAAGGTAGTGGTTTCTGACGAGGAAGGTGGTGGTGAGGTCGCAATGGGGTGGCGGAGGTTGCGGTGGTGTGCGACGGTGGTGGCAGCAGTTGGTGGTGAGTAGCGATGAAGGTGGTGATAGATGTTAGGGTTTACGGTGGTGAGGGAGAGAAAGGTTTAAATGAAGGAGAAGGGAGAACGATGTCCCCTTATCCCATTCTCTTTTTTTATAAAAATTTAACATAACACCCCCTCAACTTTCTAGTGTGAGCACAGTGAGCCAAACTTTAACAAACACTAGTTTTTTTCATACCAAAATCTCCAATTTTTCATGTTTTAAACTCATTCATTTTAAAAATTCTTCCCCTGAACTCAAACCCGAGAGTTTTATATCTGACAACTTACAAATAACGTGACAATTAAAATAAAAATGGAATGAATAAAAATAAAATAAAAAATACAAATAAAAAATAAAATAAAATAAAACTTAACAATTTTGAGTGAGGAGGCATATGAGGGATCATACCACATACTTTGTGACTGAGGAACCCTTTTCAGCTTCAGTTACTTCGCGTGTTCAGGCGATTGCCGGTATTTTGGTCCATTTTTAAACTCGTGTCGCTTTCACTTACTTAGGCAGTTTCATCACATAATTTATATTTTAGGGTTTATTAATTATGAACATCTATCCATGTCACACACATAAGTCCTAGGTATAATTTGTACATTCTATCAAGTACACCTGGTTTCCGTACAACATTTTTCACGACACCTTTCCTTAAGCCTAACATCATGCTTTAGACTAGGTTGAGAAAAGAAAGAATAGATCACGGAGATTTTTGGGGATAGTATACAAGCCAACTGAATTTTTTGAAACATTTTTAATAATACTCTCATCAGTGACAAAGGCTGAGAGTTTTTGACGCTTGAGGGTCTCTTTTAGTTGTGCACGTTGGCATCTTTTGGGTTTATTATGTATGTACAATGTGATCTTAGATGTACGTGGATCAGGGAGGTTCCAGGTCTCTGCTACCACAGAACAGAGGAGTCCTGACTAACGTACAACATTCCCAGGTCATTGCTTACGCAAAACAGAGGGAATGGGAGTTTTTGAGCATGACATCAAAACTCAGAACCGGGCGTGTGTCTCAGGATTCCTGGTACACAGTCAAATAGAAATTGTACTAACCTAAGTGTGTGCTTCCTATCAAGCATCATACGTTATCTTCAAGAGTTGTGATGAACCATACCTTTTGATTGATTGACAGCAGAGCCTACCAAGCATATCAGCCATGAATCATAGCTTTTCACATCCACCTTACACGTGTCAGTCAGCAACCACCTGGAAATTTATATCACTTCCCCAACCTGGTCAATCAAAAACTAGTAAAAAATTTAAATGCACACTAATTTAGGGGAAACATCAAGATGTTTATTTTATATCTTCTCCTTGCTTTTAGATTTATTGGAACACTGACTGAGAATAAAAACACTATTTAATTTTTTTTAAATAAACAGATAAAAGTTGTCAGACTACTCATCAAAGGCTATCATCCTGAGGCCTTTGAGACACATTTCAAAATTAGCACTAGGGTGGGGTTTGGTGAACATGTCCGCCACATTGTCATCCGATTACACCCGTTCTAAGTGAATGAGCCTGCATTCATAGTAGTCCCGAATGAAGTGCCTTTTAATATCAATGTGCTTGGTTTTTGAATGCTACACAGGATTCTTAACAATTTGCAAAGCAGCATTATTATCACAATATATGGAAGTGTCAAAGAAATTCAAACAGTAATCTCCCAGTTGGTGCTGCAACCATACCACCTGAGAGCAGCATGCTGAGGCAGCCACGTATTCTGCTTCTCTTGTTGATTGTGACACCGTGTGCTGCTTCTTGCTTTGCCATGCCACCAACCTGTCACCTTAGAATTGAGCTCCAGCAGATGTAGATTTCCTATGAAGCTCATTGCCACCATAATCACTGTTAGTAAAAGCATACAGATTAAATCCTGACTCTTTAGTGTATGTAGAAGCATATTCCTATGCTAGCGTGTGTCTCGTGTATTGTATCTAATCTAGAGCGTGTGTGTGAGTCAGATAGTCATCTGGTCGGATCACATGATCCGCCGGACCAGTTGGTACAGCGTACCAGATGGTCCGCTGGTGGTCCGATGGCCTGTGACTAAGTGACTATAAATAGTCTGTGTTAGAGAGAGTTAGCAAGTTCTGTCATTTGCAACATCTTAACTGTGTGTAAACTGAGTGTGTTTCTCTCTCTACATTGTAACTCTTTGTGAATCAATAAAGCAAAGCTTTATTTACCTTCTCGTTGCTATTCAATTACCGAATCATGCAGTAGTAAGATCGTCTCGTGTTTCTACAAGTGGTATCAGAGCATTCCAGGTTGCTCTACTGCTGTGATTTGGTAAGTTTTTCGGATTCTAGAGAGAAAAAGTTTGGGTTTTCTACGTTTTTCATCAATTTTTCATAATTCTGGGTGATTCCGAGGATAAAAATGATTTCTGGATGTTCCTGGAGTGTTTTCGCATCATACTGATTCAGTTTCTAGCTTCAATTGTCGAAATCTGTGAAAATCAGCCAATTTCAGCTTCGTTTGCATTTGGTCCGCCGGTTGAACATTTGGTCCGCCGTTTGGTCCGCCCCGGCAATCTTCATCAGCTGATCCGTGGCAGTTACTTTCTGGTCCGCAGCAGTTTCAGCGTACCACATCTGCTCCGCCGTACCACATCTGATCCGCTAGTATACTTCTGGTCCGCTAGTTCATCTGATTCGAAATCTGGTCCGCTAGTACAAATCTGATCCGCCTGGTTAATTTGAACCGGAACTGATCCGCTGGTAATATTTTGATCCGTCGATTTGTTTTGATCCGCTGGTAGAATAGTGACCTTAACTTATATTGACGTAACTTGAGAACCGTTTGGAGTTACGGAACCCAATACCAGCCAAAACGTTCGTCTTTCCGAGATCTAGACGTGTACTCACCTGAAAGGTCTGTACCCCCCAGTTTGACCCCCAAAATCCGCTTGGAAGACGCCCGTTTTTCAGTTTTAAGTTTTCGCGTTCGGTATTGAAATTTCAAAATGAGCGATTTTCACGCTTTTTCAGCTGTTCAATCATCAATGCAAGCCATATTGAACTATGATAACGAGATAGGAACAACTCAGAAAGTTCCTAAGTTACTTCGATTGGAGGATTATGAGAATTGGAAGCAACGATTTGAATCATTTGTTAATGCTCTTGACATTGATCTGTGGATTTCTATTGAACAAGATTATACATATCCTAAGAAAAATGGAGAACCAATTCCACGAAGTGATCTTGATGAAGATCAAAGGAAAGTTTATGCCAGAGAAAAGAAAACTTATGCAAATCTCACAATGGCATTACCAAGAGAACTTTTGCATCAATTCAAAAATTGCACAACGTCAAAAACTTTATGGGATGCATTGAAGGATAGATGTGCAGGAAACGAGCAATATAAGAAGAGTCGAAAGAAAGTTTTGTTAAAGGAGTTTGATAACTTTCAGCATTGTGAAAAAGAGAGTATTGCAGATTTGATTTCTAGATTTTCCCATCTGATTAATGAACTTGATGTTGTAGGAGTCCAGAAAGAAAAAGATGACTTGAAGAAAAATTTCTGGAAGCTTTACCGGAAACATGGGAGAATTTTGTTATGATGCTTGCTAATGATCCAAATTATTCAAGTTGGACTTTCAATCAATTATTAAGCAAGTTACAAGCTCGAGAAATGGAATTACTTGTAAAGAAGTCAGCAATTCCATCAGTTCAGAATCCTGCAGTTTATTTTGGAGAGAATTCTGCTACTGTCCATGCTAAAGCTAAATCAAATTCTATCTCAAGCACTAATCCACCAGTAACAGCATTTCTTGCTGGAAAGTCAGAGAATGCTAGTTATTCTTCAGGCTGCAGTTTTGCTATTCCTGATAAATCATCAAGCAAGTCAACTGCTAATCAAGCAACCGAAGATCTAGCTGCTTTGCTATCTGCTTTTATATCTTCTTCGTCTGGAGCTATATTTAATCAAATTGGTCAGTCTTCTTTGTATGGGGAGGATTTAAATCATCTGGATGACGATCAATTGAATAAACTCGATTTAGAATGGCAATTTGCTATGGTCGTGGAAAAAGGAAAGAGATTTATGAAGAAACATGGTAAAACATCTATTTTTCAAGGACAAACACTTGGCTTGGATAGAAAAACGATTAAATGTTTTAAATGTGTCAAACATGGACATTTTGCTCGCGATTGTCCTACCAAGTCATCTGACAAGGATATTTCCAATAAGAATGGTCAAGATAAAGATGTTAAAGCTATGATATCTCAAACTGATGAAGATTATGATTGGTCTAAAGATTTTCCAGATGAATCTGCATTCGTGGTTCATTCTCAAGACAGTTATGCATTGATGGCAAATATTGAGGTTGAATCGAGTGGGTATACGTCTGAGACCAGTAAATCTGACTCAAGTCATTCTGATTCTGAAATGAGTGGTTACGAATCCGTGTGTGAATTTTGTTCACAAAAGGATAGTCAAATTCAAGGTTTGATAAAGGAAATGGAATGTCAATCGGTTGAAATCAAAAGAAAAGATGAAGAATTGGAGAGTTTCATCAAGAAATGTCAGGAATTTTATGAAGTTTGCAAAACAAATGCAGAGTTACTCAAAGAGAAGAGTGTGTTAGTGACAGAATTAGCAAATGTTCAGAAACAATTGTTAGAAAGCTGTATTCAGAATGATCAACAAAAGTTACAACTTCAACACGAGAATGATGAGTTCATGTCAAGAATTGTCAAGCTTACTTCTATGAATGAAAAGCTGGTCAAGGAGGTTGAAGAATACAAGTCTCAAGCTAAAGATGTTAGTGAAGATTTTGAACAGTTATTTCAAAAATCTGTCAAAAAGGTTGAAGTACTTCAGACATCGAATGATGAACTTCTAAAGGCATTGGATGAAGTTACTGCTGATAGAACTCAATATCAGATTGTTCAGTCTGAGTTGCAGGACACAATCACTTCTTTGAAGAAAGACAAAACTTTATTAACAAGGAATATTGAGATCTATAAGGAAAGAGTGGATAAAATTACCAAAGAAGTGCATGTTGCTCATGATGGTTTGAGAAGAGAAAAATCATTAGTTAACAACACATCTGAGAAATTGATACGTTCAGAGAAAGTTGTTGCAGAATCTCACAAGACCATAGCTGATTTGAATGTTGAAATTCTGGATCTCAATCGTCAATTGCATAACTTGAAGAATTCTCATTCTTTTAGAAGTTATTTGTGTCAAGACGACAACTTCAAGAAGGTATTTGGAGGTGATGATTTTAATCAAATTCCTCATCCAGTGATTCAAACAGAGTCTGTTATGGATTTGAGCACTCCAGTGGTAAATCGAGATTATTCTGAATTTGTATCTGAGAAACTGGAGGCGAAGAATTCCAAAATTTGCAACAAAAAGGTAACCTCTGCAACATCTGATACACCTATGTTTGTTAAATTTGTTTCAAGTGAAGGTGGTGTTTTTGGCAAAGAAATGTCTGATGGCGAAAACGTTGAGAAGAATGAAAAGAAGTTGAATGAAGCAGAAGTGGATGCTAAGTTGGTTGAAGAAAACAATTTGAAAGGCATTAAAGCTAAATTTACAAAGGCTGTTAAATCTGGTTCTTCAGGGTCTACAATAGATGTATCCAAACTACCTGGTTACAAACAATCTGGGTTGGGTAGTCAAGGTAAGAATGTTCCAAAGCAGCAGAACATGCCAAAGAAGGTTCAGAAGGAAAAGAAGGATACAAACTTGGAGCAAATATATCATCTAGCTCAAGTATTCATTTTAACAATGGAGAAAGGATTTGGAGGGAAGCAAAAGAAGAAAGTTTCATCTGCAAGTTCACCGAACGAATCTTCTTCATCTGGCTCTAATGCTACACCTCAGAGTCCAACATCGAAATGGGTACATTCTAACCGATTTCAGGTTTTTGATGATATTTCTGATGAGTCTGAATTTTCTGACAAATGTGATCGAGTTCCGGACAAGTCACAATTTAAACGATCATATCGTTTGTGCTATCAATGTCGCCAAAAGGGACATATAGCACAGGATTGTCCTGTCACTGTTAAAAGAAAATTTTCTGGAAAAACTGCCACGATAATTGATGAATCTGGCAGAATTTTTACTGACTCACCAACATCACATTTTAAATCAAAAAGTAATTCATATTTCAAAAGTGAGTCTAGTGTTGGTGATTCATCACAAGATGATGTTTCTGTACAAACTGCACCTGCAAAGATGCAGTGGCGACCTAAGGTGGTCAGCCAAGCTGTCACTGATTTTACGGAAGACACTGGTCGACCAGAAGCTGTGTGCTTCGGGTCGTTTGAGTACTAATCATTTAAACCAGTGTGCAGGTATTCCTAGAAGACCCGTTAGTGATTGCAAAGTTGCTGATGGAGGAGTATTCTGCATTTTTAATTTAAATTACATGTGATATCATATTTCAACACTGAAATTTTCTGAAAGCTAAACCTGACAGGTATCAGTATCGATTGGTCAATTTTCTTTCTTTAATGCTTTTTGTTTGTAGTTTAGGGGGAGAAAATTAAAAAACCAAAAATAGTTTCTTTGTGTTTTTGTGTTTTGTTAAAGTGAAAATCCAAAAATAAGAGTTTTCATTTTAAGAGGGAGAAAATGAAAAATACAAAAACATAAAAAAATGGAAAAATACAAAAAATATTGAAAAATGAGAAATTGTATGCGACATGATTGGGAAATGATGGTACATTGGCTTACATGTCTGACTCATGGATAAAATAGATGAAAAAGCCATAAGATCATTGTTTGATGTACTTGGTAGGCTCGGCATTGAATCAAACAGTATTCAGATGTGATAAACACTAAATATTAATGCTTGACCAAGTGGACAATATCTTGATGCATATCTCATGATATATCAAGAAAATATATGTGAAAAAGAAAATGAGAAGTCACTGTGTATACATGTGTTCATTTTGCAAAGATTTAAACTTGTTTGATTTTCTTTATTTTGTCAAACGATCGGACTTTCTCTGCGTGTCGAAAGACCGACCTGATTGTTGTTCGTTTGACGTTCTGCTTTATTTTCTTTGGTGTTTCGTATAACTCATCGGACTTTCTCTGCGTGTACGGGAGTACCGACCTGATTGTTGTTGAGTTATACAATTTCAACTTGTTTTATTTTCTTATTTTGTTAAATCCGAGGCCTTATCTGCGTATCGAAAGATCGACCTTAAGGTAGACGATTTAACGTTCTTATTTCTTTTTGCATGGAACACAGTTGACTGAATCATGAATACAATCATTATGTGATTAAATCACAAATGAAATCACAAAGTGTGATATAAAAAGCAAAAACATATCTGAGTATGTCTGATAGTGTGGGGTACACTGGTCATAGCAAACCAAATCAATTCAAGAACATATCCTGATGTTATGAGTATGATTGTGCCTGAGTTTAAGATGGACAAATTATACCAGTAATCAACATGACTTATGTGCTGAAATATTTGAAATTGAAGTGTAGTTCAGCATGTCATGATCAATATGATCCCAAGTTGTGATCTTTCTCGCAAAAGACAAAAATAGTGTGTTATTCAGTATTTCATTTTTGTATTGCTTTTATGTTTCACATCTGGAAAAAAAAAACCAAAAAGATTTTAGGTGTGTTTTAGCATAAAGTTTCAAAAAGCCAAAAAGATTTTGTTTCTTATTTGTTTTCGACCAATCGATACAAGATACGAAATCAAAAATTCAAATTTACATCTTGGATTCTCGAAGAGAAGTTTTGCGCCAAGGTTAAATTAATTTTCAAAAGAAAAAGGAAACCGCGTTTCTGTCTTCTGAAATTGCAGGTTATGTGTGTCAAAGACTCAAGCATGGTGAAAGGGAGAGTATGTTTATTTTTACAAGTGGATCTTGAAGTTTAAAGATGATTCAAGAGTGATCCAGCCATGCAAGCTTTAATTCTGACAAGATTTCAAGTTGAAGATCAGATGTAGAAATGCTGAAGATTGAAGACTAAAGTTTTGTTAGATAGATAGATAGCTAGATACACTACACGTTAAGGGGGAGTCTGTAGAAGCATATTCCTATGCTAGCGTGTGTCTCGTGTATTGTATCTAATCTAGAGCGTTTATGTGAGTCAGATAGTCATCTGGTCGGATCACATGATCCGCCGGACCAGTTGGTACAGCGTACCAGATGGTCCGCTGGTGGTCCGCTGGACTGTGACTAAGTGACTATAAATAGTCCGTGTTAGAGAGAGTTAGCAAGTTCTGTCATTTGCAACATCTTAACTGTGTGTAAACTGAGTGTGTTTCTCTCTCTACATTGTAACTCTTTGTGAATCAATAAAGCAAAGCTTTATTTACCTTCTCGTTGCTATCCAATTACCGAATCATGCAGTAGTAAGATCGTCCCATGTTTCTACAGTGTACCAGAGGCCCAGCCGTGGCCGACCCTTTAAATATTTGAAAATACATTTAACTGAAGATAAATCAGAGATTTTAGGATTAGCCTGATATCGTGCACATTGGCACACTGCAAGCATGATGTCCGGGCGGCTGGCTGTCAAGTACATTAGTGAGCCGATCATAGACCGGTACATGTGCTCGCTCACTTTCTGGCCATCTGGATCTTTAGTAAGAGCACACATGGCCGCCATAGGTGTGGAGATAGGCTTTAAATCTGCCATCTTGTATTTTTCCAGAATCTCTGTGTCATATTTGGCTTGGTGAATAAGGATCCCGCTGTCACTCTGCTTCACTTGAAATGCTAGGAAGAATTCCATTTCCCCCATTTGACTTACCTTAAATTTTGTCTGCATTACCTTCTCAAACTCTTTACACAAATCTTAGTTTGTGGACCGGAAGATGATGTCGTCCACATATACTTGTACCATGATTATATCATTTTCCACCTCCTTTCTGAATAGCGTCTGATCCACTATTCCTCTCGTGTACCCATGTGCTAGAAGATGATCAGTCAAAGTTTTGTACCACGACCGAGGGGCCTGGTGTAAGCCATACAAGGCTTTGTGTTGATACATGGTTCTTGATCGTCATGTGAAGTATCGAATACAAGACGGATTCACACAAGGATGCTGAGGTCCGAACTCAGGCCGAACCTGGAGTTCGGACATCGCCGAACGTGTGGCCGAACCTGAGGTTCGGCCGGTCGTATATCAGCCCTATAAATATGTGTGTCATGTGTTGTATTCAGTAGAAAAAAACAGTCTATGCTTCCGCGTCATATATTCTCTGTGTACTCTGTGGTCTCAGTGGTTAATACAAAGCTCATTTGTATTTACTCTTTGTGTTTCATCTCATTTTACTTTGATTTTGTTACGACTAAGTAGAAGATCCGTACGCTCACGTACTTTCAAGTGGTATCAGAGCATTTGGTTGCTCTACTAGTCGGAAATCAGTGTTTCTCGGAGTTTTGAGTTTAAATTCACGTTTTTGCGAAAATGTCAATCATTTTTTAGTTCGTTTGATTGTTTTGAGTGTACTTTTCATTCAAAATTCATTCCTGGATTGTTTCTATCATGTTTGCTTGAATTCCTGTCGAAAATTCCAGTCAAAAACGTTGAAAATCGAGAAAATGGCGTCGAGTGAATTCGGTCCTGTTTGAGGTTCGGACAAGTTCGGCATAACCGCTCCGAACTTGAGTTTCGGACGGAGTTCGGTCTCTATATTGATTCGGTGAGAGTTCGGTGAGGGATCGGTCAGTGTTCGGACTAAGTTCGGTGATAGTTCGGAGTTGTTTAATTTTTGTTCGTCCGAAGGTCAGGTTCGGAGAGAGTTCGGCGTTGTTAATTTCGGATTAAGTTCGGAGGTAGCTCGGAGGAGGTTTGGACGAGGTTCGGAGTGAACAGTAACCAGTGTTTTGAAAATGTCCGATTTTCAAGCGTTCGCGGCTATTCAAAATTCAGTTCAGGCACCGATGCAAACAATGATTAACTATGATAATGAAATTGGAACAAGTCAGAAAGTTCCCAAATTACTTAAATTGGAAGATTATCATAGTTGGGTGACACGATTTGAAGCATTTGTTTCCGCAAATGATATCGATATGTGGCTGTCGTATTCTGAACAATATACATATCCTAAGGGAGAGGACGGAGAGCCAATTCTTCAAAAGAAGCTTTCTGGTGAACAAAAGAAAGCATATCAAGCTAAGAAAAAGGCTTATGGTACTTTAACAATGGCTTTGCCTACTGATTTACTACATCAATTTTCAAGTAACTATACCGCAAAGAGCTTGTGGGATGCTCTAGAAAAGAGATGTGAAGGCAATGATCAGTATAAGAAAAGTCCACAAAAAGTGTTGAAGAAAGAATTTGATAGCTTCAAGCATTATCAAAATGAATCAATTCCTAATCTGATTGCAAGATTTGCACATTTAATGAGTGAAATGAAATTGGTGAATCTTACAAAAGATGAAGCAGATAGGAAAGAAAAGATTATGGAAGCTCTACCAGAGAAGTGGGAAAATTATGTGATGATGATTACTAATGATAAGGATTATCCAAGGTTGTCGTTTAATGATCTGATTCAACGAATCCAAGCTAAGGATATGGAATTAAAAGTGAACAAGTCACTTCCTTAGCAAATTCAGAATCCTGCAGTGTATTATGGCAACAATGATTCAACTTTGAATGTTGGAAAGTCTAATATTCTTAGTTCTGCACCCCCTACAGCGTTTCTGGCCGGTAAATCTGACACTCCAAGTTATTCATCTGCTGGTTGTACTGTGTTAATTCCTAGTTCTTCGACTCAAAGTGCATTGTCTGTTCAAACTGTCGATGATTATAATGCGGTGATGTCTGCATTGGTATCTTCATACTTTGGTGTTATCACTGGTGCTGTGAGTAATGCTGAGTTAGCAAATGAAGATTACGATCAGATTGATTATGATCATTTGGAGGAAATGGATCTAAATTGGCAATATGCTATGTTGGTTCGTCGAACAAAGAAATTTTTCAATAGAACTGGTAAGAAGAGACTTAATCAGGAAGGAAAGATTGGATTGGACAAATCTAAGGTGAAATGTTATAAGTGTTCAGTTTATGGTCACTTTGCTCGAGAATGTCCAAGTTCTACAGAAAGTAAATTGAAGACTGGTCAGCATGCACATTTAGTTTTTCATCCATCCGATAAAGCTGCAAAGGTTGATCAGAAATCTGCTACTCTTGCTCATGATTGGACTGATACATTTATGCATCCAGATGGATTTGCCTGGAATGCAGATTCAGAAATTAAAAAGAATAATACTCCAATCTCAATTGCTTTAACCGTTCAAGAAGAATTCAAAAGATGATGAATTTAAATGTTATAAATGTGAGAAGTTGCTCAAGAAAATTGCAAGTTTTGAACAAGATTGTCAATTATCAACTGAAGAAATTGTGGTTCTCAAGAAAGAGGTGGAAGATTTTCAAAAGAAGTATTATGAATTGGTTCATATTCATGCAGATTTTTTGAAGGAAAAGGCTCAACTGGCTGAAGAGTGTGAGAAAGCCGAAGCTGAAGCGTTAGATGCAGCTCAAGACTTTGAGAATCTGTTTGAGAAGAGTTATCCGGTTCAGCAAAAATATGAAGAGGCTACTGCTCTCATTGCAAAAACTGCTGTTACCGTTGAGAAGCTTCAAAACAAGATCTCTATGCTACAAGATGAAAATGTTCTTTACAGAGACAAGAATGAAGTTTTAACTAAAGATGTTGAGATTTACAAGCAAAAGAGAGAAAATGTGCTTGAAGAATTATATGCTGAATGTGAGATCCGGAAATTACAAACTTATGAATATGATGATCTCAATGAAAAATTCATCAAGTCCCAACAAGAGGTTTTTGAAAGTCAACAGAAGATTAATGATTTAAAATTAGAAATATTGGAGTTGAAAAGGCAAGTGAAGAACTGCAATTTGTCACCGACATTGCTTAACTTCTTATACAAGCAGGATCAGAGTTCAGAAAGTTCTAAGAAGGATGATGTTCACTTGGTTCCTCAACCAGTGGATTTAATTGAAGTTACTGCTGCTCAGATTGATCCAAAATATGACTTGCATGATTATTCCAAGTTTGCCACTCCATCCAAGAAGAACAAGTCCAAGTCTAAAAATAAGGAGAAACCTTTGGGTGAACCTCTAAAATTTGTTTCAAAGTCTGTATTGCTGGAAAATGAGAAAGTCTTTGATAAGGTTGTTTCTAGTTCTTCATCTGCGACCGAAGAAGAGAAAGTTTTGATTGAAAAGAACAAGCTGCGGGATATCAAAGACAAATTCACTAGTGTTGCTAAATCAAGAGTTGCTTCAGGCTCTTCGTCAAATTCTTCAACGACTCAAGGATCTAAACACAAAGGTTTAGGTTACAAAGTGTTGGAAGAACCGGTTCAAGCAAAGAAATCAGTGAAGGCTGAGAAGGTTCCTAAAGCAAAAGTTACAAAGAAATTACCATCTCAGAAGGAAGTTTCTTATTCTTCTGGAAGATCTTCATCTTCAAGGAGTCCATCTCCTAGGTATGATTCTTCTGATGGTTTCTTTGATAACTTTCATTCCGAACATTCATCTGATTCTCACAAATCAAAACATTTTTCACCTAATTTTAGAGAAAGAGTTTGTTATGTATGCCGTCAACCAGGACATCTAGCTGCTGATTGTCCGACGACTGCATATATCCACAAAACTGCAAAATATGTGGATAACAAAGGTCAAATTTTTGATGAACCATGGTCCCCAAAGCTTAAGTCAACTAGTAAATCGTCTTGGTCTAAATCAAGTACGTCGGTTGAATCAGATTCGGGTTCTGATCAAAGATTTTAACTTTTACAAATTTGGAAACCAAAAGTTGTTTCCAAGGCCAACAAAGACTTTGTGGAAGACACCGGGCGACCCGACGCTGTTGATTCGGGTCGATCCCAACGCAACTAATGTTTTATCTGGTGTCAAGCAGGTGTTTCAGGAAGACCTTTCGGTGATTGGAAAATTGCTGATTGTGAAATATTTGTTCTAATTAAATGCTAAACTGCGAGTATTTGTGTTGGTTGATCAATTTTTCTTGATTTTTCACTCCGTCTCATTCTGAGGGGGAGTTTGTTTTTGCAAAAATACAAAAATAGTGTGGTGTTTTCAAATCGTAAAAATGAAAATCTATAAATAGAGTTGTCATTTTTAGGGGGAGAAATTTGAAAAAGACAAAAACATTGAAAAATGAGAAATTGTATCCGACATGATTGGGAAATGATGGTACATTGGCTGACAGTGTCTGTCTCATGGATAAAGTAGATGACAAAGCCATAAGACCATTTGATCGATGTGCAAGGTAGGCTCGGCAAATCAGAAAGTATACAAATGTGATATACACGAAATCTGATGCTTGACCTAGTGGACAACATCTTGATGCATATCTCATGATATATCAAGAAAAAGACATGTGAAAAATAAAATGAGAAGTCACTGTGTATACATGTGTTCATTTTGCAAAGATTTAAACTTGTTTGATTTTCTTTATTTTGTCAAACGATCGCACGTTCTCTGCGTGTCGAAAGACCGACCTGATCGTTGTTCGCTTGACGTTCTGCTTTATTTTCTTTGGTGTTTCGTATAACTCATCGGACTTTCTCTGCGTGTACGGGAGTACCGACCTGATTGTTGTTGAGTTATACAACTTCAACTTGTTTTATTTTCTTATTTTGTTAAATCTGAGGCCTTATCTGCGTATCGAAAGATCGACCTTAAGGTAGACGATTTAACATTCTTATTTCTTTTTGCATGGAACACAGTTGACTATATCATGGTTACAATCATTATGTGATCAAATCACAAATGAGATCACAAAATGTGATAAGCAAAAGCATATCTGAGTATGTCTGATAGTGTGGGGTACGCTGGTCAATGCAAATTTAATCAATACCTTAACATATCCAGATGTTATGAGTATGATTGTGCCGGAGTTTAAAGTTGGACAAATTATATCTACAATCGGCATGGCTTATGTGCTTCAATAATCGAAATTGAAATGTAGTTCAGCATGTTATGACCAATATGATCCCAAGTTGTGATCTTTCTCACAAAAGACAAAAAAAAAATAGTGTCTAATTCTGTATTGTTTAACTTCTGTTATCAGAAAATACCAAAAAGATTTTAGGTGTGTTTTGATATAAAGTTTCTAAACGTTAAAAAGATTTTGTTTCTGTTTTGTTTTCGATTGATCAACACGAAATACAAGCTCAAATTTTCAAAATCAAACTATCTTGGAGTCTCGAAGAGACATTTTGCACCAAGATTATTTATGTTGACAGGTTTCTAAGTGGGAAGAGAATATCACAACTTCACGTCTTCTGAAGTTTGTTGATAACGAGATTACACATGATGCAATATCAAGTATTCATAATTGAACTCATCGTCAAAGAAGAGGAAGAGTTTGATTGAAGATACATGATACAAGTTTGAATAGAGAAGATGATACTGCACATGCCGAGGGGGAGTTTGTTGATACATGGTTCTTGATCGTCATGTGAAGTATCGAATACAAGACGGATGCACACAAGAATGCTGAGGTCCGAACTCAGGCCGAACCTGGAGTTCGGACATGGCCGAACGTGTGGCCGAACCTGAGGTTCGGCCGGTCGTATATCAGCCCTATAAATATGTGTGTCATGTGTTGTATTCAGTAGAAAAAAACAGTCTATGCTTCTGCGTCATATATTCTCTATGTACTATGTGGTCTCAGTGGTTAATACAAAGCTCATTTGTATTTACTCTTTGTGTTTCATCTCGTTCTACTTTGATTTCGTTATGACTAAGTAGAAGATCCGTACGCTCACGCACTTTCACTTTGTCTAGCTTGTACAAATGATAAGGGTGTTCTTCGTCAATGAACCCAAGAGGTTGACTAACATATACCTCTTCATCCATATCAGCATATAGAAAAGCAGTTTTCACATCCAATTGGTAGACGGTGAAATTCATGTAGGATGCATAAGCCAAGAAAACTCTTATTGCCTCTAGTCGAGCAACGGGCGCGTATACTTCATCATAATCAATCCCTTGGATATGTTTATGCCCTTGAACCACCAACCTGGCCTTGTTTCTGACAATAATGCCATTGTCATCCTTTTTATTCTTGTAAAGCCATCGAGTTGTGATGACCTTTTTGTCAGAAGGCCTCTCCACCAGCCTCCAAACTTGAAGCCTTGAGAATTGATTCAGCTCCTCATACATGGCTTCTACCCAGCTAGGATCTGTTAAATCCATTGTGATATTTGGGGGCTCAATTTGTGAGATAAAGGAAGAATACATGCAATGATTAATGTCCCCAGATTGACTTCTTGTTACCACCCCTGAAGCTAAAGGACCTATGACGTTGTCCAAGGGGTGATATTTGTGGATCCTTGTTTCAGCAACTGCTTGAATGGGGATTTCTAGAGGTAGGTTTTTTTGGTCTGGTTGTTCATTTGTTTCATCTTCTCCTTCTGTGTCAGCTACCTGAGATTGAACAGGGTCTGTACCGGGATTGTCATCTGCCTCATTATCAATACCAGCATCCATAGTTTCCTGTACTGGTGTTGTATCTGGGTCGGAGGCAGTGACTGGAGATTTTGTAATGGAATGAGTTATTGATGGTCCTGAGATTGTGTCATCAAACAATTCTTCAGCTATGACCGAATTCAATCCAAACGAAAGAAAGAACTGATTGTAGTCAAAAGCTTACACGAGACCCACTCCACCATCTGAGGGATTTTCTTCAAGCCAATCCACATTGGTAGACTCCATTACAATACCGGTCGTTTTGTTGAACACCCTGTAGGCTGAGCTAGCAGAGTAACCTACAAAATAAAACTCATCAGATTTAGCAGCAAATTTTGGTAAATCAGTATTTAGTAAAACAGTGCAAAGACATCCAAAAGCCCAAAGATGCCCAATTCTGGGCTTGTCGTGGTAGATCAATTCATAAGGGGTCTTCTGTTGTCGCTTGTTGATAAGAACCCTGTTTTGGACGTAACAAGCAATGTTAACTGCCTCTACCCAAAACATGGTAGGCAAGTTAGAATCACACAACATAGTACGGTAGCTTCAATTAGAGTTTTGTTGCGTCGTTCCGCTACGCCGTTCTGTTGAGGAGTGTAGGGAGCACTATACTGATGTTCGATTCCTTTCTTAGTGCAGAATTCATCAATGATACGATTCTTGAATTCCGTCCCGTTGTCACTCCGGATGGACTTCATCTTCAGATTTAACTTATTTTCAATAAGCTTGAGGAATGCGATCAATATACCTACAACGTCACTTTTCCTTGGCAAGAAAAACGCACACGTGAAATGTGAAAAATCATCAGTGATTATAAACAAAATGCATATCGGTTAAGGCTTAACGTACTGACTGGACCAAAGAGGTCCATGTGAAGCAGCTCCAGTACTAATGAGATTCTATTGAACACCTTTGGCTTGTGTGGGCGTTTGTGCTGCTTCCCCTTAGCACATGTCACACATTTTTCCTTGAGCACAAATTCTATGATTAGAAGGTCTTTGACAAGCCCTCCTCTTGCAAGTCGATTCAGATTCTTCAGATTCATGTGCCCCAATCGTCTATGCCACAACTGAGCATGATTCTCAGCGGTTTTGGAGAGGAGACATGCCACCTCAGTTGTGGGGGGTTTCTACATGTTGAGAACATAGGAATTGTTGTATCTTGGTGTGCGCATTAACACCCAATCGTCAGGGATGGAGTACCCGGGTTTGAGAATCAGACATTCCTTGTTATTGAAAAGCACTGGGTACTCCCTGTCATATATTTGTGAACCACTTAACAGGTTGTGTTTCAATTGCTCTACATAGTTGACGTCATGGAAGCTGAGACATTCGTTTCTGACTATTCCTTTCTGACTTATATATCCTCCAACTCCTCCTGGGAACGATACATATCCTCCATCAAATTACTCCAAGTCTTGTAGTAGAGATATGTCGCCCTTCATATGCCGGGAACAACCACTTTCAACGTACCAAAGGTTGTTAACAGTCCTCCTTGGTTATGCCTGCATTCAAAGGAGATTAGTTAGTTTTGGGTACCCAGGCCTTAATGGGTCTGGGTGAAGGTGGGTCAGTTTTGGCTGGACTAAGAATGTCACTGTTTTGACCTGTCTGGGACGGTGATTTTCTTTCCCAAGCTCCTGAAGCCCTTTTGATGGATTGTTATTTTTGCTTTGTTTTTGAAAATTCACCTCTTGGAAATAAGTGGAGTGTTTTTTGTAAACCACAGTAGGCTTCAAGGATAGGTTTACCACTTTTGGAATGTTCCACCTATAATCCTTCCTCCATCCATTTGACTTAGACAGACCAACTCGTTTTCGATGGGTGGGTTGGTGGTTTAGACACCCGGTTTGAAGGTGAAACAGACTTTAAAACAGATTTTGAGGATCCAACAGGTTTTGGCATCCAAACTAGTTTAAGAAGATTGACTGCTTTTACTGATTTTTGAAACACTTTGCTTTCTTTAAAACAGTATTTGGCTGTTGCTTAGGAGCCTTGGGTTTCTGATGCACTCTGTGTCCCTGAGGTGCCGGTTTCTGCACCTTGGATTTTGAAGGACCAGGCCTTGGAGTTGGGTCACTTTGAGTTTGGTCCTTTGGAATGGGCCTCTGATGAACCCTTTTGGGATAGAAGGGTTCATATAGTCGATGTAAACAGTTTCTTGCCACGTGTCCTGGTCTACCATAGACATTGCAAGACTATTTCTTTGGATACGCGGGAGCCTGTTGTTGGTTACGACCAGTGGATATCCAGGTTGGTTTTGAACAATTTTTGTGGATCCAATGGGTTTTACCATGAGGCTTTGTGGTTAAAATGTTCTCCCGCTGAACCGGCTTAAACTATGCAGAATTGACTTCTGGGTTTTACCATGAGGCTTTGTGGTCACGATCGTTATTCTCATTTTCTGACAGTTTCACACCAGACAACCCATCACTTGTGGGTTTGGGACCAGCAACCTGTGGTCCCTTACCCCTTCTTAAAATCTTAACAGTTCGTAAGGGTTTCATAGGTTTAGCATCACATTTACCAAAATTAAACACACCACAATCAGAAGTTTTATCACACAAAACAGTCTTGAAAGTTTTTGACTCAGACTTAACAGAAGATTCAAGTTTCTCAAAATCAAAGTTTTTATAAAAATCATCATAATTAGACTTCATTTGACTCTTAGGAACCTCCTTGCTATTCACTACCCCTGCTTCTTTATTACCTTTATCTGCATAACAAGTAGAACTGTTAGTAATGTTAGAAACAGGAGCAGATATCTTAATAGGACAGGAAACAAGTTTTCTGTCAATTTCTGCCTCAACTTCTAAAGTGGTCTTAGAGATTTCATGATCAGGAATCATTTCATGCATTAAAGGCATTGGGACAAAGTGCATGGATTTTTCATTGTTATCCTCGACACCAAAACCTAGTCCCGAGTTCCCTTTAACATGCGGCATTCTAGCATCAGTATTGTAAAACAGAGAACTCACCTTCAACATTTCAGACACAATTTTGTCATTTCATTCAATTTTGTTTTGATAGGTTCCTAATTTGGCTTTATGCTCCTCTACTTCCTTGGTTAGACTTTCAACCTTAGTGTTAGCAATTCTAAGAAATGCAGTTTTATCACTTACCTGAGATTGAAGATTTTTAATGTCTAACCTAGCAGCTTCTAATTTTTCTCTAAATATCCTACTCTGACTTTTATATTCCCTAAGATCTCTAGCAGTTGACTCATGATTTAGGGTTTCATTTACGAACTTACGTTCCGAGTCTTTACATTCATTAAACATAGATTGACATTTAGAGTTCGAGCATACCTCATTACTGCTGGCTTGAGAACCTGGAGTGATGTCTGCCATGAAAGCATGGTGAGAGACTTCAGCAACTTTCTTATGTGCTCCTTCTTCTGCAAGGAGTGCCACATGATCAAGTGTCAGAATCACATCTTCCACTTGAGTAGTCTAATCGTATCCTGGTGTGTGCTGAACCACCAGTGCCCTATCATTCTTCCTGGTCTCCTTTCTCACACCTTCATTTCTATCCTCAGTTCTGACATCTTTTTCAACCTTTGGCTTGGTGCACTCTCTTGCATAGTGTCCATACTCATTGCAGTTGTAGCATCGCAGGTTCGCCTTGTTGAAACTGAGCTTTATCCCTTTTCCTCCATTCCAATCCTTCTTCCCTGTCTTGCCCATAAACTGCTTAGCTCTTAAAGCTGACATTCCCATCTGATAAGAAATGTCCATATGCTCCAGGTCTTCTGAGTTGACTTGATTGACATCATCTGGAGTTAAATCAGTGGGTAAAAGATAACCTGCAATGAGTGCCTTATAGCAACTCATAATACCTACACCAAGAGCAAAGATGGGGTCTCTGGTTAGATTATTTATATCTAATGAAATAAGTTTGGATGTTCCAGATGAGCTAGACCCAGTGGCTTGTGAAATAAATACCATCTGATTGGAGTGTGAGTTGGTAGGAGCTACAGCTGGTTGTGAGATGAAAGCTTGATTGACTTGGTTCAGTAAAGCTCCATTGCCCAACTTTCTGGCCCTTTTCTGCTTCTTCTCTTCGTAAGCTCTAACGATTGACATGATCTAACTTAATGGTGAAGTGGTCATTTCTACCATATTCTCTATCAACTCAATTGTGCTATCCCAATTTGGTGGAAGAGAGTTCACCAACTTCTTGTTTACTTCCACCTGTGTGTAGGTGAGCCCAGCATCATTCATTCCTTTAACAATTTTGATGAACCGCTAAAGCTGAGTCTCAATGTTTTCACCAGGTACATAGTTAAATTCATTGAATTGCTCCCTTAGGTTTTCCCTTCGAGACTCTTTCATGTTGTAATTTCCTTCATAAGCAGTAACAAGAGCATCCCAAAGTGTCTTGGCCGATTTGTACTCCTTGAAGGCTTCAGCTACCTTTGGGGATAGAGCCATGGTCAAAGCAGCTAGGGCCTTTCTATCACGTTCTACCTTTTCCTAATCTTCCTCAGTCTATTCAAATTTTACTTTGGGTTGAGGTTCCTGACCAGCTGCTGGAGTTATCGTCGGAACATAGTCTCCCAGTATTTCCAGCTCATTAAATCTTTTCCAGACATCAGGCGAGCAGGTTTGGTGTTGGTTACGATCTTCGCGTCCATCTCCAGAGTTGCACTGGACAGGTTTGACATGTCGAAATCCATTGAAAGAACAAGCTGGGGGTTGAAAAATGGAATTTCGATCGAAAAGTGGTTGGGTCGAAAAGTGGTTTTCGGTCAAGAAGATTTGGTCGAAAAGTACTTTTCGATCGGACAGGGGGTCAGTTGAAAAGCAGACTTCTCGATCGAAAAGTGTGAGTGGATCAAAAAGTCTCAGAGGGGACTTTCTGATCAAACAGAGAAGCTAATCGAAAAGTCACAGGGGGACTTTCCGATCGGATGAAGACTGATCGAAAAGTCTCAGGCGGACTTTCCGGTCGAAATGGCTGATCGAAAAGTCACAAAGGGGACTTTTCGATTGAGTGAAGGTGGATCGAAAAGTCTCAAAAGGGACTTTCTCGATCGAAACTGTGCGACTGGATGAGCTTTTCGATCAAGGGGACTATCGAAAAGCCTTGAACAGGGTCGAAAAGTCACAAAATCACGATCAAAACACAACGAAAGCTACTGTCTTGAATCAAAACCTGCAAAAATACTTCCGAACTGTGCTAAAAGCTGAAAAAACACCACAAAAACTCAAATTGTTAGTTTACCAAAACTTGAATCTGATACCGCGAGAGCCTCGAAACTTGCGTTTCTTGGCTCTGATACCAGGATCGATTTAAGCCCTCACGCGATATCAAAGTCTACTAATCACCGTGCGGAATCTGGTGATTAGAGATGATTCAAGAACAAACAAATAATCAATAACAAAAGTATGAAAACAATTGAGAAAACACAAACCGATTGTTGAACACTAGAGAAAATCCGATTGCCAACACTTTGCCAAATCCGAAATTCTCAAGGAGAATTTCGATACACTTGAACACCAAAAAGACAAAGAAGCAATCCTTAACAAGTAGTCTACCTATTCCTTAAATAGGCAAAACCTAATCTTGAGAAACAAGCTACAAAAATTCGGCCTACATGGCCCTTAGTCGACCGGACCCATTAACCCATACAAACCCAAAAACTATTTAGTCCAATTACATTTATAAACAACCCACAAGAATATCTAATGAAAAGGCCTTACAAAATTAGGGTCTCTATAGGAAAAATGGGAGTTTTGGGGAGAGGTAAACCTGGATTTTGGGATAATGGAATGTGGTAATTTTGAATGAGATCGTCAAGCAATTTTGGGGATAGTGTTGAAGAGGAGCAGGGCATATTGTGTTTAGATGAGTCATCGTCTGATTTTACGATAGGGGACGCCATTAAAATCAAGAAAGATGGAAAATAAATAACCTGCAACTGAAGGATGAAGCCATAAGGAAGAAATCGAGAGCGGGTAGCGATGGAGGGAAGGTTAGAATGAGGAAGTTTGAAGAGTAAAGAAGGGTTTTTGAAATTTCTCTCAAGCAGTTTAAAGCAATTTAAAAAGATAAATGTAAATAAATAAGGAAACTGTCCTGTCAATCAACCCTGTTGTGACGTGTGGCCTGACACGCCATCAAAGAGATTGTCATGACCATTGGGTGTCTGACAAGGTGGATAGAAAATACAATTGCAAATGCGATCCAGAAAAGTAAGGTGAAAAATGCAAATGTATATGGCGCATGGGAAAACGCATAATTAGTCCTTAAGGTTATTTTTACAAAAACTTAAGGACTAGAGGGACTTGTTCCAGTACCAAAAGGGGATTATTTGGCATTTTTTTGTTTTTACAAAGTATTCATGTCAGGAGGAGTAAAGTAATCTAGTCCATCGTTATTGTATAAATAATCAATGGACTAGGGGGACTTGATGAGGATGGATAAAGATCGGATATACAAGTATGGCAAGAAAGAATCATGAAAAAGGTGATGCAGTTGCGACGAGCAAGAGAGCAAGTGCATCAATTTAAGTAACAAGGAAGATGCGATTTTCTAATTAGTATAAATAGGCATGTCTCAATTATGATAGGGACTCCTGCGTGAATTGAGATTTTATACTCTTAACTATGTATTTTGGATTGATTCACAATGTATGTTCCAAAGTCCATTAAATCAATAAAATAGATCGAATCATCATTCATTGTCCATTACAAACTAGATTCAATAGTGAACTATCATTGTTTCGCCTACTACGAGTGAGATTTTGTGGTTCATCATATGCAAACACCCAACCAGAAAAATTGAAATTTATGTTCATCACTAGGGTTGTAAAGAAAGATAAAATCTTCATACCGAACTCTTCATGACCTCTCAGCCTGTTTCCAAAACATCTGATGATAACATGCAACAAGTACTTGTATGGTGGACATACATTTGATTTTGTAAACCATTTTATAGTCAGATTTCCATCATACTTTATTCGTCTCAATATCCCAATAAGATCAGCATCATCAAATTCTACTGGATAATCAGCGTGATCATTGAATTGAAGAACCCGACGTATATCGTCTTTAGAAATAACAATATCGGTCTCATGAACTCTTGATCTGATAACCGGTGGAGCAACTGTACAATCCACCTGAGCCGCATTCCAAAAAGTATTCAGAATATCTTTGTATGGTGTACAGTCATGGTTAGCTGCATAATAGATCCTCGATCGTTGCATAAACTCAATAATATCTCCAAATTGAGATCTCCACGTGGCAGATGCTCCGAGATATGTTGTGATCGTCATTAGATGGTAACATAACCGCCATTTTTGAAAATACACAAAAACAAGTAACGTTAAATTTATGTTGAATAATAAAAACGCTATTAATTAACTCAAATTTGACTCGAAACGCTTAAACTTTTAACTTTGTGAAAAACCTAGTCAGCGTACCAATGAGTCAACATTGTAAGGATCAAATAATCCCTCACGCGATATCTTGACTAGAGAAACCGTGCGGAATCCGGTTTTCACTAGTTGATTCAAGAACAAATCAGAAAGTGATAATCGAAAAGTATAAGAAATAAAGAAACACAAACCGATTAATAGAAAAACACTTGATTACTCACTGATTGTTGCTTACACCTTAAATCGAAATTCTTAGAGAATTTCGATGACACCTTGAACACCCCAAAAGACTAGCAACCTTTACAAAACATTATAAAGCCCTATATATATAGCTAAAGGTTTTCGTAAACCCCTAGCCCACCTTAAACAATTCGAACCCAAACTCCTAAACATCTTAGCCCATTTACATATTAATACTAGCCCAAAACAACTAAACAAACCCAAATCAATCTAATGCAAAAGCCTCAAATTTCAGGTCTCTACAATCTTCCCCTAGGCTTTAGCATTAGACAGGCTTCACATTCTGAACTTCTTGGACAAATTCACAGTTGCTGGATCATACCAAAGCTCCTTGGCTACAATCTCAGCTACTGCCCGAGTGTAACACTTAGCATATTCTTCAGTGTCTGGGCTACACTCAATCTGATGATTAGCTAAGACCAGGATGTCTTTCTTGTGGAACCGCATCAGATCATGAACTTCCATGACATTAATGGTCTGGGACTTGCAGAGAATCTTCGCTTCACCAGAATAATCACTATATGCCCATGTCTGAAAGTCATGCAGACAGTCTTCAGGATGTCTCATGGGAAGAGGAATAGTCTTTGTCTTGTCAGTAGGAGGATACAAGACATTTGTAAACTTCTTTAGCTTCTCATCTTCCTTCCCTGGGATACATTTCTTTCCATCCCATTTGAAAACCTTTCTGTACTTCATCACATATGATTTCTTGTGAGGAAACTCCTCAAACTTCCTGAACTTGCTCCTCACAGCTTTCTCCAATTTCTTATAGAAATACGTAGCTTGATCATTGTTTGACGGGTTGGAGAATGGAGCCTGATACAGCATAGTCAAATCCACGTTCGTCCAGGAGTAGAATTGAGTCCAGCTTTTGTAATACTCCAATGGATACTGACCCCTTCTTCGTACTACGAACATGTTCTTTTCACCATCAAACATCCACGTCTTCACTGGTGCAGTAATGCCTTGTCTATCATGATAATGCTCTCCCAGTTGAATTAGATACCTCTCAGGTGGATAGGCAAATGTTTGTGACTCCCACCCTCCATCAAAATCAGAAGCGGGAACAGTCATATAGTCTCTATCTCTGGTATCTTTGTCATCACTAGAGGCTTCTGGCAATACTGGTTGTGTATCCTCAGGAATATCAGCTTCAAAGTCAAAGACTGGTGATTGAGAAGAATCACCTTGCTTAGCTTTCTCAGAATTCAGCTGCCTGATCAGCTTGTGAAGTTCTCTAAACTGCCTTGTAAACTCTCTGTTGATTTTCTTCTGATTCTCCAATTCAGTATTATGCACCTTCTGAATATCTATCAGATCACCAATAATTTCACTCTGGGTGTCATTCTGGGCTTTCAATTCGGCTATTTCAGCTCTGAGTTCCTTCTCTAATCTGAACTCCGGGGTTTCTACTGCCTTCCCCTTATCTTGAGCTGTGGGCTGTGAAGAAGATGGACCAGCACTTGAGCTTGTGACTGGTGGGACATATGAATTCAGTCTTCTTCTGCTTAGGCCGCTGGGGCTTTCTGTGTGGTGTGGTGTAGCAGCTGACACAGTTTCTGTCTTATCAGTCTCATCAGTCTCTTCAAATGTAACAGAAGCACCGAGGGGAGGATCCTCTGTAGCTTTCCGTTTTCTGATCAATGGAGTCTCAGTTGTCTCAGTCTCAACTTCCTGGATGTCAACATCGTCCAGATATGTATCATAGTTGATTGACTCGTCACCTTCAAAGTTAAGTGCTCCAATCTGCACATCTTGCAAATCAAACTCTTCCCAATCTGAGTCATCTGGAAGATCAACCACTTTCTGCTGAGGAGGGGTCATATAATGTTCTTCATCTACTGATGCATTTCTGTTAACAGGAACCTCCTCTCTCACAATCTCAGCAAATTCTCCAAACTTATCACCAAATGGCATCTGATCAGACAATTTCTTCTTTGGATTGATCATTGGGAACACTTCAATACCCATCGGCTTTGTGTCATGGGTGTTATTTGTCTTCCTCAGGTTTGGGTATCTTGAATCCAGAACAGACTGGATAAACCTGGGAACCGCTGCAAACTTCTTGTCTCTTGAGACAACAGCCTTCACATCTTCAAAAATCAATCGTGAC
This sequence comes from Deinandra increscens subsp. villosa, assembly GCA_039602395.1. NCBI lineage: Eukaryota > Viridiplantae > Streptophyta > Magnoliopsida > Asterales > Asteraceae > Deinandra > Deinandra increscens. The sequence goes on from JBCNJP010000023.1 coordinate 65,209,633, forward strand.
CAGTTGAACCTAACACCTCTGATAAGTGACACCATTGCATGGGTGTGCACTTGGTTCAGCTGATCTGTGCAGGTTGTAACTCAAGTCAGAAGTTTCGGAAGCTGTGATTGTGTTTTCAACACTTTTCGACCCTGTTTTCTGCTTTTCGATCGGTCTGTCTGATCGAAAAGTCCCTCCTGTTGACCCTTTCCGATCGTGAAAGCCCCCTCAGTGGCTTTTCGATCCATTGATCCTGCTCGAAAAGTCCCCTAAGTGACTTTTCGACCAGCCTGCCCAATCGAGAAGTCCCCTTTTGTGACTTCTCGATCAGTTTCACCGATCGAAAAGTCCCCTCAGAGACTTTTCGATCCAACCCTCTCAATCGAGAAGTCCCCTTGTGACTTCTCGATCAGTCTCCATTGATCGAAAAGTCCCCTGTGACTTTTCGATCCATTGTGCCTCGTGATCGAAAAGTCCCCTTCGAGACTTTTCGATCCAGCCTTCACTTTTCGATCGCATCACACTTTTCGATCCGCATCTATTCCGATCGAAAAGTACTTTTCGATCAGCTACCTCCAACCAAAAACCCCTTTTCAACCCATTCTCTCTTTGATCGAAAACCCTTTTCGACCTACTTTTCGATCAAGCCACTTTCAACCGAAAACCCACTTTCCGATCAAAAACCCACTTTTCAATAAAAAGAAGTTCAATCAAAGACATTGATGGCATCCTTTCTTCCAGGTAATTCTGTATCTGCCAGCAGCTCTGAGGTATGTCTTAACCCTAAATGTCAAACTATACTTAATGAGTCTCAAGAATGGCAAACTAAGTTTTTCAATGAAACATTAAATCGTGAATTTATTGATAGAGAATTGAGAGAATACAAAGGTAGGAGTAAAAACTTGAGTGAGAAACTTGAAGCTGCTAAAATTGACATAAAAAATCTTCAAAGGGACTTGAGTAACAAAAACACATATCTGACAGTTGCTAATGAAGAAATTGTCACATTGAAAGCTGAACTTGAACAACTTAAAGGTCAATTAGAAACATCACAAACCAAAGTTGTGCGAAACGATAAAATTGTGTCAGAAATGATGAAGGCTAGCTCACTTTTCTACAACACAGACGCTCGTATGCGTCATCTAAAAGCCAACTCTGGTTTGGGTCTCGGTACTGAAATAAAAGATGAAAAATCCACCCATACCGTACCGATGCCCCTGATGCATGAAATGATCTCAGACTATGAG
>JBCNJP010000023.1:65211358-65418136 GCA_039602395.1 Deinandra increscens subsp. villosa
AATATTAAATCATGCCTTCAAATCACATTGCACATAATGACAATAAACAATCGAACACCTATCATGTATGGACGGGTTCGGTGATCAACCAAAGGACGTGGACGTATTCGGCCTAGTTAAGCATTAGTTACTAAGTTAGCACTTATAACGTAATTAACGGGGTTTGTCTAACGGAAGTTAACCTTGAAATTCCCGGATGTCACAACTTCCATTCGCTAAAATGCCACCAGAGTTGGAGTCGAGAATCTGGCGGGTTTGCGGATGCAAACCATTGTAAAATATGGAGACTTGCTGCCAGATCACGAGACCATGGTGAGGGCATTTCCTCAAGAGTTCTTTAAACCGCTCCCACGTGTCATACAGCGTCTTCTTGAGTGCAAGAGTTGCTTTCCGTGAGGAGCTTGTGTCTTGGCCAGGAGGGAAATACTTGTAAAGAAACTTCTGAACAAGCCCGTCCCAAGTGGTGATGGAACCATTGGGGAGATTGTTCAGCCATGTTTTCGCATGGTCTTTGAGTGAGAAAGGAAACATGCGAAGTCGAACAGCGTCATCAGATGCTCCATTGGACTTGAATGTTTCACAAACTTCAAGGAAGTTTGTGATGTGAGAATGAGGATCTTCATCGGGCAGACCGTGAAAAGTAGCAGAATTTTGGAGCATCTGCACCAACTAAAGTAGAATTACGAAGTTGTTAGCATCGACACCAGGAGGGACGATAGCTGCACCAAAATTTATTGCATTGGGCCTTAGGTAGTCCATGACGGTTCGCTCGAGAGCCATTGGTAATGGCTTGTGGATGACTTTAACAACAGTTTTGGAACGAGATCGGAGCCTGCTGTGTAGAAATCTTTCTGGTTTAGGGAGTGGTTCTACTACGTCTGGTTGTTGTATTTTCATACACTACCTGAGCACAAAAATATAAACAAGAATCAGTAGTAACCAAAGTAGGGTAATACAGAAAAAATAAAAATTAGTCTAAGTGGTGCGTGATCAAGACACTACCTAGTGCTGATGTACATTCTATAAAAAAAAGGTTTTAAAGTTTCTTTAAAAATACCAAGTGTTAAAGATCTAGGTTTTTAAGAAAATAAGTTGAAGAAAAATTATGGTACAAATGTACAAAGATTAGGCCGCTAACTCAGATTTCTCTTAAAATCTTTGTTTTGTGTCCCCGATAACAGTGCCAAAAGGTTTGACATGTGCTGTGGTGTATATAAAATATAGCGTTATTTCGTGACACCTTTTAAGCATTTGAAGCTTTTAAATTTAAAAACATGATTTACTAATAACTACTATTTCACCACATTCACGGGCAAGTGCACCCATTGTGGGCAGTATAGTAGTGGTAAGTTGAATCGGGGTCGATCAAAGACACAAAGAAAAACGAGGGCTCTTAATATTTCATTGTTGTATATGTCTAACCTAAGCAATCTTCAAGTGAAGAGGTATGTAAAAAGCAAAAAGAATTAAACTAAACTAAATTACACTAAAAAGGCATGCTTTAGTCTACTCAGTCGCATATAATATCATTTGGGAGACTTGTCAGTGGTGAAGATGGTACCCCGTAATTATAACTTTGTTTTAAGATTGTTTACCAGCGGAAGATCAACCACCTTTCGGAATCTTAGGATGATTCACCATCTCCATGATCAACCGTCTACGAGGAGTACGAACGTCGTGGGAAGGTGCCCCTAATAAACAAACAAAGTGGTGTAATGCCACTTACTTACGGGGTCCCTCAAACCGGCAACTTACCATACTTGACACGCTGTCATGAACCAGCAGGGGAACAACCCTGCGTGCCAGATTATTTTATTGTAAAAATGACCTTTATAAGGGACTCTGGTCCGTTTCATTCGCACCTAGCTCTCCGCATGTGTACGTCCGACATAACCAGAGCCAAGTTCACAAACACGTACCATCTTGGCTTCCGTGAAGTGACAAAATATTACCAACCCTCATTCCCAGCTAAATACTTACAGCCCACACCTGCGTGGTCAGTCGAGTTTGCTTACATAGACATAAGGACCTCGATTGTAATATGTAGCATGGGGCCCGAGTCACCTTTCGGATCATGCATCGTCCCCCAACCGGGTGTCAGAAGTCCGGCCTTTGGAATTTCGAATCCCCAAATGGTCTGTGATACGAAGAGCATGTTTGGTTCAGAAAATCAATAATAAACTTTCAACAAAAAGGGTTTTTATAAAGTCATTAGACACACCTTAAAACCGTTTATAAAAATAGTTTGCCAACCCTTCAAAGACTTGTTTATTCCCAAATAAGTGTAAGAATTTGACTAACACTTATAAGATCGAGGCTTAAAAATGTTAGTCTAAATATTTGCTTAAGAGATAATGAAAGATTCATAGACAAATAACAACTCATTATCACCAAAATTTATAGTTCTTACAATCTTTGACGAGTAGACGCAAGAACACTAAAACAAGTGGCTCAAAACCGAAAAAGAACTAAACTAGAGACAAGGGGAGGGAACAATTGAGCGGTTTGGAAGAATGGTCGGCCTCTCCTTATATAGCCAAACTTCTGACACAGCACGGGGCATTTTGGTTCAGGCGGCACGAGTCGTGTCTTCTTAGGCACGGGCTATGCTATGTCAGAAGTTTGATCTTGAATCTTTGTTGATAGGTAACACGGGGCCGTGCTCTTTGGACACAGGGGCGAGCTATGTCAGATGCTCGATTCGCAAATCTTTGTATGCAGAGACACGGGCCGTGCCAAGCCTGGCACGGGTCGTGTTGTGTTAGAAGACCGATTTCTAAATCTTCTTGTACGAACGGTTCTTTGATGGATTGGGCACGGGGCGTGCTGGGTCAGGCACGGAGTGTGCTAAGCTTCAGCTTCACAAAATCTTCTATTTTTCTTGCATTATTCATTCCTTTTGTGATTTTGGCTTAGTAGAACCTGAAAAACTACACAAAAGACAAAAAAGTTGTTTCTTTGTGATAGTTAGTCAAATTTTACCCAATACGCGAGGGATACTTATTTATAAACACATGTATATATTTAGGCATATCAAGGTACGAGCAGCAGCAGAGGCGGATGACTCTCCAACCTCATAGATGCTAGGAAGAACATGGGGATCAGACAATCGCTGCCTACTAGGGGCATGTCACCATCATGTGAAGAAACGGCAAATCGACGGTGACAGTATGGAATGATAGATTTCCTAGGTGTGTATCTCTTCCTAAAACCAGAAGGAGAAAGTCGGAATTAACGAAAGGACGGTGAACGAATGGTGGAAGGGTCCACAACATGAGTGATACGAACATAAAAAGGAGTCTCGAGAGTAGATGAGTTTGCAGCCGATAGTACGATCGAATCAGGAATGCCCTCCTCCAGGTCATCATCTCTCTTGTCATCAGAAACAACTGGCTCGAGTGCCCTCTTCCGCGAGGGGCGTCGAGGTGAATCCTCATCAGCAGTCATCTCAGGTACAGGCAATGAAGGGGTATACTCCGGAGATGCAAGAGTGTAGACCGACGATGATGACGTATACTCGAATTCTAGCTAGAAGTCGGAAGGTACCACAACGATCTCCTTGTGAGACATGTTGTGATAAATTCCTAGTCATAACAGTAATATATTATATACATATATGTAATTACACGAATATGCACACAAAAAATTCATAAGTTGGCATACATATAAGGCAATGCATGAGTGCACACACAAATGAATGATGCAGAGCTTAGGTTATAGACTAGGTGCAGACTGATGCATCCTAATTCTGTATAAACATGACTCTCATACCAAGTCTGTCAAACCCTAAAATCGGCGATATGGAGGCGTATGACTGATAGGCATCATGGTCATGGTTACAAATGTACGACCACTAAATGAACATTTAGAAAAGGTCATTTGCTTTTGAAACACAAGTCATTAATATTTATACAAAATATATAAAGTGGCAACAGAAAGTAGTTGCGGTACGACATGTTTAAAGTTCCAAAAGACAATTGTTAAAGATTTAAAAAACATAACAACCTACTGGTGTAATGCATTTAAATCTCCAAAAGACCGCATAAATATGCAAGCAAGAAGACCATAAACAAGACAAGCAGGTTCCATAGGTTGACGTCATGAATATGTATCATTAGTTACCTGAGAATTCAAGAATTTGAAAAAGTTAACATAAGCTCACAGGTTTTATGACACATTAAAATCCTTCCCCAAGAATACCGGATGACCAGAATAACTGACATGTACCCCTTCACTATAACCGTGAAGTCAAGATTGGAGTAACCAATCAGATAATGGTCATGAACCATATAGATCTATTCACTAGCTATCGCTTCGACTGAACTAATTGAATTCAATTAATAGTGGGGTTTGGCATATAAACATGAAAATCAACATGCAGTATACAGGTTGGGGAATATGAAAAGAACATGCACTCAGGACGTGTTGTAAACATCAAGAATATCAGAAAAAAATTTAAATTGGTATTCACTGAATTCTCCCCCATAGTTTAGAAAACATAATAGTGAAAAGGGCCCATGAAAACTCCCTTGGCTAGGTGATTGATTGAAAGATACCGCGCTGGATATTTGAAAGGTTGACCTAGCAGTGTCTACAATATAATATTAAGACATTTAAGGTTGGTCTCCTTGGGTAAAGGCCATGTTACCCAATGTTCTTGATCAAGTCTTGACTTATGTTACCCAACTGTATCATCGGAAATCATTGAAAGTGATTTATTACCCAACAAATAAGGTTAAATGTAGAAATATATTTATTTGAATAAATAAATATAAATAGGGTTTTGCATCCGGAAAATCAATAGATAAATATATGTATTGAATAATATATGGTTATTCTCATGTGACGACATGAATTGAACAAATATTTAAATTCCTTCAATATTTATAAGGTTTTGGACCTCTAACAATAATAAGTAAATTATTACATTGATGGAGTCCTAAAATATGCTATATTAATAGATTTTCCATGGAATATATTTAGACACATAAAAATATATTATTTTTTATGAAATATTGATTTCAAAATATAATAATTTATATTTCACGAACTTGAGTGTCGTTTTACCTGGTAACGGTGCCGGTTTCACGTCTATGACTCGTTTTATGATGGTTTTTGTTTCCTTAAACATTTGGAACATGTTTAGGGAATGTTTTAATATGATTTTTGTTTCTAAATTACCAAGCTTTTCGGTGGTGAAAAAGCATGTTACAGATTGTTTCTAGGTGATAAAGATATGAGACGGAAGTCTTGTAATTAAATGGTGTCTAATGGTTACATAAACCGAAGTAGTATACATCGTTTAAGGCTCTGGGGGAGGTCGGACAATACCTCCCCTCTCAACACACAAATTTGGAACAAATGACTCAAAGAATTTTTCTTGAATCACAAAGTGAATACTATTTATACACTTGAATACCAACGAAGTGGAGTGATTCACGAACCCATAGTTCGTTGTAACGAACTGGCAGTTCGTTACTTGCGAACTCCCACTTCGTTGTTCACTTTGTGACCTAGTTCGTGACCCTACAAACTCTTCTAACACTCCAGTTTGTTTTACAATTCGAACAGTAACGGCCATACAAGGTTCATGCTCTAACAAATTCCCCGTTGGACGTTACCATCGAATACAGATCTTGAACTTCTAGCAATCTTTAGTCACCTTGCTACAGACGCCTCCCCTTTGACTGAATTTCAGGAATGCAGGAAATAGTTTGCAATCTTATACAATCATTACAATCAATAAGTTCCCCTTACTTCAAGCACATCCACGAGGAGACACTTCAATCACATATTATGATGCTTCAACCATTGGATATAACTTGATGCAGGATCACTTCATTAATCGTTATAAATAAAAAATTAAATCCACAAACATCACTGCATTTGATAGAAATCTTTAATCTTCACCCAATTGTAATACACTCTGATCTTTATAAAAAAAATTCGATCAACATCTTCAATCATAGAACTCCCCACTTAGAATGAAATCCATCCCAACATATCATCAATCAAAGACTATATCGTCAACATCATGACTTAAGAAAGTAGCGGGCATATGATAGAGAGTTCCAAACCATAACTAAAAACTTTGACCTATCAGTTTGCACGAACATCAGAATACACCACATTTCCATGAAGATCAAAAATCACCATCATCCCTGAACTAATTGCTTTTGAATATTCACTTTTTTAATTATGAAACTTATGAAGTTTTATGGTCCCATTTTCCCCCCTAAACAAGTGAAATATTCAATTATTCAATATTCTTCAATTTGTATAGGCAAAAAAATCTCTGGAAAACACAATCCCATAGACGTAATTCCTCGGAATTCTAATAATCGCCTCAAAGTAATCATACCATGCCTTTGAATCTCTATCCATCATTCAAAAACACGTGTTTTTGAATCTCTGTCCATCATAATAAACAATGACTACCCACAAACATCTCTTTCTAAAATTTAACAACTAATTCTCAAAAGTATCAGAATCTGAAATTCTTCAAGAAGATAAGACAAATCATTTTAACTTAAAAGTTCTTCAATCATATCAACCCACAACTACCGAATCACGGGTAAACCCGATAGCTGATTTGCTCTTTGAAACCCTCGACGAACTGCTTCAAGGAAGGGTCTGCAAATTGAGAGACGAAATGCTTTGTATGACAGTTACGAAAAAACCAGTAACAACAAGCTCTCTCAATTAGTTCGTTGAAAATATCCAACAGTTCGTTCAGACAATGATATAATTCCAGTACGTTGGATGAAAATTCGAGAAACGAACTCAGAGTTCGCAAAAATTAAATCAACGAACCTGCACTTCGTGACAAATACTAACGAACTAACGAACTGAAAAACGAATAGAATGACAAACCCAACGAACCCAATTCCAAACTCAAACTCACGAACCCGAAAATGAACCCATCGACGAACTGATATGTGACTCAGGAACGGAGTAAATGACGTACAAAGGAACGAACTCAGAACAAAGTGTCAGTTCGTGGCGGTTATGCCAATGAAGTGGCACTTTGTAGCGGTTATGAAACCACTGACAGGTGACCCAACGAAGTGAGACTGATTTTTAGGAAAAACGCTCCAGATTCTGAATTCGATCGAATTTTAACAATCATATACTTCAGTTTAGATGAATACACGACTCAGAAATATTCGGTTGAGCAAAAACCAATCGGAAACGCAAAGAATCACATCTAACATACGTTTAAACGTCTCAAAATGAACAAAAACATATAGATCGAACGATAGAAAGAGCCAATAGCTCTGATACCACTTGAAAAAGCATGTAACGGATCGTTTCTTGGTCGATAACAATATGAGATGGAAGTCTTGTCACTAAACGATGTCAAATGGTTACATAAACCGAAGTATTATACATTGTTTAAAGCTCTGGAGGAGGTCGGACAGCAGCTCCCATCTTGACACACAGATCTGGAACAAATGACTCAAAGATTTTCTTGAATTACAAAATGAATACTATTTATACACTCTAATACCAATGAAGTGGAGTGATTCACGAATCCACCATTCACTATAACGAACTAGCAGTTCGTTATTTGCGAACCCCCACTTTGTTATTCACTTTGTGACCCAGTTCGTGACCCTATGAACTCTTCTAACACTCGGGTTTGTTTTACAATTCAAATAGTAACGGCCAAACAAGGTTCATGCTCTAACAGGTGGAAGTCCAACTTGCAAAAATTAGGGTTTTAAGTAAACGAAAGTCACGATTTTTGTCCATTTTATTTTTCAAAACATTATAATCCATTTTTGGTGGCTAACATTCACTTTAGTTATAAAGAATGATCCTATTAGCTGTTCTGGATCACAATCTACATGTCTCATGATTTTTAAATAAATTGTTAGAGCATATTCCTATGCTACAATGTGTCTCGTGTATTATATCTATATCAGAGCATTATTGTGTGAGTCTTAGGGTCTACATACCATGGGCCGTACCAGTTGGTACGTAGCCAACATACCAATGGTATGTTGGTTGGTACGCTGGACTTAATCGTTACTATAAATAGTTCGTGTTAGAGAGAGTTAGCAAGTTCTGTCATTTCTATCATCTTAAGTGTGTGTAAGTGAGTGTGTATTCTCTCTCTAGAACACTTTGTGATTCTCTTAGTGAAATCAATACAAAGCTTTATTTACATCCATGTTGATTGTATTGATTGAATCATTCTGTAGTAATATCCATTCATGTACTTACAAGTGGTATCAGAGCAATCCAGGTTGCTCTACTATTGTGTTTTGATCAATTTTCGGATTTCTAGTGAGAGAAAGTTGAGGTTTCTTTGGTTTTTCATATTTTTTTCTCAATTTCGAGTGTTTTTGGTGCTAAAACTGATTTCGGAATGTTTCTAGTGTGTTTTCGTTGCTTACTAATCCAAATTCCAATCCAAATTGTCAAAATTCTCAAAAATCAGTCGAATTCAGTTTGGTACGCTGCTGGTACACTGGATGAATACGATGGTACACTCGCTGATCCTTTGGTATGCTACTTGGTACGCTAGACAATCTTCATAGATTTCTGGTACGCTGATCCTTGGTACGGAAGGCGATCTTCTTAGGTGGTACGTGACAGTTACTAGTTGGTACGCAGGTTGTTACGCCGTACCAGGGTGGTACGTTACACATGTTGGTATGCTGAATTGGTTTGGTCCGTGTCTTTGTACTCTCAATTGACTGGTACGCTGGTGGTCCGTTAAACATTTTTGCTACAGAAGTCGATATTTTGATACGTTGAAGGTAGTTTTGGTACGCTAGAAGAAAAGTGATGTTCACTAAAACTGACGTAACTTGAGAACCGTTTGATATTTTGATAAGTCGAATATTAAATGTTTCAAATGTTCCAAATTTGGCCATTTTGCATGTGAATGCAATCAATCATCATCTGAAAAGTGTAATTCGGATAAGCATGTTCACAATAAATAAGCAAAAGCTATGGTGGCTGAAGAAGGTTTTGATTGGGCTAAAGATTTTTCAGATGAATCTGCGTTTGTATGTTATTCTCAAACAAACGATGCTAGAATGGAAACTATGTCTGAAACTAGTTTCACTGGAGATTCCCATATAGCATTGATGACAAATGTGAAAGTTAACACAAGTGATTTTGATTCTGAAGTAAGTGGTTATGAATCTACTTGTGAATTTTGTTAACAAAAGCATAGAAAGTTTAGAGAGTTGGTTGAAGAAAAAGAAGTGTTGATTGTTGACAACAAGAAGAGGGAAGAAGAATTGGAAATTTATAAAAAGAAGTGTGAAGATTCTGATGAGATTTTCAAGACAAATGAGAACTTAATCAAAGAAAAGAGTGTGTTGATGGACGAGTTTGTAGAGCTTCAGAAAAAGTTGGATGGGATAGTTGTTGCAGATAAAGAACAAATTTTGAAGCTACAAAATGAAAATGAAGCGTTAGTCAAGAATGCTGAAAAGTGGGAGAACGAAGCAAAGGATGTATTAGGAGATTTTGATGCTTTGTTTACCAAATCAAAAGAAAAATTGGATTCGCTTCACAAATCGTATGATGAACTTCAAAAAGCTTATGATGATGTTACTGCTTTGGAAGAAGAACGTCAAGTGGAACATTCCAAATTAATAGATAAAGTCACAAACTTGTCTAAAGAAAACAAGTTGTCGACAAGGAATATAGAAATCTATAAAAGACAAGTGGATAAAATTACACAAGAAGTGTATGATGCTCATGATAATATGAGAAGAGAAAATTTTTGTTCAACAGAGCTTCAGAACAGTTAATCGATTCTGTAAAGGCATTTGGTGAAGCAGAGAAGAAAATATCAGGCTTAAATGTTGAGATTCTAGATCTTAATCGACGGTTGAATAATTTAAAGAATTCACATTCTTTCACAAGCTACTTGTGCAAAGATGAGAATTTCAAGAAAGTTTTTGGAGGAGAAGAGTATAATAATATTCCACATCCAGTTATTCAAACTGATCCTCTGGTTGATGTCAATCCTTCTGATGCAAATCAAGATTATTCTGATCTTGCTACTGAGAAATCTGAAAAGAAGAAATCAAAGTCATCTGACAAGCAAGTGGAAAGTGAGAACGATGAGAAGCAAGTATTTGAAGAAAAAAGTTGCTGCTGAGTTGGTACAAGCTAACAACTTAAAGGGTATTAAAGCTAAATTTACTAAAGCTGCAAAAGTTGGTTCTTGTGGTTCTCAAGTTGAATTGTCAAAGCTACTATGTTATAAATGTTCAGGTTTGGGTAGCAATAATCAGACTTATAGGAAGCAAGCCAAGCAAAATCAGCCAAAGAAGATTCCAAAAGAATAGAAGGATACAAATCTGGATCAAATTTATCATCAGGCTCAGGTTTTCATGTCTACCACTTTCATTGATGTATCTGGCAGAGTTTTTAGTATGATTTTACTGAAGACACTGGTCAACCAGAAGCTGTGTGCTTCGGGTCATTTAGAAACTAATTGTTTTGTTCAGTGTGCAGGTAGTTCAAGAAGACCTGTTGGTGATTGTGAAGTTCAAGCTTCAAGCAGTTGCTGAAAGTGGAGTCTCCTACGTAATTTAAATTTAATGATTCATCTTACAAAACTGAAAGTTTTTTGAAAGCTAAAACTGAAAGGTATCAATATCGATTGGTCAATTTTCTTTCTTTAATGAATTATATATGTAGTTTAGGGGGAGAAAATTAAAAAATCAAAAATAGTGTCTTTGTGTTTTTGTTAGAATGAAAACTCCAAAAATAGAGTTTTCATTTTAAGGGGGAGAAAAATAGAAAAGTACAAACACATTAAAAAATGAGAAATTGTATCCGACATAATTGGGAAATGATGGTAAATTGGCTTACTTGTCTGACTCATGGATAAATTAGATGAAAAAGCCATAAGATTATTGTTCGATATGCTTGGTAGGCTTGGCATTAAATCAGAAAGTATTCAGATATGATATACATTAAATACAAATTCTTGACCAAGTGGACAACATCTTGAAGCGTATTTCAAGATATCAAGAAAAAAGATGTGTGAAACAGTAAAATGAGAAGTCACTGTGTATACATGTGTTCATTTTGCAAAGATTTAAAATTGTTCGATTTTCTTTATTTTGTCAAACGGTCGGACTTTCTTTGCGTATCGAAAAATCGGCCTGATTGTTGTTCGTTTGACGTTCTACTTTATTTTCTTTGGTGTTTCGTATAACTCATCGGACTTTCTCTGTGTGTATGGGAGTACCAACCTGATTGTTGTTGGGTTATACATTTTCAACTTGTTTCTATTTTCTTATTTTATTAAATCTGGGGCCATATCCGCGTATCGAAAGATCGACCTTAAGGTAGAAAATTTAACGTTCTTATTTCTTTTTACATGGAACATAGTTGACTATATCATGAATTTAATCACTATGTGTTAAATTACATGTGAAATCACAAAGTGTGATAAGCAAATACATATCTGAGTATGTCTGATAGTGTGGGGTACACTGGTCAAAGCAAACATAATCAATACAATAATGTAAAACCAGATACGGATCTTATTACTAGATGAACTGATCGATCTAGTGTACGAGAACGTAAATAAGCTTTGTTTTATTGATTCATTAAGAAAAAACTTACAAGGCTTGGTTTCTCTCTCTAGAACACGCTTAGAAACACACACTTAGTGGATATGATATGACCAACAACACTAACATGCTAAACAAGTCAACCTATTTATAGGTGACAAAAACTGCCCAGCGTACCATCCAACGTACCATTGGTACGTTGGCTCCGTACCAATTGGTACGGACCATGGTACGCTGTCTCTAAGACTCACACCATAATGCTCTCATATAAATACAATACACAAGACACACTGTAGCATAGGAATATGCTCTAACAAACTACCCCTTAAAGTGTAGTGTATCTATGCTAACTAAGCTTCAGTCTTCAATCTTCAGTATTGTTGCATCTGATCTTCAACTTGAAATTTCTTGTCAGTAATAGAGCTTGCATGGCTGGATCATTCTTGAATAATCTTTGAAGTTCAAAATCCATTTGAGAAAGATACTTCATACTCCCCCATTCACCATGCTTGAGTCTTAACAGGACACAACCTGCAATTTCAAAAGACAGAAATGCGGTTTTCCATTTTCAAGCCAACATAAGTTAATGTTGGCGCAAAACTTCTCTTCGAGAATTCAAGATATAGATTTGAAAATGTTTTTCTTATCTTGTGTCGATCAATCGAAAACAAACAAGAAGTAAAATCTTTTTGGCTTTTATCAAGTTTATACTAAAACACACCAAAAATCTTTTTGATTTTTCTAAAATGAAAAATAAAATGCAATACATAATCGTACACTATTTTTGGTATTTTGCGAGAAAGATCACGACGCGAGATCATATCAGACATAACGCATCTAGCACATTTCAATTTCGGTCTTAATCAGCATGCAGGCCAAGATAATCGCAAATACAACATTTATGTTTATTTCAGCATGCACCAATCATTTTTTATCGTTTTCATATATGTTTAAGGTAATATTATCATGCACTGATAACTCGGCCTCCACTCTATCAGAAATACTGGCAAATCATCGTGTTTTTCATATAGAAGCAAATTTTCTTAGAGATTTAATCATCCTTGATGAGTCATGTAAAAATAAAGCAGAACCCCAAATACCTAGCAATCAGATCGGTCTTGTGGACACGCAGAGAAAGCCCAAGTATTTGAGAAAATAAGAAACCAAAACAAGTTGAAATTGTATAATTCAACAACGATCAGGTCGATACTTCTGTATACGCAAGGAAAGTATGATGAATTATACGAAACACAAAGAAAAATAAAGCAGAATGTCAAATGAACAACGATCAGGTCGATCTTTCGATACGCAGAGAAAGTCCGATCGTTTGACAAAATAAAGAAAATCAAACAAGGTTAAATCTTTCAAAATGAAAACATGCATTCATCAGGATATCTCTTTATTCTATTTTTGTCAGAATTATCACACATCATTCATCAAGAAGCAAATAACCAAAGATCATCAGGCAAGCTTTACGTTTATATCTTACTTACAAATATCAGATTAGTCATGCACATTCACAGATTATGCAAGTACCCACAGCCTTTAGACTTAATTTATCCATGGCAGATAACGTGTATGCTGATGTACTATTAGTTCTCGCATTTGTCGGATCAATTTCTTAGTTTTTTTTCCTTTTTTTTATATTTTCCAATTTCTCCCCCTAAAATTCAAACAAACACTATTTTTTTTTCAAATTTTCTCCCCCTAAAAATATGAACGAAAGAAAATGAAAATGATCGATCAACACTTGACACATTTTTGAAAATGATAGTTTTAAAAGTCAATTGGTTTCAAAGATAGGAACGATGCATTTTAACTTAAATCAACAACAAGAAATCCACTGTCAGCAATCTTTAAATTACTAACAGGTCTTCTTGAAATACCTAAACACACTAGAAAATAATAAGTTCATAAAACCCCGATCCTCATCCACATTGGTGATAGGTCGTCCAGTGTCTTCAACAAAATCAGTGTTGGCTGTGGACACAACTTTTGGTCTCCATTCCTGTTTTGGTTTTAAACTTTCTAGTGAACCACTGTCAACTGATGAATAACAATCAGAACTACTACCCAACTTTTCAGGATTAAATTTCTTTTTACCAGAAAAAGTTAGTGTTGGGTATTGGTTCACCAAAACTAATGCCATCAGGATCAACATACATTTATGTTTGTCATTTGATGATGAATTTTTAGTTGTCGTGGGACAATTATTTGCATAATGACCCTTCTGACGACAAACATAACAAAGTCGACTACCAGTTGAATTGATTGAAATTGGTTTTCCAAACTGATCAGTCAAACATTCATCATAGAAATTTGAAAACACAGGTTTAAATTTCTTTGGTTTCTGAAATTTTGGAAAACATTTTGGAGAATCATAAAACCCGAATCATCTCCATAACTATAGAATTTATCTTGATGATAAAACCTGTTCGATTTATCAGAATAAAATGAATCAGAATTGTTACCGCCTTGTGGTGTAGCATCAGATATACAAGAAGACTCTTCAGAAGAAATATTTTCTTCTGGTAAAGATACTTTCTTCTTCCAAAATTGAGGCTTCTTATCTGAAAACACCTTCTGTTTCTTTATCTGCTTTGTTTTGAATTCCTTCTTGTTGGAATCTTTAATTGGAACCTCTTTCTCTTCATACCCCAAACCATCAATCTTTTGTTTGAATTTATCTTGCACAGAATTGGGTACCTCATGACCATGTTTGGCAAGTTTTGTAAATTCAGACTTGATTCCTTTCAGATCATTCTTCCAGGAAATAAACAAACCATCTATCACGATCTCATAAAACTTTGGAATTTTCACATTTCCTGGATTTCCGTCAAACACTTTATCTTTATCTTTATCAAGAAATATAGACTTGGAATCAAACTTCAATCCTTTGCAATAATCAACCTCCTTTCTATTCTTCATAGATTTTGACTTCTTTATTTTTCCAGACTTAACATCATCTCCTTTAGGATAATCTTGTAACTTCTGGGTTGAATTATCATTAGATGACGTTTTCAGATCAACCACTAGAGAAGGAACTCCATGATTATCAACATCTTTGCTTGGTTTGCCATCTCGGTCCAGATGATACGGATAATTCTGAAACACACTTGATGTATTGCAATTCTCAAGTTTTCTTTGA
Organism: Deinandra increscens subsp. villosa; assembly: GCA_039602395.1. Taxonomy (NCBI): domain Eukaryota; kingdom Viridiplantae; phylum Streptophyta; class Magnoliopsida; order Asterales; family Asteraceae; genus Deinandra; species Deinandra increscens. The sequence continues at coordinate 65,226,065 of JBCNJP010000023.1, forward strand.
AGATCAAGCATTTCAATCTTTATCTCAGAAACCTTTGTATTAGCTTCCAGTAACTCCTTTTGAGAAGCAATAAATTTCTTAGATAACTCGTTATACTTAAGCTTTTGACTATACATTCTATCACATCCAGCAAGAACTTCTGCAGTAACCTTCTCGACCTGTTTCTTATAATAGGCAACATCTTGTTTCAAAATGTCATTTTGACTTTGAACCTCAACATTTTTATCACGCAGCTTCGTGAGTTCCTCTTGAAGTTGAATTATTCTATTAGCAGCTTCGACAACAATTTTATTAACTTTTTCATATTTCTATTGAAGATGAAAACATTTCGTAAATAAAGCATCAAAATCTTCAACAGCTTCCTTTTCATTAGCTTTAGCTTTATTGCATTCTTCAATTAACACTTCTTTTTCTTTCAACCAATCTTCCTTAATTTTAACAAAATCAGTGCACGTTGTACAAGAGGAAGATGTAATCTGTTGAATTTTTGCTTCGTAACCATCATGAATTTTTGCTTCATAACAAAATCAGTGCATGGAATATGCCATTTGCATCAGATGATGATTCCCCTTTCTTAGCCTTTGGTGCCATTTGTTTGATGTTTCACTACGTCAAAATTCACCTTTGGCCACGAAAAAAACCGTGACCAAAGTTGTTTGGTCACGTTTTATTTTTTCATTCCAATCGGCACCAAAGGTCCCGTCACCTTATGTATCCTACGGCCACATTACAATATTAGTGGCTCAAGCCACCTAGAAGTATGGCTAAAGGGTACCAATATTTGTTGTTGTAATCAAACAATTCTTCCGGAAAGCGTGGGTATAGGGTCCCAACGGCCACATGTGTTTGTTTAACGGGCCTTTGGTATTATATGGTAACATATATTTGTGTTTTAGCCACATACATTATAAAAATACGTGGCCAAAGGGTTGCTGAAATCTTACATTTTGTCCCAATACGCGTTGCCAAAGGGTGGCAATGGCCACGTTAAAATATAAAAAGCGTGGCCTTTGGTATTATATGGTCACGTAGATTTATTTTTTAGCCACATATGTTATAAAAAAACGTGGCCAAATGGGTTGCTGAAATCATACATTTTGTCCCAATACGCATGGCTAAAGGGTGGCAACGGCCACGTTAAAATATAAATAGCGTGGCCTTTGGTATTATATGGTCACGTATATTTGTGTTTTAGCCACATATATTATAAAAAACGTGGCCAAATGGGTTGCTGAAATCATATATTTTGTCCCAATACGCGTGGCCAAATGGTGGCAACGGCCACATTAAAATATAAAAATCGTGACCTTTGGTATTATATGCTCACATATATTTGTGTTTTAGCCACATATATTTAGATAAAAAAATGACCAAAGGGTAGTTGAAATCAGATAATTTGTCCCAATATGCGTGGCCAAATGGTGGAAACGGCCACGCTAAAATATAAAAAGTGTGGCCTTTAGTATTATATTGTCACGTATATCTGTGTTTTAGCCACATATATTTGGAAAAAAAAAGTGGCCAAAAGGTAGTTGAAATCAGATATTTTGTCCCTATACGCGTGGCCAAAGGTTGGCAACGACCACGTTAAAATTTAAAAAATATGGCCTTTGGTATTATATATATGATCACATATGTTTTCTTAATTACAATTAATTATACTGCATATTAATTAATATAGAGAAACCTTAAAAATCATATTATAATTAAAATTAATGTACATACACTAATCAAATGTTGTTCAAACAAATAGCATACACTAATCAAAGTTTAATTTCTATAATAATTAATTATAATTTCTTGTCCGTGTTGATCAGCTGCTTCTGCTAGATCCGTCTACTGAGTTTTCTATTTATCAGATCTTGACTCAACTAGTTTGGTGTTAAGTACACTTTCGACATCTTTTTCCGATCATTATTTACCTGGAAACATGACAAATAAAACCGATCAGATATAATATATATATATATAGTTAATTAATTAGCGGATACGATTAATTAATGTAGTAATTACATGTGGTTGTTCCGGTACTTTTTGAACCGTAGAATGATCAACCGGCTGTGATTTATCTGATGTGTTATTAAAATGAATGATCATTTGGTTCATCGGCCATGCAATAATATATTTATTTTCAACCTCTGAAAGCATTGTTTCATCATCTAATGGGAATGGTAAATATGTTGCTCCCTTATTGACTTGATAAGCTGTAATTCTACGGCAACCAGGAGGTAATGGACATCCATGAATCTTCTCATCTTTTTCTTTTGGTAATAATTTAGCCATTTCCACGACGTTCAGTGGATTCCCCTCCATGTGCGACGTCGCAGTTTCGCACCCCTGTTCAGAAGTGACATATTAATAATAATAATATTAATTATAGCATATATATATTAACAATCAATTAATTAAAGTGGAAAATAGAATAAAACATTGTGGTATATACTAATATATATACCTCTAGGATTACTGGCTGATCGATAGGAGCTGCAATGGCATCATAGTTATTTGGTTTTTCCAACTGATCACTCTTCTTAGGATGTACTTTACGAGCTGCAGGTTTTACTGATTTTGCATGTCTCTTATTGTTTTCCTAAATTGACACCATGTAATTAACTGATTAGTTTCATATATATTAATTAACAATAACGTCAAAGCGATTTGTCAAATCCTTAATTATATATATATACCACTTCCTGCTCTGATGCCCCAGCAGTACTGGCTGCAGCAATTGCTGCTTCTGTTATTCTTCTCTTTTTGCCCTAAAGACAACATCAGCATTTAATTAAATGATCATATAGCAATTAGTTATAAGGGAAGTACACAATTATGTAAATTAAAATAGTTACCCTTTCCTTTTTCCCGGACGCTGTTGTAGATGGAGGAATGTGTTGTGATAAAGTCGCAGAACAGACCTACAATTCAATTAATTGATAAAATCATATCGATCAGAACCGGCTAAACATTAGTTAACTATCCAGATAACCATTCGGATGAAATACAAACTTATTATAGCCGGAAAAGTTAATTATTAATTATATTCCGGAACAACTCTAACTATCCTGATGAACTTTAACTATCCTGATGAACTTTACCTATACTGATGAACTTTAACTATCCGGATGAACTATAACCAACACGGTGAACTATAACTAGAGACGCATGTTCATCCAAATGAACTAGAATCTTTCGGATTAACTCTAACTATCCCAATGAACTCTAACTATCCTGATGAACTAGGAACTTCCGGATCAACTCTAACTATCCCGATGAACTCTAACTATCCTGATGAACTTTTTACTATCTTGATGAACTTTACCTATCCTGAGGAACTTTAACTATCCGGATGAACTCTAACTATCCGGATGAACTATAACTAGAGACACATGTTCATCCAGATGAACTAGAATCTTCCAGATCAACTCAAATTCAGAACTGTTTCAAATCCGTACCTTATCGGCCGACCTTTGAGATGAGTTTGATGGAGTAGATTGTTTCCGCGATGTATTGTGCGCGAAATTGATCATGTCCTGCGTACAATTAATTTAATTAGTTAATTAATTAATAAATATGCGCTCAAGGGAGATTGATCATATCAGCAATAATACTTAATTACCGTTGTATTTACATTGGAATGCTGATTACAACTGTTTTTAGATCTTAAAGTTGTAGTAAGAGGTGCCTCCGCAGACTTTATCTACGAAATGATTTAATGATTTATAATAATTAATTGATAAAAAGTAAAGTATATAATATAATAAATTATAGGTATATATATATACATAATTTGTCCATTACAGAATTTACCGCTTTATCAACTTGTTTATCTTGAATCATGCGGTTCATAAACGTCGTAAGCTTATCAATTTTTTCATGTTGTGCTTTAATCATATCGGTGACGTGCTCAACCTCTTGATCCTTTTTCTCACGCAGCTGTTTTTCAATTTTGAGTTCCGCCTCAAGTTTTTTGATCCGTTCTTTAGATCGCCCTTTTGGAGCACCTTGCCAATATCCACGGGAAGTCACTCCATACCCGATACCTTTTAGGTATCCTCCCCTTTCCTTGCCAAGGACCAATGTCAGGGCATCGGTTCCCGGTTCTACGGTCACGGATCCCGCATTTATTTTTGTTTCATTCTCCGCCTGCAGTAATAAATTTACTTAATGTTGTGAGGTGCTGTTAATTTTTAACATGTGAATAATTAGGTATATATATAGCAATTAAACTTACTATATCATCTGCTACGCCCTTCACCACAGGCGTTTTGCATTCCCCCTCTTTATTTACCCTTCCTTTCCTCCACATAAACGCTCAAGAGGGGCAATCATCAGCTGCAATTTCTTTGTTTTGTACCTTGTATTATAATAATAATATATATCATACTTGAAACATACATTGCACGTTCTTAACCATGACTGGGTGTAACACACTTAGCTTATTACCAGTTTTTCTTTCAGATAGACGTATCCTCCCCATCCCATTGTATAATCATAAACATACTAGGCTCGAACCTCTTTTCCACTCTTTGACGCAACCTTTCCAATAGAACAGTAGGATATATAATTATAATCTCATTAATTAACACTTAGCTTAATTAATGAAATCTGCAGTTTGAATTGAATAAAAACCTTGAATTCTTCGGATTTTGTATATGCTACAAATCTGTCCCAGTATTATTTTTTCACAATAGCGCGATACGTCTTTGGAACTTTCTCAAGCACGATGGGTTTTGCTAGGATGGGACGAATGTGTTTCTCGAACATCTTTCTTCTAAAACTCCTTAGCAACCCACCAAGCCGTACCATTATAGGACCCCTTCGTCAGTCATCAATTTTGAATAATTGCTTAAAAAATAACATATGACAGGATTTTTTAGTCACATATATGGAATTCAATAACTTAACAAACTTAATATGAGAAAACGTGTAATCTGTTTCATAACCTGAATCCCTGCCCAAATCTTGTTCTTGTCCTCTTTTGGCACCTTCCTCCATTGTAGATACCTCAATCCAACCTCTGACCTTGCAATGTCTCCCATAAAACTCAAAATTTTTGGTCTATGCTCCCCGCCAATCCTTCCCAGCGCATCAAATGTTAGTGGCCATTTTTCCCCATCATTTTTCTCAAATTCGGCACGCCACTTTGCCAACCGCGTCAACCCCCTCATGTTTGCTTGGGGAGGAAGGTTGTCGACTTGGGTATCATTGTCGACTTGGGCATCATTGTTGACTTGGGCATCATTGTCGACTTGGGCATCATTGTCGACTTGGGCATCATTGTCGACTTGGGCATCATTGTTATCCATTTCATCTTCTTCACTCTGTTGTGAATAATGATTATCATTGTTATCCATTTCATCTTCTTCACTCGCTTGTGAATAATCATCACTGTTATATATATGGTCATTAACATCCTTCAATGCTTCACCTGCTTCATGATCCATTGTTAAATGAGATAAATCCTGAAATGATATAAATAGAGAATGAAATAAATGCGATGGAATAATTAATTAGATGAAATAATTGAGATGAAACAAATGATCTCTTGAAGATGACAGTGAAATTAATACTAACGGGAATTAAATTAGGTAGTGATCTCTTGAAGATGATAGTGTGATGAATCCTGTAGAGGAATTTCTAGTGATAGGGAAGAAGAGAGTGATGAATCGTTTTGGTGATAAAGTGAGAGGGAATAGGAACTGATCAATGAATTTTGGGGAAATTTGAAAAATGGTGGGAAGTAATTTGGGGATTAATATGATCGATCCGGGTGAAAGCATCTCACCAAATAAGGACGTGACAACATTTAATTATCGGATTTAATATAAACTCAATTAATTCCAGACATAGATATAATAGTATTTTAAACATAACTTTAAAAAGATCTATAAATGTAAAATGGAATATTAAGCAATAAATTTAATGATAATTGTATCCTAATGAATTTGTATACCTAGCGTGAAAAAAAAAAGATGTCAAGTACTACAGACAGACCACACAAACACACACACACACATACAAACACACACACACAAACATATATATATATGTATGTATATATATATATATATATATATATATATATATATATATGGTGAGGTTCATTGTAGACACTTTCGCATGTGAAGTAGCTATTTTTCATATGTGTTCACATGTGAAATTTTCTGAATAATGGGAAAAAAGTAAATTAATCACACCTTATTGGGACTCATTTGTGACAACTGCCTATTCCATTAGTTCCGTTAGCTAACACTGTTAACTATTTCGTTAGCTCTGTTAGCAAACCCGTAACCCGTTATTTAAATGTTTATATAAAAATATATTACCAGTTTATTTAGTAATTTAATTCATGACTTTATGTGTTTCTAGAAAAATTGTGTTTCGTGAGAAACCGGGTTTTGTACGCGATTTAAGTTTTATGCACGTATACGATAACTAGAATTTTCCCGACTAAATATTTCATGTTAAATAAGTTATGAACGCTATGAAACATTCCTAGTATTTTATTTTCCAGGTTTTGGGTTTTAACCCCACTTATTACTTGTTTTGGAGCATTTACACATGACTAGGACTTGAGGACCATTTGTGTAACTCACCCAAACTTGAAAAATGCAGCCCTAAAAACCTCCCCCCCCCCCCCTCACATTCACGATCATTCTTCTTCCTTTCCCTCAAACCACGGTTCACACACACCACACACACATCTTCAAATTGGTGGAATTTCTTCATTTCAAGCAAGATTCAAGGCTTCCTAAGTCTATACAAGCTTCAAGAAGTGTAGGGAAGGCTTTCGTTTCATCCCATCTTCCTCAAAAATATGTTATCTCGCCCCAAGCTGTAAGCCCTAGAAATCATTTCTTGAAATTTGTTCAATGCAAGTGTTAATCATGTGTTTATGTGTTGTTTGGAGTGTGAAACCACTCATGAATCATGTTTTATGTTAGCCCAAGTAGGTTTATGATATTGGACAGATTTTAGATGTTATAATGGCTGTGATTTTCATGTGGTTAGATGGTTAGATGTGTTCTTGAAGAATTTGGGTATATGAGGACTTGAAAGTGAGGAATATGTGCTTATATGCAAGTGACATGCTTTATTTTTGCTATGATTGTTGTATGATCGTTATGACAACTAGAAATGCATGATAATATGATATATAGGTTATTACAAGTATTTACATGAAGTTTGATGATCACAAGATTGGCTAAAACCGTCAAAATGAAATTTATACATTTTGACCCATTATGACAGATTCTGTCTAAGTTAATGGGTTGACTTGCATAGGTCATAACTTGCTCAATTTTTATCTAAAGCAGTTGATTCTTTTTCCGTGGTAAAGTTCCATGTCTTAGCTTTAACTGGGCTACTCGCACGTTTTCTAAAACCTCCGTTTGTTCAGCCAAAACACTGCTGCAAGTTAGGTGTGCAGAGCTGTATTTTTCTGTGAAAAGTAGACTTTGCTTTTTGGTTGAGCGTGATAATCTTGTTTTTATGAAGATTTTGTTAATTGGAAATGAGGTTTATGTAATAAAAGTAAGATCTGGAAAGTTTCATGCTCAAACTCTAAGTTTTGAATGAGTTATGCAAATTTTAAATCTACTTTGACTATTTTGCAAAAAACTGAAATTGCCAACTTCCGACGCGCGTAACTTTCTCGTTACTTAACTTTATAAGTTGATTCTTTTCGAAACGTTCTCTAAATGTTGAGTAGTTCTTTCCTGCAAAATTTTAGAACCTAACTCCAAGTATGGAGCAAATTAGGCATGCCACCAAATGGTGTGTCAAAGACAATAATGTTGATTTTTGCCAACTTCCAACACGAATAACTTTCTCATTTCTTTACCTTTTGGGTTGATTCTTTTTGCAACAAGTCTATAATATTATCAAATTTATGCCTGTAAAATTTCAGAGGCTAACTCCAAGCATAGAGAAAATTAGACATGCCACCACATGTATGCTTGCGTTTGACTTTTTAGTTTGACTTTTTATGCAATTTGACTTGGAATTGTGCATCTATGTTTTCCTACAAGTTTAGGACTTTTGTTTAAGTGTTAGGACCAACGTGAATGCTTGAGGAAATATTTGTTTATTGATAAGCAATTCGTCCTAGAGACAACCTCTAATTTGGTTAGACCGTATTCACTAAAATAAGTCAATCCTAACCAACATATAAAGTCAAGTGCTGTGTACCAGTGCAACCTAAGGTGAGTTTCACTACTCTATTTAGTTATATCCGGTTGAGGATGATACTACACAACTAGTTGCATCCGGTAAAGGACGGCAATGCAAAGATAAAGGTATTTTGTCTGTTTTAGTAATTATCCAACACATATCACAATGTTTCACTGAATGCATTTTCATTACCAAAAGTCCTTACTTTCTCGGACTGTTAATATAGAATAGATAGGTAATGTTGAGTAGTACTACTGGGGATTGACACCCCTGCTCAGTGGTGCACGTGATGCACCCTCCCGACTGGCGGTCGGACTGAGAACAATATTAGCCTAGAACTACTGTGATCTGGAAAGACACGGGGAAGGCAAATCGCACAGGCTAAACCTGTGACCAATGTTGCAAAAGACACTAGGCGGTACCTAGGCGGCCGACTAGGGAATTAGGATTAATCGGCCAATGCGGGGATTAATCAAGGATTAATCGGTCCTAGTAAATTGCAAAGATTTATAAATTTTCTAGAGATTATATATTGTAATATGTCTAAATGTCAAATATCAAAAGTTACTAGTATTAAGTCATAAGTCCTAACAAAAGGATACAACTTAAAAATACTAAAAACACTTCAAAAATTAGTAGTAATAAAGACTTCTAAGTGAAAAAAAAAGGAAATTAATTTTTTTTTAATTTAACCCGCCTAAAACCCGCCTAGCCACCTAGAGCCAAGCCGACTTTGACCGACTTTGACGGATTTTGACTCAGGGCGCCTAGACAGCCCGCCTAGCCAAAAAGCCTAGCCTAGGCCGCTTTTTACAACCCTGCCTGTGACGCATAGTCAGCTTTGGCCGCGAACATTTAGGTGAACATAAGCATAGGCTAGCTACCTAACGATATGGATAGACTGTAAATTTACGAATTGGTCTTTCGTTATTCGTACGCAATTTTGGTTTACACAAGTAAGTGTAGACTGCCTTTATGAACTCACCAGCTTCTGCTGACACTTGATTGTGGAATGCTTTTCTGGTCACTTGGAGGATCAAGGAGGCACGGGGGTAAGCAATACTCAATTTTGTAAAATATATTGGGAAATGCACTCCAAACACTTTTATTTCATAGTCGGGCAAAAACAACAACTTTGTAGACTTTTAAATGCTTCCGCTGAATTTTCAGTGTAAACTCTGTTTTGTAAACTGAGATATAAGTCTGTTTTACCTTTCATTATGGCTTGGTTGTAACTAAAGACTTGGATCCTGGTCTGGATCGCACCCCGCACGGTTATACTCCGTTAGTGGAAATTGAGGGTGTGACATCATTGGTCCCAACTGACCCTCGTTGCCCTTAAACACACCTTATTGGGCCATCATTGGTCCTAAACACAACTTATTGGTTACATACACACCTTATTGGGACTCATTGGTCCAACTGACCCTCGTTGCCCCTAAAGACACCTTATTGGACCATCATTGGTCCTAAACACAACTTATTGGTTACATACACACCTTATTGAGAGTCATTAGTCCCAACTGACCCTCGTTGCCCCTAAACACACCTTATTGGGTCATCATTGGTCCTAATTGGTGACAGTTATAGCATTTGGCTTTACTTATGTCAAACCCAATTTGAGCATTTCTATCTCCATTGAATTTTCTGCCAGTTCTTTTGTAGAACCTTTGAGCACGTAAGGAGATCATTGCTAGTTGTGTCTTGATGTCCATCTCTTCTAAATCATCAGCAATAAAGCATTCTAGATCTGATCTAGTGAGCCCATTCTAACTGTTATCTGTAATATGAGCAAAGCTGTTGTAAAAGAGAGGCATGATTTCTGAAAAGTCGTGAGCATCGGATCGTCTACTCAATCTAGCTATATCGGATACAAACGAGTGATTAAGAGTTGTTTTATTGATCAAAGGACAATTACAACTCTAAACACTTAGAACACAGACCCAGAGAATCACACCACAGAAACACACACTTAACACTCTTTCAGTTTGTCACTCGTGTCCAAAACAAAGACCAAACTCCTACATGTATACTGCTGGCCGAACCCTGTCCGAACTCCAGGTTCGGCAGGTTCGAACTCCAGGTTCGGACCAGGTTCGGTGGGCAGTGAACCTAGCCTTGAACTTGGTCTTGACTTCTCATGACATCGTCTGGTTGGATACATCACACGACGCACAAACTAGGTATCAACAAACTCCCCCTCGTCGTGTGCTGTATCTCTTCAACATTAGTATCTTTAATCGAACTCCCCCTCAAGTGTAGAATCCGTTCATCCAATGAAATGAATCTTCAAACAAACTCCTCCTCAACTTGATCGTAGCTTGATCTTGAATACTTGACGATGTCTGGTGAATCTCTGGTCTTTATCAACAGCTTCAGAAGACTTGAAGTTGTGATTTCTTTCACTTTAACAACCTGCTCAAAATTTAAATAATCTTGGTGCAAAACGTCTCTTCGAGAATCCAAGATATGATCAGATCGAAAATAAAACAGAAACAAAATCTTTTTGGCTTTTAGAATAATTTATAGCAAAACAAACCTAAAATCTTTTTATTTTTTAAAACTTATGCTAAAACACACCAAAAATCTTTTTGTACTTTTCTTGAAATGAAATGTAAATGCAATACAGAATCAGACACTATTTTTTGTATGAGAAAGATCACTATATGGGATTATATTGGTCATGACGTACTGAACTACACTTCAATTTCAACTAATGAAGCACATAAGTCATGTTGATTGCTGGTATAATTTGTCCATCTTAAACTCAGTCAGAATCATACTCATAACCTCTGGATATGTTAAGGTATTGATTAGATTTTGCTTTGACCAGTGTATCCCACACTATCAGACATATTCTGACATTTTCTTTTTCTCTTTGTTTTTCTTTTGTTTTTTCTTTTTGTGTAATTACACTTGTGAATTTTCACAAAGTATAATATTTTCATGATATCGTCAACTGTGTTCCATGCAAAAAGAAATAAGAACGTTAAATCGTCTACCTTAAGGTCGATCTTTCGATACCCAGATAAGGCCTCGGATTTAACAAAATAAGGAAAATAAAACAAGTTAAAATTGTATAACCCAACAACAATCAGATCGGTATTCCCATACACGCAGAACGTCAAACGAACAACAATCATGTCGGCCTTGTGAGCACGCAGAGAAAGTCCGATCGTTTGACAAAATAAAGAAAATCAAAGAATTTAAATCTTTACAAAAAGAACACATGTATACACAATGACTTCACATTCTCTTTTTCACACTTATTTTTCTTTTTGTCATTAAATATGCATCAAGATGTTATCCACATGGTCAAGCAATAGTATTTAGTGTATATCACATCTGAATACTTTCTGATTTGTCGAGCCTACCAAACATATCAAACAATGATCTTATGGCCCTTTCATCTACTCTATCCATGAGTCAGATACGTAAGCCAATGTACCATCATTTCCCAATGATCTATTTCTCAAAATTTTATATATTGTACATGTATTCGCCTTCCTTATATATTTTGCATGTATTCACCTTCCTTATATATTTTGCATGTATTCACTTTCTTCCCATAACATGCATTTTCACAATTTCTCCCCCTTACATGAATTTCTCCCCCTTAAAATGAAAAAAATTATTTTTGGATATTCATTTTACAAAAGCAAGACGCTATTTTTGGTTGTTATCAATTAAAAATGCATAAAGAAAGAAAAATTGATCAATCAACACGGATATCTTGCATTTTTTTAGAATTTCAGAAAAATTTGTAGGTTAGAAAAATATATGGCAAGCAATTTAAGTTAAGCAGAATACTCCTGCTCCATCAACACCTTTGCAATCGTCGATAGGTATTCTAGAAGTACCTGCACACTGGTCAAACTCATTAGTTTTTAACTTGACCCGTAGCAACTGCTTCAGGTCGACCAGTGTCCTGGTTTTGCTTTGAAACCACCTTTGGTTTCCAGAATTGTGAATGTTTTGGTAACTCAGTTTTTGATGAATCAATCATAGGTGACTGTGATGAAGAACCTACATTTTGAACCTTTTGAAGCATAGGAACAAAACGTTTTTGTTTTAGAAAGAATGTAGGTTCACATTCATCAAAAACTCTGCCTTGTTCATCAAAGAACTTTGGTTTGATAGGTTTACCAAAAAATGGTATCTTTTGAGACCTTTGGTTTGATTCAGCAGAAAGTGGACAATCTTTTGCCATATGCCCTTTTTGGCGGCAAACATAGCATATACGTTCAGATTTGTCCCACTTTATAGGTGCCTGCATAGAATTACAAACATGTATATCTCGAACATGATCAGAAAAAGAATCATATACATGCCGGCGGTGATCATGAACCCATTTAGATGTTGTCTTTGAGAATGAGAACCACCAGAAGAAAACTTTGTTGTTTGATTCTTCAAGGGTCTTCATGCATCCTTCTTCTCAAAAACTTCAGAAATTTTCCTAGCATCCACGCAATGAAGAGGAAACTCTTTGTTGGAGAATATTTGTTATGAACCCTTGAGTTTGTAAAACCTCTCAGGTTGAACCTTCTCAGCCTTGAAAACTTCCTTCTTCACTTGCTTCATTTTAAGCTTCTTCAACTCTTGTGATGTTGATGCTGGAACCTCCTCAGCTTTATCATGTTGTGCTCTAAAACCCAACCCAACATTTTTTCCAAAAACTTTTTCCTCAGTATACAAATTCTAGTGTCCAACCTTTGCTAACTTTGAAAACTCAGCTTTAATATCTGTAATATTTTTCTATTCAAAGAAGATCGTCTCATCAAATTCAGGTTGAGAACGAATCTTTTCACTTGAAGTAGCTGATTTCTCATTATCAGCAGAAGATGAACAAGAATTAAACTTTGGAGCAAGAGGAATCTCATATTTCTTTCCATTTTTCTTTTTAATCTTCTTGGATTTCTTCTTCTTCACAATTGACGTGAGGTCGAAGTCCCACTCAAAGATAAACCCAATTACACTAATTAGATAGTGGTAAGCGGGTGTCGATCACAGGGAGAATGTGGAATATGTGTTGTTTGTAGCAATTATATCTAAGCAAAACAATAAGAATAAAAATGTAGAAATTGCACTTTAGATGATGGAATTTGTGGATTATTAATTCTAAACACCGATTTGAGATTAATTAGAAATTAAATTACTTTGTAATAACAAGTATGAGAAAACGTGATCCTTCTAGATTTCGGGTTTTAAACTAACATTACATTATGGTTTTCAATTGGGAAGAACCACATAGACATGGTTCATGTGTAATTGAATGGAAGTGATAAAAGAGGACTAAGAACTCGGATAACTAGAATGCGAGGTCGTCACTCGATGATCATTCAATACAAACCAACCTAAATCCCTACCCAATAAATCTCGATTGCCAACGGCACCAAGAACTGATGGTTCAAGATAAAGATTAAAGAAAATACCGAATTGTTACAATCATTCAAACACACATCATAGCAAAAAGCGCCGAACGCTTAGATTGCTATCCGAAAAATAAAGAAAACCAAAAGTATAATGTCAAGAAACAAACCCTACGTCTAGAAGGAATCACAAGGAAATTTAGCCTCTCATGGTGAAGTTGATTGCAAACTTGATGATTTGATGCTCCATGGATGATTCTTCAATGATTCGTTGATGATTGTGATGTTAGAATTGATCTCCTCTCCTCTTTTTCTCTCCAAAATTCGCCAAAAACCAACCCTAGTTCGTCCCCCCTCGTATGCCAAGAGTTTCCCCTTGATAAGTATGTGAAAAGTCCCCAAAAAAACCTTATTTACGATTTCAGCGCTGGCAGATTCGTAAGCTACGAATCTCAGTCAGCTTACGAATCTCAGAATCTGCACAAAATACTCTATTTCAGACCTGACAGATTCGTAGGCTACAAATCCCTGTCAGCCTACGAATCATTGTTTTCTTCATATCTTTCTCGTTTCAACTCCGTTTCCATCGCCGTTTTCGCCCATGTTCTCGTAGTTCGATCCTCTATCATGCTATCATCCAATGCTTTAACTTACACTTCATTAACTCTCTCTCCAAAGCATGACCAATCTCCGTGGTTTACCTACAAAACATCAACTTCTCATAGTCATTCAATATCATGAAATTAAACCCAACTAAGCATAAAATATACACATTTATCACTTCTAATCACTAGTTAATGGTGCAACCGTCACATCCTCACACTTACCCGTTGCTTGACCCCAAGCAACTCAACATCATTTCGTTGTCAATCATCCAATCAATCCAGTCAAACCCAGTTTTCAGTTAAGGTTCCAAGTCATACCCCATTTCCAAAATGCATCAATGCACTAGTTAAGCAAAATGCAACAATCAAACTACATGAATTTTAACCAAACCTAACATGCTCTCGGTCTTTTATGCACACAACAAACCCCTCACAACGAACACTCCTCTCGGTTAAGATTTGAAGGCTAGCGTAATGAGCTAGTAAGCACTCAATTGGCTAATGTGTTGTTTTACTATCATAAGCTTGTACAACTCTCGAACCTCCATCTAAATTGCTATAGCATGCATGCAAATCAAAAGGTCTTATAATGGGTTGTAACGGGGCTAGGCGTAGGGTGTGGAATGGGAATATTTGAAGTGGCTCAAGTGATTTGATCCGGCTTATTTATTACATAAGAACAAACGCTAATAGTTACACACTATGCTAAACAATAACTTCACATTCTTTTCGGTTGCTCAATACTTCAATCAACCGATCTCATATTTTGCACTTTTTTCATTTTCCAATTTTTTTTTCTTTCTTTTTCTCATCATTTTTCTCATTTTCTTTCTGTTTTTTTTTTGTTCAATGATGTAAGAAGCTAATAATGTAAAAAGCGTCTAACACTTAGATTACATAACAGAATATCGCAGCTTCACCAAACTACCTTATTCAACTTCTATTTACAAACAGCAAACAACTGTAAGCCGAATCGACCACTAGGGGTAATAAGATGAGTGGAGAAGGCTCGGGTGATCAATCAATAGGCAATATGCACAACATGGCTTCTAATGGACCCAAACCCCCGCCCCGCACTTTTACCAAGCTCATATATGTAATGTATGAGGTCCCAACCCCCAAATCCCACACTCACGCACATCGAGACGAGGCTTCACCTGAATGCCTAAATCATTTTCACATGCATATCATAGCCAAGATCTCAGAACGCAACAATTGCACAAGTTCTAAAGTAATAAACACATAGCCACACTCAATGAATAAATATATATATGATAAGCAAGAGTGTAAGGCACAAAACTCACTAATTGTGGAAAATGGGTTACCGGTTTGTTGCATGAATTATTATACCGGAAGCATGCTACCTATGATTAAAAATTCTATCAAACTTGCTAGGCAATATTGAGCAAATAAAGGGAATTATGACCATGCCAAGGAACCAACACTTTCAACTCCCACTAATCGGGCCTCTAACCAACTACAAAATTTTCTTAAATTTTTGGGGTCAAGACTTTCAACAAAATTTTCAAAATTTCCCCCATCCCCACACTTGGGATACATTGTCCCCAATGTATGGCTTTAGAGGTTTTGTGAGGAGCGAAATTCATAAGTTTTTAAGAGAAGCTAAATCAAATGCTACCTCCAACCGGATTTATTCCAAACAAAAATAAAAATTAAAAAAAAAACCACTTAAAGAAAAGAAAAGACAGTCCAAAGCCAAGCAACATAAAAAGAGTGAGGAATGAATACATGGACCTGGTGGCGATGGATACATATGATGGTCTTGATTCTCCAACTTTCTGCCACATCCTCCCCACACTTAAGTGTTACAACGGCCCTCGGGTTGCCTCCCGGGCAGCGCTAAGTTTACTAGTCTTCAGCCAGACCATACCACCACTCAGTTATGGTGGTTTCAAAAATGTAGCCGCTGCCATCTTCTCCAGTGTGCTGTTCCATTTGGTGGGGTGCAGACATGTCGTATGTACTAAAATGAGTGTAATTATTATACCCACGAGGATCAACATTGAGTACATTACTCCCCGTGCTTCGATGATCAGGTGGTTTACGTTCTGTTGCACTCGCAGTAGCCTCATCATACCATGCACCCTCACATACACCCATAGCGTGTGGAATAATACCCATATCAACAACACATGATTCACCCACCCTTGCAGCAGACTCATAGGTGATAGATTTGGTCCAGGCATTGAAAAATAGCTTACGATTCTCTAGGGTCATTATGATGATATCGTCCCGACAATTGATTTGAGCGTTGGCCGTGTGTAGGAACGGGCGACCTAGAATCACTTTATGTTGTGCCGGAGCCTTTGTGGAAGCATAATCCAGCACTAAAAAGTCCACCAGATATTGGAATTCGCCCAATTGAATCATAGCATCCTTGACCACTCCGCGTGGCTTCTTCCAAGTCTCATCTGCTAAACTCACCACACTATCTATCACATGCAAAGGACCGAATTCATATAGATCATACAGACTACCTGGTAACACACTCATAGTTGCTCCATAATCCAATAAGGCTCGAGGAATTTTCAGCTTTCCAACTCGAATTGGCATAATTGGTGCTCCTGACTCCTCGTCTCTTTTTTCTTTGATAGTCTCACCTATACCTGCAACAACTTGACAAGGAGAGGTTAGACATGTTTCATTAAATTTAATATTAGGAACGACACTTACCATGTTAATATGCACTTGCTTTGTATTTTTCGGATTCACCACTGTGTCACTTGGGAGTTGGCCCTTGTTTTTCTTCAAATCAGCCACCTCGGTAGCAAGTTGACCCATTTGGGTGGTCAATGACTGAATTGCCTTATCTCTTACCTCATCTTGTTGTATACGTGCATCATCCATCTGGTTTTTCTTGTGCATCTCTTGTTGCATCATCTTGAGCATATCCATAACTTCACTACCACTTGAATTCGCAAATTGTTGTTGTCGAGGTTGATATGGTTGCTGATTAGATCCTTGAAAATTGGGGTTGGCCTGATTGGCAGGATTACCATAGCGAACATTTGGATGATTTCTTAACCCCAGGTGGTAGGTGTTTGAGTTCATATTATAGTTCCTACCACACCCTCCTTGACCTTGAACTTGCTTGACTTCTTCAAATTGCTCTTGAAAACCTTGACATTGATTAGCTGAATGCCCCAACTCATTACAACTTGCACATACATCATAAACTTGATTAGGAGCTTGGATGGGTTCGTTGGATATGGCTTGGACATGTGATCTACCAATGGCATGTCTAGTCCTCCTGGAAGATTGTGCCTTTCTCTTTGATGTCACCGCCATTTGCTCTAAATATGCCCAATCATCTTGCTCATAATTTGTACCAAAAGTGCCATTTGAGATGGACATCAAGTCACGAGCATCCTCGGGTGTCAATCCCTCATGGAATGCGTTCAATAGATCCCACAAATCAATCCCATGGTGAGGGCAATTCTTCAACATCAAGTTGAATCTGTCAAAAGCTTCATGAAAAAGCTCACCTTGTTGTTGTTGGAAATTTCTCAAGTTCCTTGTAGCATCTCTTGTCTTCTGATTTGTGTAGAACTCATCCAAAAACCTTTGTTGCATTTCAGCCCATGTATAAATGGATGCGGATGGCAATGTGTGAAACCATCTCTTGGCTTTATCCTCAAGTGAAAATTGAAACAACACCAACTTGACTGCGTCGGGCGAAAAACCTTGCCCTCCAATGGTGTTGCATATAGAATCATATGCTTCAAGGTGAAAGTAAGGCTCCTCGGTTGCCAACCCATGAAACTTGGGTAGACTTTGCAATGCATTAGTCCTTACCTCAAATGTTCTCCCCTCTTGATTTTGAGGAACTACCACCGGTGACGGATTATGTGTAATGATGGGTCTGAAATATGACTCAATCCCTCTATTTGCATCATGATTGTGTCTTCTTGGGACCAGTATTGGTGCTCCTTGTGGTGGCCCTTGTGGTGGCGGTGGGCCTTATGGAAGACCTTGAGGTGGAATTTGTGGTGGCACCCTTTGCCGTGGTGCTTGCCTTTGAGGTGGAATTTGTTGTTGCCTTGGCATAACCGGAGGTCTAACATACCCTTGTTGAACTTGACCAATCGGTTGTCTTTGTTGAAATGCAAATTCTTCTTGAGTGACCCCTTGATCCACATTGCCCTCTACTTCATATTCTTCTTCATATTCTTCATACCCGTCTCCATAACCATCACCATATCCCCCATATTGTCCCTCCACAAACGGTATACGTGTATGTTGTTGAAATCTTAGTTGACCTTGTTGTTGGGGTCCCGGAGTTGTAAAAACTGGTGGATGGTTTGAGGTGGTATGGGTTATAGGTGGGGTTTGCTGAAATAATGGTTGTTGATTTTGTTGGGATGACTCCCCATAAGATGGGTAAAATTGGGCAAAGGATGGAATGCCCGAATAAGATGCAAAACTGGATGGGTTTGATTCAGGCAACCTTGTTGAAGTGGTGGTACTAGATGTGAGTATAGTGGACGGAGAAGGGATTGAAGTAGGTGGTGGTATATATTGATCCGAAGGTGAGACTGATGTGTCCACCGGTTGCTTTCTCGGTTCACTTTGTGTTTCCATTCTCTTGCTTTGTGTACTCGGTGATCCAACAACCTTGTTTTCCCGATGTAAGATTCGGTTCCTCCTGAATGTTCTTTCGATTTCTGGATCAAATAGTAATGGTGATGATGATTGTGATTTCCTAATACGCATGCAGCTGTAGTACCTGCACACTAACACAACCCAGTGTAAAACTGACAAAGACAAAATTGCTACCAAGAAACACACGTTGCACACGTCTCCCCGGCAACGGCGCCAAAATTTGACGTGAGGTCGAAGTCCCACTCAAAGATAAACCCAATTACACTAATTAGATAGGGGTAAGCGGGTGTCGATCACAGGGAGAATGTGGAATATGTGTTGTTTGTAGCAATTATATCTAAGCAAAACAATAAGAATAAAAATGTAGAAATTGCACTTTAGATGATGGAATTTGTGGATTAATAATTCTAAACACCGATTTGAGATTAATTAGAAATTAAATTACTTTGTAATAACAAGTATGAGAAAACGTCATCCTTCTAGATTTCGGGTTTTAAACTAACATTACATTATGGTTTTCAATTGGGAAGAACCACATAGACATGGTTCATGTGTAATTGAATGGAAGTGATAAAAGAGGACTAAGAACTCGGATAACTAGAATGCGAGGTCGTCACTCGATGATCATTCAATACAAACCAACCCAAATCCCTACCCAATAAATCTCGATTGCCAACGGCACCAAGAACTGATGGTTCAAGATGAAGATTAAAGCAAATACCGAATTGTTACAATCATTCAAACACACATCATAGAAAAAAGCGTCGAACGCTTAGATTGCTATCCCAAAAATAAAGAAAACCAAAAGTATAATGTCAAGAAACAAACCCTACGTCTAGAAGGAATCACAAGGAAATTTAGCCTCTCATGGTGAAGTTGATTGCAAACTTGATGATTTGATGCTCCATGGATGATTCTTCAATGATTCGTTGATGATTGTGATGTTAGAATTGATCTCCTCTCCTCTTTTTCTCTCCAAAATTCGCCAAAAACCAACCCTAGTTCGTCCCCCCTCGTATGCCAAGAGTTTCCCCTTGATAAGTATGTGAAAAGTCCCCAAAAAAACCTTAATTACGATTTCAGCGCTGGCAGATTCGTAAGCTACGAATCTCAGTCAGCTTACGAATCTCAGAATCTGCACAAAATACTCTATTTCAGACCTGACAGATTCGTAGGCTACAAATCCCTGTCAGCCTACGAATCACTGTTTTCTTCATATCTTTCTCGTTTCAACTCCGTTTCCATCGCCGTTTTCGCCCATGTTCTCGTAGTTCGATCCTCTATCATGCTATCATCCAATGCTTTCACTTACACTTCATTAACTCTCTCTCCAAAGCATGACCAATCTCCGTGGTTTACCTACAAAACATCAACTTCTCATAGTCATTCAATATCATGAAATTAAACCCAACTAAGCATAAAATATACACATTTATCACTTCTAATCACTAGTTATGGTGCAACCGTGAACAATCTTCTCTTCTTCTGAATTTGATGATGAAACTTTTGAATAATCATAGTCTTCCACCTTTTCTTGCACCTCTTTGAAAGCTTCTTTGATAGTAGCAGGGGGTGAAGCTGTTTTATCTAACATCTTTTCAAAAATTTTGTCTTTCGCTAGAAAGCTTGTGAGATTCAGATAACTCCTTCTCAGTAGCTATCAATCTTTTTGCAACCTTATGTGTTTTAAATTTCTGCATTCGAAGATTTTCCAGCCCTTCAAACAATTCTTTCTTCAATTTATCTTCATTCCACTTTTGAATCTCCAAATTTGCAATTTGAACTTTATTCACACTTACCAATTCACGCTTTTCATCTAAATACGTCTCCATAACAGCTTGATAACTTTCAATCTTAACAGCAGATTCTTCAGCATTCTTTGTAAGCAAATCTAGCTTGATTCTTGATTTATCAAAAAGATTCTGAAAATCATTTGCAGCGTCTTCTGCTTCATCCTTCCATTTCTTGACTTCATTAACCAACTCATCCATCTCTTCACAGATCTTTGCATTTGTAGCTTCAACATTCTTTTTATCTTGTTTTGATATCTCTAAAACTTCGTTCAGCAACTTGATCTCTGTACTCAAACATTCATTTGTCAAAACTAATTCCTTCTCATGTTCCCTAGACACCTACAAATCTGAACTAACCAACTTGAATTCTTCAGAAAGTTTTTGAATTTTATTCAATAACGAAGCATTTTCTTTCAACAAACTCTTCATGTTTTTAGCAGATTCATAGGAACTCGGTGCTGAACTTGTATCTGAACTTGTATCTGAACTATAATCTGCTTGTGGATCATGAGTGACAATCAAAGCAGCTGAATCAAAATGTTTACCCCAGTCATAAATACCATCATTCTGACTTGTTAAAGTTTTCTTGTTTTCATTCCTTGACGATGATTGAGTAAAACCAGGTTTGCTTCCATGAGCTTGTTGACATTCTTTAGCAAAATGTCCAAGCTTTAAGCATTTGTAACACTTCAACTTGGATTTATCAAATCCCAATTTGCTATTGAAATCAGATGAATTCCTGCCATGTATCTTGAAAAATCGTTTTGATCTTTGACCTAGAATAGCATATTGCCATGCTAAATCTAATTCGTTCAATTGATCGTCATCAAGTTCATCAAGATCATCCCTTGTAATCTTTGCATCAGCAACATTCTTGATAACCAACCCAAAAGATGATGTAATTAAAGCAGAAATCATTTTAGCATACTCTTCGGTTGTGTCAGCAGATAAGGCATTCTGATTTGTGAAATTTGGAATGGTAAAATTGCAACCTTTTGAAGAATCAGAATTTCCAGAAACTCCAGCCATAAAAGCAACACTTGGTGCAGAACATAGATTTGGTTTAGTTTTAGCATTCATACTAGCAGTATTCTCTCCATGATACAACTCAGGATTTTGTAAAGTAGCAGTTGACTTCTTTGAATTTAACATTTCCATTTCCCGAGCATGAAGTTTTCCAGTAAGCTCATGACATGTCAATGTAGAGTATTCTTTATCATGAGTGAGTAACAAAACATAGTTTTCCCATTTTTCAGGCAAAGCTTCCGTAATCTTTTCTTTCAAATCAGCATCGGTTTTCTCAATTCCAACTACCTTTTATTCACTAACCATATGTGAAAACCGTGAAACAAGAGCGGTAATGTTTTCATTGTCATAATGTTGAAAGTTATCAAATTCTTTATTCAACACTTTCTTTCTACTTTTCTTATAATCATCATTACCCTCACATCTAGCCGATAAAGCATCTCACAATTGTTTTGATTTCTTGCACGTACTAAATTGATGTAACAACTCAATGGGTAATGCCATAGTAAGATAACCAAAAGCTTTTTGTTCAAGCTCATATGATTTCCTTTCAGCAATGGCGAAGGTATGAACTTCCTTGAAATCTCCTTGATCAGTCGGATGTTGATAAAGCTTCTTGATTAGAATCCACAAATCGATATCATTCTTGCTTATGTAAGCAGAAAATCGTTGCTTCCAATTCTGGTAATCTTCTAGCTTCAACAACTTAGGAACTTTCTGGCTTGTTCCAATTTTGTTATCAAGATTCATCATGGTCTGCATCGCACTCTGCATCGCGGCAAAAGCTTGAAATTCCGACATTGTAGAAAATTTCAAAAATTCTGATTGACCGAACTCTTCTCGAACTTTAAAAATGCACCGAACCTTACACGAACCTCGAACGAATTCTTTCCGAATAAAATATCAGCGAACCCTCAACGAACTCTCAACGAACTCTCACCGAACAAGAAAATACGCCGAACTCCGAACGAACCTTAACCGAACCAGAAGAGACTCCAAACTCTCAACAAACCCTAGACGAAATCTAAGTTCGGGGCGGTTATTCTGCCGAACCTCAAGTTCGGACGACGGTTAGTCCGAACATCAACATAGTTTCTCAAAAAATTAGAATTTGGACTAATTTTGATGAGATTCGCAGCAGTTAATCAGAAAAAAGTGATAAGGAACGATTTAGGAACAGAGTTGACACAGAAAACTTGACAAATTAGATAAAATTCACGTACACTCCCTCGAAAAACAACAAAACGTTTCAAAAATCCAAAAATAGCAACCACAGATCAGTAGAATGAATCAGAAAGCTCTGATACCACTTGAAAAGTCAGGAGCATCGGATCGTCTACTCAATCTAGCTATATCGGATACAAAACGAGTAATTAAGAGTTATTATATTGATCAAAGAACAATTACAACTCTAAACAGTTAGAACACAGACTCAGAGAATCACACCACGGAAACACACACTTAACACTCTCTCAGTCTGTCACTCGTGTCCAAAACAAAGACCAAACTCCTATATATATACTGTTGGCCGAACCCCGTCCGAACTCCAGGTTTGGCAGGTCCGAACTCCAGGTTTGGACCAGGTTCGGCGGATAGTGAACCTAGCCTTGAACTTGGTCTTGACTTCTCATGACATCGTCTGGTTGGATACATCACACGACGCACAGACTAGGTATCAACAATTCCGTTACCTCTTCGTGAAGTAGGATATGTGATCAAAGGAGCTTGTTCACTGTAGTGACTTCTATCTTCATGAGCAATAATGAGTGCAGTAGATGTTGGAATTGTTAAGTTCACTGGTTTGTTTAGAATACTAGATTTTTCATTAATTTCCATTTCATGTGCACTGAGCATTCCGTGAAGTTAACTCAACTTTAAAGTTTTGAGATCCTTGTTATACTTGATGCTAACAGTATATACTGTGCAAACATCAGGAAGTGATCTCAAAAATTTTCTGATCATATCACCATTTTCCATCTTCACATCATTTCCCTGTAATTGATCAAGAAGTTGAACAAAACGTAGATATTGAGCATTCATACTTTCTCCATTTTTATGAGAAAAGTTTTCATATCTTTGTTTTAGAACATCTTTCTTATTTTCCTTAACCTCATCAGTTCCTTCGTGTTGGTCCCGAAACAACAATCGTTCACGATATCGTAAACACAAACAAGTGCGGAAACCTTGTTCATGTGTGATTCGAGAAGAAGATGATGAAAAAGACTTGATTTAAGATGAAGAACAAAGCAACACAATCAAATCTTGAATTAAACTTGATAAATCTTCTATTAAATGAGTTTGCGATCGTGAATACAAAGGAGAATGCTAGAATTCGTAATCACAAAACTGCTAGAATCATAAACTAGTTGGGTTTATATACTACCCTTACACAAGCCCTAGCTACAATCGTAAACCCACAAGTAGGAACCGGCCCAACAAGACCAAATCGGAAACCCTACTAAGCCCAACATAATGCAAGCCCAAGTCTAATGTTCATGCCTCACAATGTATATCCCAACAATCTTCCCCTAGTCATGAACCATTAGACTGTCTAAGGAAGAAGCAAATCAAATCAGAAGGTGTGAGTCTCCTTCCTTGACCACCGTTCACGTTCTACAATCCTGTTTGCTGTTCCATGAAAGATTCCCACCCTTATAGCATTCTCAAAGTCAAACTCATCACCTAGGATAGGTTGGGTGGCCAGGAATTTGATATCGCGCTCTCCAAACCTCAGCAAATCAACCGGATCATAGAAGCGAAATTCTCGCATCTTCTTGTAGACCACCACGACCTCATGAGTTGTTGGATCATAAAACCAATTATCAAAATTCTTCACAAGCGTACCATCTTCAATCTCGTCTAACATGTTGATCACTCGAGTTCTTTTGGTGGGTGGTCGCCTCACTTCTCCTACAGGCTCATTTGTAACTGGGTCAGTTCCAGTCTGAACCCATCTTGTTTGCTTGAGATCAAAGTTAGAAAAGTTTTCTTCAACATGACTCATCAGATTGTTACGAACGAGGTCTCCATGTGCATTCACCCATCTATTAATAAATGGAGCTCTCAGCAAGTTTCTCATCTCTGTCTCACTCCAGGAGTGAAATTGACCTCGAATTCTGTAGTACTCCACTGGACTATAGCCATTGCTGATCACAGCAAACAGCTTCTTCTCAACATCGTAGTGCCAGCACAAAATAGGTTCACGACTGCCCCTTTTGTCAATTTCACTTTCTCCTACATCAATTGAGTACAGCATAGGGGGAGGTCCCTGGAAGAAATCCTTGAACCAATTCTCATGACTTTCTGGTGCTTTTGAAATGAATCTTCCTCCTCGAACATAGTCAGACATCTCAATGGTGTCATCACCTTCATCTTCATGCACTACATCAGCTGTTTGAGCACCTAGAGAAGAACTTTGTGCATTTGAACTATCAGCTCCCTTCAAATCTTCCAACTTCTTCCTCAGTTCAAGATATCCTACATACAGATATCCAATACTGGCTTCATTTTTGCTCTCCTTCTCCTTCAACCTCTTGTTTTCTTCCTTCAGTTCTTTAATCTCTCCCTCTCTCCTCCTGTTTTGTGATAAAAGGAAGTTGATTTGAGGATCAGCACTTATTCGAAGGTCTACCGGGAGATCACCAGTTTGAACACTTTCTCCGACAAGTGTTGGATAAGGACGGAAGCTTGGTATGACGGGAGGCTGGCTTGATTCAGAAGAAAAGTTTACTCTCACTGGGCTTGGTTCAACAAACGTGCTATCCACATCGAAGAATTGCCTTTCCTCATTAACTGGGTTGTGTTCATTCAGAATAGGACTTTCAGTTTGAGTTGGAGTTGGCTCTTGAACATTAGCTTGATCATTACCCTGAAATGTGCTCTCAACATTCGCAGGCTCGGATACTTCATCATCTTGAATATTTTCACCTGATGATTCAAACACCATTAGGCTTAAGCTTGTCTTCTGGAATTTAAATCTGACAGTTCTTGGATCAGCTTTCTTTCTCAGTGAAGGTTCACGCACAGGAATAGGTTCTTTAAGTACATCATCAACAGCAAAATTAGCATCCAACTCTTGTGGAATTGAACCACTGCTTGAAGAAGAGTTCAAGTCATCCCTTGTTCTTTGATGACTGATTGGCCCTAGATCCCCATAAATATCGTCTGTCAGATTCTCATTTTCCGACAAAATGTCATCCATCACATTTTCTTCATCCGAAGGTATATTCTCATGTTCTCCCTGAACATTCACAGGAACATTTGCTGACACATCATGATCTTCAGCCACAGATACATTGACTGGAGGTAACTCGGGTTCGGATTCTGATTCTTCATCTTGTTCCCTTACAACCTCAGGGAAAGCACCTCTTTTAGTCCACTCGAGTCTTCCTTGAAAAGTGCTCTTTCCCCTTCTATCTTGGGTTTGCAGACCGAAAACACTGTCATCCATGAATTTTATATCCAGCTTCTCTCCCCTTTCTTGAATCATTGGATACTTCTTTAAAACCACCATATGCACAAACCTTGGAGTCATGAGAAATTGCTCTCTTGCACTCAAATCAGCATTACCAACCCAATCCAACTGCATCATCTTTGAAAAACTAAACTCCCAGTCCAAAGCCAGTGCAACAAATGTTGTGCCATGCATCTTGTTCAGCTGATCAAAGCTTGTTCTCTTGCCCAAGAAAGATTTCTGCATGTAGTGTGCCAAGCACCTCCAGTAGTGTGGCAAAAGCTTCTTGAAGATCGGTGGGAATTTTCCTTCATAACCCAAAAGACGTGCACCCTCTAACACAACAGCCTTAGAATATTCCATTGTGCCTTCAGCTTTATCATTTATATTCAGACCTTAGCGAATATCTTCTTCTACGATCTCGATTCTGCGGTTTTGAACCGTTGCTATGATCCTTGTTTTATCGAGATTCGCCCTAGCAGTTCCCTAGAATTCTCTAACAAGTTGTTCATCTATCAACACTCTTGCCCTGAGAGCATGATTGATCTTGCATACATTCATCCCTGCAACTAGTGAGTAGAATAACTTCATGTGTCTTTCTAGAGGGTCATCAAGATCAGCAGGTATGCAGTGATCTCTTTCAAAATAAATTTCCTCATCAATCATTTCTTCTGCCATCTGAGAAACCGAGACAAATGTATCAGATTCAATCACATTATCGAGCAATTAAGTTTCTTAATGTCATCTTGAAATTCAATTGACTATCAGATTATCCTTTAAATTTCTAGAATCTCAATTGAATCCATTAAAGAAATTTGGATTTTGTTCCACAAGATTAATCAAACACACGTTCTTAAAAATTAATTTGTTCAATTTTATCTTAAAGGAAATTAAGTTCGATGAGATTTAAACAATAAAATCATTTTGTGTTTAATTAAGTGTTTACAATTTTAATTCAAACTTTTAATGAGTTTACGATCCGATTGAGGGTTCACGATCGGGTTAAAAAAAGTCCGACATAGGCCCAGTCGCAAACACGAAGCCCGATCATAAACATCCTTTTGTCGTAATCTCTCGGAATCATAAACCAAACAATCGTAAACGCCGATCGTAATCGCCGATCGTAAACGCGAATCGTCGTCTTCTTCCTCGCAACGATCGTAAATACCGAGGTCCGCCATTTCTGAACCTGCAAAAACTTCGAAAACACATAAAAACACAACATTGATGTAAAATAAACATCAATCACTACCTTTTATTAATAACAACCACAAAAATGGCTTCTAATCTCGAGTATTTGACACTAAACACGAAGAAAAGGAGATGATCACCGAGAGAAGAAAACTATGATTGGAGCTTGTGAATCGAAGAGGAATAGTCGATTGAGGTGTGGTTTATGGTCGGAAAGTGATGGCGAGGATGGTGGTGTGCTCGGATTCCACTGTAGGTGGTCGGAGGTGGCCGGAAAGTGATTTTCCGGTGAAAGAGGGAGGTGGTTAGGGTTTCGGTGCGGCGGATCGTAAACGTGAGTGAGAAATGAAAGTCGTAAATGGGTTTGGTGGTTTTGATGAGAAAAATTTTCACATGACCCCCCTCATGTTTTCAAAATATATCAAATGCTCCAAAACCTCATTTAAATGAATAAACACTTGAACATGGGTTAATTTTAAAAATTTGAGAATTACAAAACTTACCCTCAGACTCATACCCCGAGAACCTGATCTTGATCATAAAAAAATTGAATTTTAAACCGTCAAAGACTTAAAATAATGATAAAAACATAAAACAAATCTAACCTTTTACCGAGACACAAACATACTTGCCTTGAAGCTGATGTTTTTCATGGATCAAACCAGACTTATCTTTGACTGAGGAACCCTTTTCAGCTTCTGTTACTCGACGCTCTAGAAAATTGCCAAAAATTTTTGACCACAAAAACTCACATCAAGTTATTTTGAAGTGCTTAATTATGGTATAATATTACCGACATGTTTAACCGTCCCCACACCCAATTTTTCATAGCAAAACCTATCCAACCTCAGAGTTTATTGAGGATTCACAAACCCCCAACTTGAGGAACCATGCAATACTGTTATGACTACCACTTATTTCCTTAATTATCAGTTGGTGATCAGGTCGGCCGCATAAGCACGCAGAGAAGACCAAACAAAATAATATTTTATTATTTTTCTTTTTCTTTTCATTTTTTTTATTTCATTTTTCTTTTTCTTTTCTGTGGTGTTGTCATAACAGCAGAACATGGCGTGTGAGATAGTGAATACTAGGTAGATACCACTCTCAACCCATTTTTGCTGGGACTCAGTTTTTTAAACCATGTAGACTAGGATGGGAAACTAAACATATATAGAAGTTAAGTTTACTACACTGATATTGATGATCATAGTTTTGGGTTGAGCTTACCGACATATCATCTTTGAGCAATCTTTCACTTCAGCCTTACACGTGTCAGTATCTGATTGTCTTGGACATTTATATCACTTCCTACCAACTCAAGGCAAACACAAAAGACTTCATAAAAACCTCAAACAGATTTTCAGATTTTCTGAAACTATAACATTTCTTCCCCTGTTTTTATGAGGCTTTTGAAACGAAAACATTTTTTTTATTTAATTAAATAAACCAAATTAATACCATAGCAAAAATAAAAACAAAACTATGTACAAAGAGTTTTGATCAGATCATTCCTCGAAGGCAATCATCCTTAGGCCTTCAACACACATTTCAAAATTTGGACGAGGAAGGGGTTTTGTGAAAAGGTCAAAAACATTTTGCTCGGAGTTTACCTTTTCAATCTGAATCAACTTCCTATCATAGCAATCACGAATGAAATGTACCTTGATATCTATGTGCTTTGTTTTGGAATGTTGAACAGGATTCCTGACAATTTGCAGAGCAGCAGCATTATCGCAAAAAAGTGGAGTATTAAGAAATTCCATACCTTAGTCAGTGAGCTGATTCTGAATCCATACTACCTGCGATCATCCAGCTGATGCTGCCACATATTCAGCTTCGACAGTTGACTTGGAAATGGTATGCTGCTTCTTGCTCTGCCATGAGATGAGTCTGTCTCCCAAATACTGACACCCACCAGTTGTAGATTTCCTGTCAAGATCACTACCTCCATAATCACTGTCAGTAAATGCAAACAATTGAAAATCAGTATTCTTAGGATACCAAAGTCCAAGCCGAGGCCTGCCCTTTAAATACCTAAAAATACGTTTAACAGCAGCTAAATAAGAGAGTTTAGGATTAGCCTGGTAACGTGCACACACACACACTACATGCATGATATCTGGCCTGCTTGCTGTCAAATACATGAGTGAACCGATCATTGAACGATACATGAATTCAATCACTGATTCTCCATCTGCATCTGCTGTTAGTAGAGGTCTGGATGCCATGGGAGTGGAGATGGGCTTGGAGTCCTGCATCTTATACTTTTCCAGAATCTCATTCACATATTTTGCTTGATGAATGAGAATCCCAGATTCATCTCAAACTTCTTTCTCATGATATCCTCAAAATCGGTGCATAATTCTTCATTCGTTGACCCATAGATGATGTCATCCACATACACTTGGACCATAATGATATCATCTTTCACCTTCTTTCTGAACAGGGTTTGATCAACCACTCCCCTTGTATAACCATTTCCCACCAAATGCTTTGACAAAGTCTCATACCACGTGCGGGGAGCTTGATGCAAACCATACAAAGCTTTATCTAGAAGATACACATGATCTGGATGCTCTTCATCCACGAACCCTGGCGGTTGAGCCACATAAACCTCTTCATTCATTTCAGCGTAGAGAAAATCTGTCTTCATATCCATCTGATGCACTGTGAAGTTGAGATATGTTGCTACAGCAAGGAATATTTGAATTGCTTCCAACCTGGCCACTGGTGCGTATACCTCATCAAAATCAATCCCGTAAACCTGTTTGTGACCTTGAACAATCAACATGGCTTTGTTTCTCACAATCACACCCGTATCATCTTTCTTGTTCTTATACAACCACCTTGTGGGTATAACTTTCTTATTATCAGGCCTTTTCACTAGATGCCACACTCCCAATTTTGAAAATTGATTCAATTCATCGTGCATAGCGTCCATCCAACTTGGATCTTTAAGAGCTACCATCACATTTGGAGGCTCTATCTGAGAGATAAAGCATGAGTACATGCAGAAGTTGATGTCATCCGCGCGGCTTCTAGTAGTGACACCTACTGACACTGGTCCGACCACATTGCTGAGAGGATAATCTTTGTTGATTCTTGTGGCTTGAACATCTGGTACTGAAACATAAACAGGCAGGTTAGTATCATTAACATTATCATTCATACCTTGGGTTTCTGACTCCTTCTGATCATCATGAGTTCCTGAAGATTCTGGAACATCCACATTATCATCCTTAGGAGCTGCTGCTGATACACAGTCACTAACATTTTCCACAGATGGCCTTACTTCAGGAGCTGGAGCAATGATATCTTCTTCTTCTCCCAGACTAGGAAACATATTTGAGAAGTTGAAACCTTCAAACAATGACCCATAATCAAAGATCCAGTCTGGCCCAGTTCCAGCATCAGTCGGATTGTCTTCCAACCAGTCAACATTGAATGCCTCAATTATCACTTTGGTGGTTTTGTTGTAGACTCGATAAGCACTATTTGCAGAATACCCAACAAAGTAGCATTCATCAGCCTTTGCTTCGAATTTCCCCACATCAGACTGAATTAGAACTGTACAAGGACACCCGAAAGTCTTGAAGTAACCCACCCTTGGTTTTTTTCCATAAATAATCTCATAAGGCGTCTTCTCATGCCGCTTGTTCAAAAGTACCCGATTTTTCACATAACAAGCAGTGTTGATTGCTTCAGCCCAAAAGAAAATTGGCAATCTTGCTTCACACAACATAGTTCTTGCAACTTCAATGAGTGTTCTGTTTCTTCTTTCGGCAACACCATTCTGTTGAGGTGTGTACGGTGCACTGTATTGTCTTTCTATACCTTTCTTTGCACAGAACATATTCAATTCAGCATTCTTAAACTCTGTTCCGTTGTCTGATCTTATTGCCTTCACTTTCTTGCTCATCTGATTCTCTATGAGAGTAACAAACTGTTTCACAAGTGCTGGAGTTTCATACTTGTTTGACAAAAAGAACACCCATGTAAATCGAGAGAAGTCATCCACTATCACCAGGCCTTGCTGATACTTAGTACTTGCATTGGGCCAAAGAGATCCATATGACGTAGTTGCAATACAGACGAAATATAGTTTGTCATTTTAGAACGATGAGGTAACTTGTGTTGCTTCTCCTTAGCACATGCAACACACTTCTCAATTGATGTGAAATACTTGATGGGGAGGTTTCTAAAATGCTCTCCCTTTGCCAGCTTGGTCAGATTCTTCATGTTGGCATGTTCCAGACGACGATGCCATAACAATGCCAGATTTTCATTTTGCTTTGAAATAAGACAGGCCACATCAGATGGCGCAGGATTACCCATGTTGAGAAGATAAGAATTTCCTCGTCTTCGTGTATGCATCAAGATACACTCCTCGAGAAACTTGACTCCAGGTTTGAGAATAATGCATTCCTTACTATTGAACAACACAGAATATTCTCGGTCACAAATCTGTGAAACACTGAGCAAACTATGTGACAATTCTTCTACATAATGCACATCAGAGAACGTCAAACTGTCATTCTTCACCACACCTTTCTTGCTGATCTTGCCACCAACTCTGCCAGCAAAAGTAACACCTCCTCCATCGAAATCTTTTACCTCTTCCAAAAGTGATAAATCTCCGATCATATGTCGGGAGCAACCACTATCAACGTACCAGAGATTGTTGACAGTTCTCCTTGGCTGTCCCTACATAAATCAAAGATCAGTTAGAGTCGGGTACCCAGGCCATAACAGATCTGGGCACACCCTTGGAGTCAATGTAGTTGACTAGTTGAAAGGACATTCCTGATCTTGATTCAGTTACACCCAAACTTTGAGCGTTGACTTTTGGTTTCCACAAAGTGTGTTTCTGAGGTTTTAACACATTGGTTGAATTCTTTACAGTTGCAGGTTTCTTCTATGGAGATGTGACCTTTTTATCTGCATGTTTCTTGACAGGTGTCCACTCAAGTTTCAATTTTGTTTGAACAACTTGTTTTGTTTGAGAAACATCTTTTGATTTAGAAACCTGTTTCTTAACCTTTGTTTTACCTTTAGGTTAAGAAAACCCTTTTGTTTTGGGTACCTGTTTTTCAACAAGTTTAGATTTCATCTTATCTTTTCTTTGATAAACTCCTTTAGGTGTGTAGGTCGGTTTTGGATTTTTGGCCACATTCCATTTTTCATCAACAGGCTTTGTCACTGGAGTTTTAGTGTTTAAAACCTTAGACTGTTGAGTCTTCATTGGTTTTGAACTTTGCTTCCCCTGAGACAAAGCTTGTTGTTTCTGATTTTTGTTTCCACCTGTCATCATTTTCAGCAACATACTAGTCCGTGGTTTTGCGGATAGTATGGTTGATAAAGTCTATTCAAACAATTTACAGCAAAATGCCCTGGTTTTCCACACTGAAAACAATTCATAATTCTAGGCCAATTCACATGACTACACACATACGAACGCCTTGGGTAAGATGACTTCCACTCAGGCTTATCATCCCATTTGTGTATCAAATGTTTTGGAGCTTTCTCAGGTTGCGTAATTAAACAAAATTGTTCTGATTTTGATTTGTTCGTTCTGTTAAAAGTAGACACAACCTGGGGATAAGGGACAAATTCCTTGGGTTTAGACTCACGACCAACTTTAGTATTGGGCACATGATTTTTGAAACCATTAACTACTTCATTGGAATTAGAAACACGTTTTGATAACATCAATTATATTGACTTGGACGCATTAAGTTCAGACACAGATGCCAAAACATCGTCCTTAGGTAAATCAGAAATTAAGCTACTAGACTCATGACACTCTTTGACTCTCAAACAGTCAGCATCCTTCCCAGAAACATCTTTGATCCTTACTTCATCTATACAAGAAACAAAAACGTCAGAATAACTAACATTATTGTTTAATGATTCCTGGGATGGACCTGATTCACAAGTGAATGTCACCGAACTACTCTGATTACCCAAACCATAGGTCATATGTTTCTCATTTTCTAACTCCTCTTCTGTCATGGGTTTCACACTAACCAAAACACTATCTATGGGAGGTCCTGTTTCATGCATTTCTGATTCAGATCTATCTACCTGATCCTCCTCATAGATCATACCTATTATATCTCTAGGCACAAGTTGAGGAACACTATTCTTATTCTTTTCAGAAAAAGCTAATTCCTATTCCTCCTTTATCCTTACCAAATCTAACATCAGTTATGCAGTTGGACAAAGCCTTACCAGCTTTAAGCATTCTTTTGTTTCTCATTTGATTCACATCTAATTTCACTTGCAACTCATTGTTCTGATGTTTAAGTTCATCTACCTGCTTTCTAAGCTCAGCTATTTCTAACTTAGCATTGTCATAGAGGACAGACTTCTGAGTGGCAAGGGCTTGGTATTTCTCTATGTCTAGTTTCTGTGCTTTGACTTTCTCCTCACTCTTTTCCCATCTACCCTTAAATGAACTTCTAGAATATTGCATATCAAATAATTCTATCTCACTATTTTTCCAAAGTTGTCTAAGGCCAGGAATTAAACGAGCATAAGTGGGATTAGTACATACCTTTGTGTTGTCGACTTCGGCTGCAAATGCCTCCTTGTCTTCAACCAGGTTCTCCTCCTCATCAACCGACTTCTCTTCAGTGACCACAAATGCATGCTCCTCTTCATCATCATTCTCCATCTTAGCAATCATAGTATGAGTTAGACTGAGTTCCCTTACCTGCGAAGCCCATTGATATTCCCCACAATCCTACACAACCAAAGCCTTTGTCTCTGCCTTTCCCTTACCATCTCCGGCTTTCTTCTCATCTGGTTTCTCCTTCTTTGGCTTGGTGCATTCCCTTGCAAAGTGCCCGTACTCATTACAGTTGAAGCATCGGAGGTTGCTCTTATCAAAACCCATTCTTATCTTATCCTGATCCTTCTAGACATTCCTTCCAGTTGTTGCCATAAACTTCTTGGCGCGGAAAATTGCCATTGCCATTTGCCAGGAAACATCAAGCATTTCCACATCTTCAGGATTAATCTGGTTCAGCTCACCTGACAACATCTCAGCAGGAACCAAAGTTCCAGCCATAAGGGCATGATAATTGTTCATGAATCCCATTCCAAGTGCAAAGTTGGGATCATTTGTGGCATTTGCCTCATCAGGGTTGACTGCTCCACTGGAATTTGCTTGAGATCAAGCCACAAAAGCAGTTGATTTTGTGTTTGAACTTAAATCATTTGCAGATGAACTTCCAGCCTGTTTTGGGTCTACTTCTTCAGATAGGAGTGCCTGATTCAATTTTCCCGCCATGCTAAGTGAACTTAGATGATTCAGCTCTCTTTCTTTATCATCAATCATCTTTGACTTCAGTTTGTTAATTAGCTCATCAACAGTCAACTCATCCAGCTTGTTGTTGTCTTTGATTATTGAAATGTTAGTATTCCAGGACTTGGGTAAACTATTCAAGAGTTTCAGATTTCTATCCTCCAGTCCGGGTTCAACGTCGTAGCTTGACATCTCAGTAATTAAGGACACAAATCTTTGAACTTGAGCTTCAAAGGACTCTCCTTGAATGTGATTGAACAAGTTGAACTTCTGCTTCAGCATCTATTTACGGCTTGCCTTGATATCAGGATTTCCTTCATATGCAACCACCAGAGCTCCTTTGCAGTCTTGTACTTCTTAAACCCTTGTGCAATCTCCGGATTCAATGCCATTGTCATCCTTGTTACACTTTTCCCAATAATCATCCGAGTATTCTGCTTCAGTTTTCTCCACTCCAACTTATCCTGCTTCAGTGTGAGTAGAAATGAATGGTCCATTGAGAACTGATCTCCAAAGTCTCAGATCAACACTTTTCAAATGGTTCTGGAATCTGTATTTCCATTCAAGGAAGTTATCAGCAGATGTGAGTCTGGGAGGACGGGTAGTCGATCCAATCTCAAAGTCTAGTTTTTGGTACATGCGTGGTTCAAAATCCATGACGAAAGCTTAGGAAAGATTATGAAAAAGAGATCTGTATGACTTTCCGATCGTAAACACCTGTTTACGATGTTGTGTAACATCCTGAGTTTCGTAATATATTGGGTATATAACTCTAATTATGATTTACTTGGGTTTTAGTCTAGTAAGCGGGTTTAGGAAATTAACCGGGCCATTTAATGGGGATTTCCTAGTTAATAAGCAAACTTTATTAATAGATGTTAAAACCTAGGAAGTTAGAGGATTAATTGTTTAAGTAATGAGTTTTGGCCATAGATGAAAATGGGGGGAATGGAACAAGCCTGGGTATCCCCCAGACCTGTTAGTCGCGAACGAGAAGAGAGAAGGGGGGGGAGGAGCCCTAGTTCATCAATCTTCTTGAATCCAAGGAAATTTTGGAAGGATTTTCCTAGGGGAAACCGAATTTAGGTAGGGAGAGGCTTCTAGATCACCATACTCTCCTTAATTTCTCTCGTGGGTGCAAGTAAGTAGTTAACTTGATGTGGGTGATTCTGTGTTGCTATGTGTTTATGTGCCTAGATGAAGCGAAATTATTGTTTGCATGATTGATCTTGTATGTGTTTAGTAGATTGTGTGATGGGTGTTCATACCCATCACCTAAAATCTGAATTTTAGAATGTGGGAATGGTTGGGTTGTTGAATTTGATTAATTTGACCTTAAGGAAGTTAGTTAGTTTAATGGAAGTGTAAATGATGCATGAGAATTGGATAGGAAGTGTTTGATATCAAATGTAGGATCAATTGGTGATCCATGGAGTGCTTGGTAGTAGGAATACTTACTATGCACACTAGGTGCTTGATGAAATGCTTGAATGAGAATGAATTTGTGTGTGTGCTGATTTCATGAGTTGTTGAGGTGATAGGTATGATAATTATGTGATCCATGAATATACAATGGTAATCTAAACAATGTAATGAATATAGGTGAAGCGGGTGGAACTACAAGTCACCAACGTGAAGGCAAGAATAAAGCTTAAAGGTAAAACGTAGCGGTTAGTTTTGTATATGTTTTCCTATGTCATGAATGTGGAGTGTTCATTAGATGAAAATGACAATTGTCATAGTATCTAGTGAGCCCCAAGTACCTAGATACATGTTGCTGAAAAATGTGGACTTGGTTATGCAAATGACCAATTTGAAAAGCAGTGATGTATGACCCTTTTTGGGTTGAGCAGTGGTGTTGAGACAAGGCGAGTGATTATGAGGTTATAATCCTTTAATTGTCTCAACAAGAAGACTAAGCGGCTTGGCACAACATGTGTGTGTGCCAAGATATGAAAATGTTGAGAAATTGCAGGTGGAAGTGTTACATCGGGGCTGGAATTGATGGAAGTCTTAACGGGTCAACAGGTCGGTTTGGGTGCTAGATGTATTTGATTTGGGTAGTTAATATGTGATTGTTACAAAAATGAATTGTAACCATAAAAGATAGGTTATAGTGAGTTTCTATTACTAAAAATGAAGTTAAGATAGGTGAAATTGCATAAGGGTGAAAAGGCTGGAAAATTGGCCAAGTATGGGGAAAACTGGCCTGGAGCCCTGGAAAACAGGCTCCAGGCGTATCGCCTGGCAGGACAGAAGCTCCAAGCGATACGCTTGGAGCATGCTGTCCGGAATTTTGTGTTGTTTCTTGTTTTTTATCGATGTTTAAGCTTGGTAGCTATTATGTGCCATTAATATTAACGTGTTATTAATGTTGTTGGCAGGCAACCAGTGGTAGACGGGCCGGGATCGAATCGAAGAATCATGGAACCGAACTTCACATATTTTGGGACTTAGACGTACATGTTTTGTGGATGTTAATGATTTGGATTTAAATACTATGAACGTAATGGTGTTAGACATCTGCTTTTGTTAATGTGGCTTACAATGGATAAAAGCCTCATGTATATGATGAAGTTTTTAAACTCTGATTTCTAAAACAATGTTAATTCGTGAAAATGGGATTGGGGCCTTACAAGTTGGTATCAGAGCCACGGTTTGAGGGATTTAAGTGTCGTGGGGGCACTTGAATTCAAACCAAGTGCTCATGAGGGGAAAGGATGTTCGGTTCAAGGTTCGATCTTCTGACCCGGTAAGTGACTTTAGTAAGTGATTTAATTTGTATATTGTGATGTTGAATGATGAAATGTGCGGTATGGACCATTTTAAATGGTTAAGCTAAAAATCTCGAGTAATTGAAAAGCGTGAGTATGTGATTATGATGCTAACCTATTGTAAACTTTCAGTTTACTATGGCGGATGAAAGCAATCTAGCGGGGGCCCTTACAGAGCCCATGATAGCAGAAGTGAAGAAACTGATCTTAGATGAAATTGAGACCTCGGTGGAAACAGCGGTACGAACCCATGTGGGTCAAATGGAAAATGCCTTGATGGAGGCATTGTAGAAGAAGCTGGAATCAATGAGGAACGATATTATAGCGGAATGAAGCGGAAAGAAAGATAAGGGGAGGTGTACTTACAAATATTTCATGGCGTGTAAGCCTCCCCTATATACTAGTGAGGCGGATCCGATAGCCTGTTATCGATGGCTAGCGGAAATTGAAGTGGTATTTGAGCGATGTCACTGTGGGTCGGAGGATCAAGTAATGTTTGCAACCGGGCAACTCCGGTCGCATGCAAAAGACTGGTGGGATATGACACGTGAGGAAAAGGGAAGGGAGGCCATAAAGGCCATGAATTGGGAAGAGTTTAAAGCGGTGTTTGCGGTATATCATAGCCCTGAGTCTGAAGTAAACAAGATACAAGATGAGTTGATGCAGTTTTGCCAAAGGAAGGGACAACCGATCGGGGAGGTAATCAGTTACTTCCTAGATCGGGTGAAATTCTATAAAGAGCTGCTGAGAATAGAGAAGCAAAAGATCTACCAGTTTAACAATATGTTGAACACTGATTTTAGGGAGTTCATTAATGCTTCCCAATGTGTGACTCTCGAGGAGCTGATCAATGCTTGTCGAGAGAGAGAATTGGAGCTGAAAAAAGCAGGTGGAAAGAGGCGAGAAGAGGGGAGTAGAAAGCAGTTCTACCCCAAACAAGAAGCCAAGGGTGAATGAATCACCCAAGAAAGCTGAAAATAAGAAGAGTGGATCATCTGATTGCCTACATTGTGGGAGAGCTCATAAGGGGGAGTGTTTCTTTTTAACAAAGCAGTGATATGGTTGTGGAAAGATGGGACATAGTATAGCACAATGTCCTAGTCCGGCATGGTTATGTTTTGGATGCGGAAAGACGGGCCATAAAAAGAGTGAATGCCCAAACCCGAGTGCAGGGGCGGGTCAAAGCGGAGTGAAGCCGGATATTCCTCGAGCGCGAAGAAGATCTTATCAGCTGACTGTGGAGGAAACAAAAGGTGGATCCGGGGGTAGTGATAGGTATCTTTCTTGTCAATTCTATCCCTGCATATTTATTGTTTGATACGGGGGCGAGTGGATAATTTGTTTCTTATGATTTTACCCGTCACCCTTCTTTTGTTATTAACAAGTTGTCTGTGCCCTTAGAAGTAGAAATAGCAAATAACAAGAGTGTCGTAGTCTTTGATGTGTATCGTGATTGTAATATTTCTATAGAAGATGAAGATTACTCGATCGATTTAATACCAATGATGATGGGTGAATTCAAGGTGATAGTGGGAATGGATTGGTTATCTAAATACCAAGCCAATGTGGTGTGCAACCGCAAGGTGATTGAATTAATATCGCCAAGCGGGAAGCGGGTTGTTGTTCAAGGAGAAAGAAAGAATGAGATCACGTTGTGTTCAGTTGGAAGCGAGGAAATACATCCAACACGGGTGTAAATCATATTTGGCATATGTGGTGGATACGGAACGTGAGAGTAACAAAGTTGAAGCGGTACCCATCGTGCAAGAATTCTTAGATGTTTTTCCTGAAGACCTTCCGGGCATACTACCGGATAGGGATGTGGAATTCCGGATAGATTTGGTGCCTGGGGCTAAGCCAGTGGCTCGAGCTCCGTATCGGTTAGCTCTTAACGAGATGCAAGAATTAATGAAGCAGCTGCAGGAATTTCTTGATAAGGGATTTATTCGACCAAGTGTATCCCCTTTGGGTGCACCGGTGTTATTTGTGAAGAAGAAGGACGGTAGTCTAAGGATGTGTATAGACTACCGTGAGCTGAATAAGTTGACCGTGAAGAACAAATATCCATTTCCCCGAATTGATGATCTGTTTGACCAGTTACAAGGGGCGAGTTGGTTCTCCAAGATCAATTTAAGATCGGGGTACCATCAGCTGAAAGTGAGAGAGGAGGATGTCCCAAAGACAGCTTTTCGAACGCGGTATGGGCATTTCGAGTTCTTAGTAATATCTTTCGAATTGACTAATGCACCGGCGGCTTTCATGGACCTTATGAACCGCGTGTGCAAGCCGATGCTAGATCGTTCTATTATTGTATTTATTGACGACATCTTGGTGTATTCGCGGAGTGAAGAGGAGCACGCTCAACACTTGCGTGAGATCTTGGAAACTTTAAGGCGGGAAAAACTCTATGCGAAGTTCTCAAAGTGTGCCTTTTGGTTACGGGAGGTACAATTTTTGGGACATGTGGTGAATGCCGAGGTAGTATTAGTAGACCCGGCCAAAGTCGAAGCAGTAGCGGGATGGAGAACACCTAAGAACCCGACTGAAATCCGGAGTTTCTTAGAATTGGCAGGCTACTATAGGAGGTTTATTGAAGATTTCTCCAAAATAGCCTTGCCATTAACTCGACTTACAAGGAAGGATGTGAAATATGAATGGGGTGAAAAACAAGAGAGTCTTTCCAGACCCTAAAGGAAAAGCTAACTCATGCTCCCGTGTTAGCTTTACCCGATGGGACGAAGGATTTGGTGATATACTCGGATGTGTCATACCTCGGCTTGGGGTGTGTACTTATGCTGCGGGGTAGGGTAATAGCCTATGCTTCGATGCAATTGAAGAGTAACGAAGTTAATTATCCAACACATGATCTTGAGCTGGCAGCGGTGGTCTTCGCCTTAAAATTTTGGCGGCACTATTTGTATGGCATTCTGTGCACCATCTATACTGATCATAAAAGTTTGAAATATTTGTTTGATCAGAAAGAGTTAAATATGAGGCAGCGAAAGTGGTTGGAGCTGATTAAAGATTATGATTGCGAGATTCATTATCATCCGGGCAAGGCCAATGTGGTGGCGGATGCCTTAAGCAGAAAAGGAGATTACGCTCCTATTAAGGTGAAATCGATGAAGTTGGTTATAACCTCAAGTATTCTTGATTCAATCAAGAAAGCATAAGAGGAAGCGGTGAAAGAAGAAAATTGGAAGAAAGAGCGGATAAAGGGAGCGGTGAAAGACTTAGTCCACGAGGACAATGGTCTTAAATATCGATTTGGGCGGATATGGATTCCTAAAACTTGCGGGGTAAAAGAGTTGCTCTTAGACGAGGCTCATAAATCTCGGTACTCAGTCCATCAGGGAGCCACGAAAATGTACCATGATCTAAAACGCGAGTATTGGTGGCCGGGCATGAAGCGGGATATAGTAAAATATGTGGAGAAATGTTTGACTTGTCTTCAAGTCAAAGTTGAACATCAGAAGTCGTATGGTAAGCTGCAACCACTCGAGATACAAAGTTGCCAAAAACGAGGAGAAATTTCGATGCTATTTGGGTGATAGTGGACCGGCTTACTAAAAGTGCATACTTTTTGCCTATTAGTGAGTCGTATTCATCCGGGAGAATGGTGGATGCCTATGTGGAAGAGATTGTATCGCGACACGGAGTCCCGGTGTCAATCGTGTCAGATAGGGACACCCGCTTCACGTCTAAATTCTGGCGGGAATTTCATGAATGTATGGGTACTCGGTTACTGTTTAGTACCACATACTGTTGGTCCTAAATCAACAATCGTTCACGATATCTTAATCTCGAACAAGTGCGGAAACCTTGTACGAGATCGATTCAAGAGAAAGAAGATAAAATAGACTTGATATGAGTGATAAACAACGCAAAAAGATCAAATCTTGAATGAAGAACAATCAACTTTCTTGAGATTGAAGATTACGATCGTGAATACACAAAAGATGGCTGAAATCGTAAACCAACAACTAACTAAAACATAAACTAGGTGGGTTTATATACTACCCATTACAAAACCCTAAATCCAATCATAAACCCATAACAAAAGGCCCGCCCAGTAAGCCCAAATCGTAATCATGAGAAGCCCAAATCAAGTTAG
Source organism: Deinandra increscens subsp. villosa (assembly GCA_039602395.1). Taxonomy (NCBI): domain Eukaryota; kingdom Viridiplantae; phylum Streptophyta; class Magnoliopsida; order Asterales; family Asteraceae; genus Deinandra; species Deinandra increscens. The sequence continues at coordinate 65,267,494 of JBCNJP010000023.1, forward strand.
CCCAATCTAATGTTCATGCCTTATAAAGAATAGCCCAACAATCTTCCCCTAGGAATGAACCATTAGAGCGTCTACGGAAGCAGTAAATCAAATCTGAAGGTATTTGGCTTCTTGCTTGACCACCATTCACGTTCCACGAACCGGTTTTCTGTTCCATGAAAGATTGAATCCTTCAATAGTGTCTTGTTAAGATGAACATGACCAACAAGCCCAGCATCATTTGTTACAGTATCAGCTGTTCCTTGCTGTCTTCTATATTCTATTAAAAATTCCACAGCGACGTCCTTAAGGCTAACTTTTCGCATATGATTTTTAACCTTATATGCTGCTTTCTTACGACAATATTCCTTCCCACAATCACAATCTTTCAAATAAAGCACAACCCGTCGATCATTATGAACATTCTTAAAATTTACTCCACATTGCAGAATCTCCAACATCATATTCCATGAGTTGTTGCTACTTGGAGAAGAATCAAGAACCTCCATATATGCAGTGATCCTTGTTTTATCTGCACTTGCTCTTGCAGTTCCCCAGAATTCTCTGACGGGTTGTTCATCGATCAGCACGCTTATTCTGAGAGCATAATTGATTTTGCACACGTTCAATCCTACCACCAAAGAGTAAAACAACTACATGTGTCTCTCAGGAGGGTCATCAAGATAAGAAGGTATGCAGTGATCCCTCTCAAAGTGAATCTCTTCGTCAAGCATATCTTTTGCCATCTGAAAAGCCGAGACAAGTGCATCAGTCTTAATCATATCATTGAGCAATCATGTTTGTTAACATCATCTTGAAGTTCAATTGAATATCACATTTTACTGTTAAGTTCAGAAATCTCAATTGATACATTCAAGGAAAGGATTTGATTTTGAATCACAAATTAACTAAACACATTTAATTTCATCTCAAACAATTGAATTTTATAAGAAAAATATATCATTTTTATGTTAATTCAGATGTTTACGATTTTAACTCAAACTTAAATGGGTTTACGATGGAACTATGGGTTTACGATCCATCATTTGGGTTTACGATCAGGTTGAAATGAAATCAGATTTAGCCCAATCGTAAACACAGTGAGTCTGATCGAAATTACAAATCGTAAACATCGGATCGTAAACTCGGATCGGAAACTCGGATCGGAAACTCCAATCGTCGTCTTCAACCTCTCGACGATCGTAAACGTCGAGTCCGCCATTTTTGAACCTGCAAAAAGTTCAGAAACACATCAATACACATAATACTTGCGTAACAAACACCTACAACTACCTTTTAAGTGACACAGCCACAGAATCGACTCTTAAACTCGAGAAATCGATGAAAATTTGTAGAGAAAAAGGACGAACACCGAGTGAAGAAAAACTGAGATTTGTGGTTGAGAATCGAAGAGGATCGGTCGATTAAAGGGTGTTCTGTGGTCGGAAAGTGATTGCGAGAGTGATGGTGTGCTCGATTTACACAGAGGATGGCCGGAGGTGGCTGAGATCGATTTTCCGGCGACACAAGGCGGTGGTTAGGGTTTAGGAAGGTTGGTCGTAAACGCAGAGGAGAGAGATAGGGTAAACCGGAAATGTAAATCGTAAATGAGGGGTGAAGGGGGTTTTGTTAAAAAAAATTCCATAACAGCCCCTCATGTTTTCAAAACTGTCAAATAACTCCCAAACCTCATTTAAATGTATAAACACTTGAAATGTTGTTAATTTTGAAAACTTTGAGAATTGCAAAACTTCCCCCAAACTCATACCCCGATTATCTGATCATGATCATAAAAAAAATTAAATATTCACAAATTTAAAAGGATGAATATAAAATGCATGATAGTTAAGATAACCTAATTGCAGAAATTAAATATTCACTTGCCTCGAAGCTGATGTTTTTCATGGATCATACCAGACATATCTTTAACTGAGGAACCTTTTTCAGCTTCTGTTACTCGACGCTCTAGACAATTGCCAGAATTTTATACCACACAAACTCACATCAAGTTATTTTGAAGTGCTTAAATTATGGTACAATATTACCGTCATGTTTAACCGTCCCCACACCCAATTGTTCATAGCAAAAACTACCCAACCTCAGAGTTTATTGAGGATTCACAAACCCCCAACTTGAGGAACCATGCAACACCGTCATGACAAACACTTATTTCCTTAATTATCAGTTGGTGATCAGGTCGGCCGCATAAGCACGCAGAGAAGACCAAACAAAATAATTACTTTATTAATTTTTCTTTTTCTTTTCATTTTTCATTTTCCTTTTGATTTTTCTTTTTCTTTTCTGAGGTGTTGTCATGATAGCAGAAACATCGCGTGTGAGAGAGTGAATACTAGGTACAATTACCACTCTCAACCCGTTTTTGCTGGGACTCAGTCTTTTAAACCATGTAAACTAGGGCGGGAAACTAAACATATATAGAAGTTAAGTTTACTTCAGCCTTACACGTGTCAATCTCCGATTGTCTTGGACATTTATATCACTTCCTACCAACTCAAGGCAAACAAAAGACTTCATAAAAACCTCAAACAGATTTTTCAGATTTTCTGACACATTGACATTTCTTCCCCTGTTTTTATGAGGCTTTTGAAACATAAACACCCTTTTTTTTAATTTTTTAATATATTTTTGAAAGAAACTTAAAGCAAAAGTAAGCAAAAATAAAAGCAAAACTATATACAAAAGATTTGATCATATCATTCTTCGAAGGCAATCATCCTTAAGCCTTCAACACACATTTCAAAATTTGGACGAGGAAGGGGTTTTGTGAAAAGGTCGGAAACATTTTGATCGGAATTTACCTTTTCCAACAGAATCAACTTCCTATCATAGCAATCACGAATGAAATGTACCTTGATATCTATATGCTTTGTTTTGGAATGTTGAACAGGATTTTTGACAATTTGCAGAGCAGCAGCATTGTCACAAAAAATTGGAGTAGTAATGAATTTCATACCGTAGTCAGTGAGCTGCAACTGAATCCACACAACCTGTGAGCATCCAGCTGATGCTGCCACATATTCAGCTTCGACAGTTGACTTGGAAACGGTATTCTTGTTAGAGCATATTCCTATGCCACGATGTGTCTCGTGTATTGTATCTATGTAATGAGAGCAATTGTGTGAGTCTAGTTAGGCTGCTGGGCGTATCACATGGTCCGCCGGACCAGTTGGTGCAGCGTATCAGTTGATACGCTGGGTGATACGCCGGCCAGTTTAAGTTACCTATAAATAGGTAGTATGTGTAGAGAGTTAAGTACGGATAGAGAACTCTTGATATATTCTACACTTCTGTGTGTGTTTCTGTGTGTGTGCTCTCAAGGCTTATTAATACAAATTCCATTTGTATTTACTTGTTTGATCTTATCTTCATCTCATTATCACGTGATTAGCAAACGTTCCATCGCTCCATGCTTTTACAAGTGGTATCAGAGCTATCTGGTTACATTTGCTGATTATATTCTGTGATTTTGGAGATTTTTAGAGAGAAAAAGTGGGTTTTGAAGCATTTTTCATCAAATTCTTCCAATTCCGGGTGTTTCCAAGGTTAAAAATGATTTTCGAGCATTCCTGGTAAGTTTTCGCATCTGTGTGAAGCAAATTTCAGTTCAATTTGTCAAAATTTGCGAAATCAGTCGAAATCTGCATGAAAAACGACTGATCCGCCGGATGAAGAATCTGGTCCGCCGACTGGTCCGCTAGGCAATCTTCATCAGCTGGTCCGTGGCAGTTATAGCGTATCAGTGTGATCCGCTGGAAATATTTGGTCCGCCGTATCAATTTTGGTCCGCCGGATCAATCTGATCCGCTAGTACAATTTTGGTCCGCTGGTTATAAATTTGATCCGCAAGTATAATCTGGTCCGCTGAGATTGATCTGGTCCGCTTTTGATCCGCAAACACAAATTTGGTCCGTTGAAAGTGTTTTGGTCCGCTGGCAGAAAAGTGTTAATCACTAAAACTGACGTAACTTGAGAAACGTTGAGAGTTACGGAACCCAATACCAGCCAAAACGTTCGTATCGACGAGATCTAGGACGTGTACCAGCCCACGGCCAGTACCGACAAGTTTTGACCCCCTAAATCCGCTTGGAAAGCCTCCGTTTTTGAGTTCGAAGTTTTGAGGTGTTATATTTCGGATAATATGTCGGATTTTCAAGCGTTTTCCGCGATTCAAAATACGATGCAAGCTATTATGAACTATGATAATGAAATAGGAACAAGTCAGAAAGTTCCAAAATTACTCAGATTGGAAGATTATCATAGTTGGGTGAAGCGATTCAATGCATATGTTGGTGCAAATGATGTTGATTTTTGGATATCTTACAATAATCTATATGAGTATCCAACAGGACAAAATGGAAGGCCAGTTTTGCAACAAAGTCTTACTGGTGAGCAAAAGAAGGCATATCAAGCAGAACAAAAAGCTTATGGTGCTTTAACGATGGCATTACCTTCCGACTTATTACATCAGTTTTCTGCGTATACTTCTGCAAAAGAATTGTGGGATGCAATTCAAAAACGATGTGAGGGTAATGATCAATTCAAGAAAAGCAAACAAAAGGTTCTAAGAAAAGAGTTCGACAATTTCAAGCATTATCCAGATGAGAATATTTCAAAGCTTATCACTAGGTTTTCACATTTGTTAAGTGAAATGGCTTTGGTTGGCATTAAAAAGGAAGAATCTGATCTGAAAGAGAAGATACTAGAGGCATTACCTGAAAAATGGGAGAATTATGTAATGATGATTACTCATGATAAAGAATTTTCAGAATTGTCATTCATCAATTTAATTGAGCAGATACAAGCAAGAGATATGGAGTTGAATGTCAACAAATCCATGCCTGCACAAGTACAGAATCCAGCTGCATATCGTGGTGAAAATGATTCTACCATAAATGCTAAAAAGGCAAACATTTACAGTGAAGGTCCTAGTACTGCATTTCTAGCTGGAAAAACTGAGAGTTATGGTGATTCTCCAGGTTGTACTTTTACAAGTCCAAACCGATCATCAAAGTCTACAATTCCTGATAAGGCATCTGAGGATCTAGCTTCATTGTTATCTGCATTTATATCATCGTCAAATGGTTCAATTTTTGGGAAACTTGGAGAAGTTGATTTGGTTGCAAATGACTTAGGTGAGTTGAGTGATGATCATTTGAACGAGTTAGATTTACATTGGCAATTTGCTATGATTGTTGAAAGAGGTAGGAGATACATGAAGAAGCATGGTAAACAATCTTTTATTCCAGGAGGAAAACTTGGATTGGATAAATCCAAAGTTAAGTGTTTCAAATGTTCACAAGTTGGACATTTTGCTCGTGAATGTAACAATTCAAAAGTATCTGCATCCTCGTCTTCAACAAACAATTCTAAATCACAAGCTTTGACTTCATACACGGCTGAAGGATATGATTGGGACAGAGATATAGCAATAATTGAAGAGAGACAGAGTCAGATAGCATTAACTGCAACTCTCAATGCAGATAGTTCTACAGATTCTATCTACAAGACATCACCTGCCATGGTGTATAATGCTGATCTAAAACAATATGTTAAATTGTATCCTGATGAATCTGCACTTCTTGCCGAAGTTGGTTGTCACGAATTACATGATTCAGATTCAGACACAAGTTCATGTGAAACAGTTGTGGAAGATGGTACCGCAGAAGTGACAAAAGAGTTTCAAGAAAAATATGACTCTTTGTTAGCAGAGAATGGTTTGATCTCTGAAGAACTCAAAGCTGTTAAAGCTGAATTAGAATGTTCACAACAAAGATGTGCTGATTTAGAAAGAGTCAATACAGAACTGGTTCAAAGTGCTGAAAAATGGGAAACTGAAGCAAAGGATGCTATTGGAGATTTTGATAATCTATTCGAGAAATCAACAGCTAGAGTGGAATCTCTTCTGAAATCTAATATTGAACTCCAAAAGGCTTTTGATGACGTTACTGCTGCTGAAAATGTTCAAAAAGCAGTGATTTCTGAATTACAAGATAGAGTTCTAGAACTTAAAGAGGAACTTTCAAAGCTAAGAGATGAAAATGTTCAGGTTCGTGAGAAGAATGGAATTTTAACAAAAGATGTTGCTTATTACACAAAAAAATGGGAAAAAGTTCATGCTGAGTTAATGGACATTTGTGATACAAAAAGACAACTAAAGTCAGAATACAATGAGTTGTCAGATCAATTTATTCATGTTCAAAAAGAATTGATGGATGCTCAAGTCAAGATTTCTGAGTTGAAAATTGAGCTTCTTGTTCTTCAAAAACAAGTAAAGAATTCAGCTATGTCTCCTACTTTACTGAATTACATTTACAATCAGGAGAAGAGTGACGATGGTGAGAAATTAGAGGACTTGCATTCTGTTCCAGCTCCGGTGGTTATTTTAAATCCTCCTTCTGTGTCATTTGATCCAAGAGCTGAATTGCAAGATTATTCTAAATTTGCAACTCCAGCAAAGAAGAAGAAAAACAAATCTGAGAAAAGGGAGAAGAAATTGGGTGAAGCTCCAAAGTTTGTTTCAAGTTCCAAAGTTTTGGAAGAGCAAAAGATTGGTGAGAAAGTTGATTCTGTTCTTTCATGTGCTAATGAAGAAGAAAAAGTTTTGCTTCAAAGTAACAACTTGAAAGATATTAAAGTTAAGTTCAATAGCGAGGCTAAAGAACGAAAAGTTCCAGAATCTTCTTCAAGTTCTTCAAAAATTCCAGGGTTTAAACAAAAAGGCTTGGGTTATATTGTTAACGAAGAACCAGTTTCAACATTACCACAGAAGCAGCCAAAGGGGAAGGCTAAAGAGAAAGTTTCAGGTCACAAGAATCAGTCAAAGCAAAGGACACAAAAGGTGTTCAAATCAAAGAATGCTGATTACTATTCTGGAGGATCTTCTTATAGTTCTGGTTATTCTTCACGAAGTCCACCTCCACGGTATGATTCTTCAGACGATTTCTTTGATTCGTTTGGTTCAGAAAATATTTTTGGTTATCATGATGTGTTCAAACAGGACAAGAGAAATCTAAAGAATTTTGTTGATAAAAATCAAATTTTTGCAACAAATCTGGGTAGCAGTTCCCTTAATGTTTTTCAAAGGAAGTGTTATGCATGTCGTAAACCAGGGCATCTTGCTGCACAATGTCCTACGAATGCGAGCACTGACGCTTATGTGAACAAAACTGCTAAATATGTGGATTTTAATGGTCGTATTTTTGATAAACCACAATCATTCAGGTCCCAATCAGCTAGTAAGTCGTCTTGGGCAAAGACGCAAGTTGATAATTTTGTGGATTCATTGAAATATTTTCAATCGCCTAAGATTTGGAAACCCCGAGTTGTTTCCTTGGGTGTAAAAGACCATGTTGAAGACACCGGGCGACCCGAGGCTGCTGACTCGGGTCGATCCCAAAACCACTAATGTTTTATCTGATGTCTGCAGGTTTCTTCAAGAAGACCTATTATGCATGTGTTGCTAGTAGTGAAGAACTTGTTTAATTTAGTGTTTCAAAGACATATCATTTTCAAATGTTTTTCAACCGATTTTTCCAAAACTAAAATTGCAAAGTTTCAGTGTTGGTCGATCAATTTTCTTTCTTGTTCATGTGTTTACATTTTGTAGTTGTACATATTTTTAGGGGGAGAAAATTGAAAATTCAAAAAATAGTGTTTGTTTGAATTTTAGGGGGAGAAATTGGAAAATATAAAAAAAAAATGGAAAATTGAGAAATTTGATCCGACAAAAGCGAGAAATGATAGTACATCAGCATATATGTTATCTGCCATGGATAGATTAAGTCTAAAGGCTGTAGGTACTTGCATAATCTGTGAATGTGCATGACTAATCTGATATCTGCAAGTAAGATATAAACATAAAGCTTGCCTGATGATCTTTGGTTATTTGCTTCTTGATGAATGCTGTGTGATGATTCCAAAAATAGAATAAAGAGATATCCTGATGAATGCATGTTTTCATGTTGCAAAAATTTCAACTTGTTTGATTTTCTTTATTTTGTCAAACGATCGGCCTTTCTCTGCGTATCGAAAGATCGACCTGATTGGTGTTCGTTTGACGTTCTGCTTTATTTTCTTTGGTGTTTCGTATAATCCATCGGACTTTCTCTGCGTGTACGGGAGTACCGACCTGATTGTTGTTGGATTATACAATTTCTGCTTTATTTTTATATTTCTTATTTTCCTAAACAATCGGACTTTCTCTGCGTGCTCACAAGCCGACCTGATTGTTGTTTGTTTAGGGTTCTGCTTTATTTTTGCATGACTCATCAAGGATGATTAAATCTCTAAGAAAGTTGGTTTTATATGATAAATATGATGATTTGCCAGTATTTCTGATAGAGTGGAGGCCGAGTTATCAGTGCATGATAAAATTACCTTAAGCATATCTGAAAACGATAGAAAATGATTGGTGCATGCTGAAATAAACATAAATGTTGTATTTGCGATTATCTTGGCTTGCATGCTGATTAAGACCGAAATTGAAATGTGCTAGATGCATTATGTCTGATATGATCTCGTGTCGTGATCTTTCTCGCAAAATACCAAAAATAGAGTGTAATTTTGTATTGCATTTATTTTTCATTTTAGTAAAATTCAAAAAGATTTTAGGTGTGTTTTGATCTAAAGTTTCTAAAAGCCAAAAAGATTTTATTTCTTAGTTGTTTTCGATTGACCAACACTTGATACAAAATCAAAATTTCAAAATCAATATCTTGGATTCTCAAAGAGAAGTTTTGCACCAAGATTAAATTAATTTTGGAAATTCAAAGAAAATTCTGCGCTTTTGTCTTCTAAAGTCGCAGGTTCTGTGTGTTAAGACTCGAGCATGGTGTAAAGAGGGAGCTTGTTATATCATTCTCAAGTGGATCTTGATGATTAAAGATGTTTCAAGTGGAGATCCAGCCATGCAAGCTCTGTTTCTGACAAGATTTCAAGTTGAAGATCTGATGCAGCAATGTTGAAGATTGAAGACTAGAGATTTTGTTAGACTAGATACACTACACGTTAAGGGGGAGTTTGTTAGAGCATATTCCTATGCCACGATGTGTCTCGTGTATTGTATCTATGTAATGAGAGCAATTGTGTGAGTCTAGTTAGGCTGCTGGGCGTATCACATGGTCCGCCGGACCAGTTGGTGCAGCGTATCAGTTGATACGCTGGGTGATACGCCGGCCAGTTTAAGTTACCTATAAATAGGTAGTATGTGTAGAGAGTTAAGTACGGATAGAGAACTCTTGATATATTCTACACTTCTGTGTGTGTTTCTGTGTGTGTGCTCTCAAGGCTTATTAATACAAAGTCCATTTGTATTTACTTGTTTGATCTTATCTTCATCTCATTATCACGTGATTAGCAAACGTTCCATCGCTCCATGCTTTTACAATTCTGCTTCTTACTCTGCCATGAGATGAGTCTGTCTCCCAAGTACTGACACCCTCCAGTTGTAGATTTCCTGTCAAGGTCACTACCTCCATAATCACTGTTAGTAATCGCAAACAATTGAAAATCAGTATTCTTAGGATACCAAAGTCCAAGCTGAGGCCTGCCCTTCAGATACCTAAGAATACGTTTTACAGTAGCTAAATGAGAGAGTTTAGGATTAGCCTGATAACGAGCGCACACACACACACTGCATGCATAATATCCGGCCTACTGGCTGTTAGATACATGAGTGATCCGATCATCGAGCGATACATGAATTCACTCACTGATTCTCCATCTGCATCTGCTGTCAGTAGAGGTCTGGATGCCATGGGAGTGGAGATAGATTTGGAGTCCTGCATCTTGAACTTTTCCAGAATCTCATTCATATATTTTGCTTGATGAATGAGAATTCCAGTTTCATCTTGTTTCACTTGTAACGCCAGGAAAAAGTTCATCTCCCCTTGATCATTCATCTCAAACTTCTTTTTCATGATATCCTCAAACTCAGTGCATAATTCTTCATTTGTAGATCCGTAGATGATGTCATTCACATACACTTGCACCATTATGATATCATCCTTCAACTTCTTTCTAAACAGAGTTTGATCAACCACTCCCCGTGTATAACCATTTTCTACCAAATGCTTTGACAGAGTCTCATACCACGTGCGGGGAGCTTGATGCAAACCATATAATGCTTTATCTAGGAGATACACATGATCCGGAAGCTCTTCATCCACAAACCCTGGCGGCTGAGCCACATAAACTTCTTCATTCATTCTAGCATAGAGGAAGGTTGTCTTCACATCCATCTGATGCACCGTGAAATTCAGATACGTTGCTACCGCAAGAAAGATCCGATTTGCTTCCAATCTAGCCACCGGAGCATATACCTCATCATAATCAACCCCATGAACCTGTCTATGTCCTTGAACAATCAGCCTGCCTTTGTTCCTAACAATTACACCCGTATCATCTTTCTTGTTCTTGTACAACCATCTTGTGGGTAAAACCTTTTTATCTTCTGGCCTTTTCACTAAACGCCACACTCCCAATTTTGAAAATTGATTCAGTTCATTGTGCATAGCCTCAATCCAGCTTGGATCTTTAAGAGCTACCATCACATTTGGAGGCTCTATCTGGGAGATGAAACATGAGTACATGCAATGGTTGATGTTACCCGTGCGGCTTCTAGTGGTGACACCTGCTGACACTGGCCCGGCCACATTGCTAAGAGGATGATCTCTGTTGATTCTTGTGGTTTGAACATCTGGTACTGAAACAGAAACAGGCAGGTTTGTATCATTAACATTAGTATTCATACCTTGGGTTTCAGGCTCCTTCTGATTATCATGAGTTCCTGAAGATCCTGGAACATCCACAACATCATCCTTAGAAGTTGCTGCTGATACACTGTCTCTGACATTTTCCACAGATGGCCTCACTACAGGAGCTGGAGCAATGGTGTCTTCTTCTTCATCCAGACCAGGAAACATGCTTGAGTAGTTAAAACCTTCAAACAGTGATCCATAATCAAAAACCCAGTCTGGTCCAGTCCTGCATCAGTTGGATTGTCTTCTAACCAGTCAACATTAAATGCCTCAATTATCATTTTGGTGGTTTTGTTGTAGACCTGATAAGCACTGTTTGCAGAATATCCGACAAAGTAGCATTCATCAGCCTTTGCTTCGAACTTCCCCACATCAGACTGAATCAGAACTGTACAAGGACACCCGAAGGTCTTGAAGTATCCCACCCTTGGCTTTTCTCCATAAATAATCTGATAAGGCGTCTTCTCATGCCGTTTGTTTAAAAGTACTCGATTCTGCACATAACAAGCAATGTTGACTGCTTCGGCCCAGAAGAAGATTGGTAGTCTTGCTTCACACAGCATAGTTCTGGCAGCTTCAATGAGTGTTCTGTTTCTTCTTTCAGCAACACCATTCTCTTGAGGTGTGTATGGTGCACTGTACTGCCTTTCTATGCCTTTCTCTCCACAGAACATATTCAATTCAGCATTCTTGAACTCCGTTCCGTTGTCTGATCTTATTGCCTTCACTTTCTTGCTCATCTGATTTTCTATGAGAATTACAAACTGTTTCAGCAGTTCTGGAGTTTCATACTTGTTTGACAAAAAGAAAACCAAAGTGAATCGAGAGAAGTCATCCACTATCACCAGACAATACGCGAAGTTGCTGATACTCAGAACTTGCATTGGGCCGAAGAGATCCATATGAAGTAGTTGCAACACCGATGAGATAGAATTCGTCATTTTAGATCGATGTGGTAATTTGTGCTGCTTCCCCTTCGCACATGCAACACACTTCTCAATTGATGTGAAGTCCTTGATCGGAAGATTTCGAACATGCTCTCCCTTTGCCAGCTTGTTCAGATTCTTCATGTTAGCATGTCCCAAACGACGATGCCATAATAAAGCCAGATTTTCATTTTGCTTTGATATAAGACAGGCTTCTTTAGATGACGGAGGATTACCCATGTAGAGAAGATAAGAATTTGCTCCTCTTGGAGTACGCATCAGGATACATTCTTCATGAATCTTGACACCAGGCTTGAGAATGATACATTCCTTCTTGTTGAATAACACAGAATATTCTCGATCACAAATCTGCGACACACTGGGCAGACTATGTGATAATTCTTCTACATAATTCACATCTGAGAACTTCAAGCTGCCACTCTTCCCCACACCTTTCTTGCTGATCTTTCCACCAACTCCACCAGCAAAAGATACACCTCCTCCATTGAAATATTCAACCTCTTCCAAAAGCGATAAATCTCCGGTCATATGTCGGGAGCAACCACTATCAACGTACCAGAGATTGTTGACAGTTCTTCTCGGCTGTCCCTACATGGATCAAAGATTAGTTAGAGTCAGGTACCCAAGCCATAACAGATCTGGGCACACCTTTGGAATCAGTATAGTTAACTAATTGAAGAGACATTCCTGCTTTTGATTCAGGTACACTCAAACTTTGAGTGTTGAGTTTTGGTTTCCAAACAGGATGTTTCTGTGGTTTCATCACATTGGTTGAGTTCTTCACTGATGCAGGTTTCTTTTGTGGAGATGTGGCCTTTTTACCAGGAGATTTCTTGACAGGAGTCCACTCAAGTTTTAATTTTTTCTGAACAACTTGTTTTGTTTGAGAGACTTCTTTTGATTTTGAATTTTGTGTCTCAACCTTGGTTTTGCCTTTAGGTTTACATATTACTTTTGTTTTAGACACTTGTTTCTCAACAAATTTCGGTCTCATCTTATCATTCTTTTTGTAAACTCCCTTAGGTCTGTAAGTTGGTTTCGGAGTTTTGGCTACATTCCACTTTGCATCAACAGGCTTCGTCACTGGAGCTTTTGTGTTTAAAACCTTAGACTGTTGAGTCTTCATTGGTTCTGAACTTTGCTTCCCCTGTGACAAAGCTTTTTGCTTTTGATCTTTGTTTCCACCTGTCATCATTTTCTTTAACATACTAGTCCGTGGGTTTTGCGGATAGTATGGTTGATAAGGTCTATTCACACACCTTGCAGCAAAGTGCCCTGGTTCTCCACACTGAAAGAAATTCATAAGTCTAGGCCCATTTACATGACTACAGAGATATGAGCGTCTTGGATAAGACGACTTCCATTCAGGCTTATCATCCCATTTGTGTATTACATGTTCTGATTTTGATTTGTTTGTTCTGTTGAAAGTAGACTCGCGGCCAACTCTTGTGTTAGGCACACGAATTTTAAAACCATTAACTTTTTCATTAGAATTAGAAACATGTTTTGATAACAAAGACATAACAGACTGTTTTGACTTGGACATAATAAGTTCTGACACAGATGCCAGAACATCGTCCTTAGGTAAATCAGAAGTTAAACTACTAGACACGTGACACTCTTTGACTCATAAGCATTCACCATCCTTCTCAGAAACATCTTGGATCCTTACTTCATCTGCACATGAAACAAATATGTCAGACGAACCAGCGTTATTGTTTAATGGTTCATGAGATGGACCTGGTTCACTAGTGGATGCCACAATTTTATTCTGATTACCCAGCCCATACATCATATGTTTCTCATTCTCTAGTTCCTTTTCTGTCATAGGTTTCACACCAACCAATACACTATCTAGGGGAGGTCCTGCTTCATGCATTTCTGATTCAGATCTATCTACCTGATCATCCTCATAGATCATACCTATTATATCTCTAGGTACAGGTTTAGGAACATTATTCTTGTTTTGTTCAGAAAAACTAATTCATATTCCTCCTTTATCCTTACCAAACCTAACATCGGTTATGCAGTTGGACAAGGCCTTTCCAGCTTCAAGCTTTCTCTTATTTCTCATTTGATTCACATCTAATTTTACTTGCATCTCATTGTTCTGATGTGTAAGTTCATCTACCTGCTTTCTAAGCTCAGCAATCTCTAACTTAGCATTGTCATAAAGAACAGACTTCTCAAAGGCTAGGGTTTGGTATTTCTCTATATCCAGTTTCTGAGCTTTAACTTTCTCCTCACTCTTTTCCCATCTACCTTTAAACGAACTTCTAGAACATTGCATATCAAATAATTCTATCTCACTATTTTTCCAAAGTTGTCTAAGGCCAGGAATTAAACGAGCACAAGTGGGATTAGTACATACCTTTGTGTTGTCAACCTCGGCTGCAAATGCCTCTTTGTCTTCAACCAGGTTCTCCTCATCAGTGACCACACAGGCATGTTCTTCATCAGCATCATTTTCCATCTGAGCAATCATGGTACCCGTCAGATTGAGTTCCCTTACCTGCGAAGCCCATTGATATTCTCCGCAATCCTGCACGACCAAAGCCTTTGTCTCTGCCTTCCCTGTACCATCTCCATCTTTCTTCTCTTCTGGCTTCTCTCTCTTTGGCTTGGTACACTCCCTTGCAAATTGCCCGTACTCATCATAGTTGAAGCATCTGAGCTTACTCTTATCAAAACCCATCCTGATATTGTCCCGATCCTTCCATACATTCCTTCCAGTCTTAGCCATAAACTTCTTAGCACGGAAAACTACCATTGCCATCTGCCAAGAAACATCAAGTATTTCCACATCTTCAGGATTGATCTGATTCAGTTCTCCTGACAGCATATCAGTAGGCACCAATATTCCAGCCATAAGTGCATGGTAACTGTTCATAAATCCCATTCCAAGGGCAAAGTTGGGATCATTGGTAGTATTAGCCTCATCAGCATTGACCATTCCACTTGAACTTGCTTGAGATCGTGCCACAAATGCAGTTGACTTTCTGTTACCACTTGAATCATTTCCAGACGAACTTCCAGCTTGCTTTGATCCTACTTCTTCAGATAAAAGTGCTTGATTCAACTTTCCTGCCATGCTCAGTGATCTTAGATGATTCAGCTCCCTCTGTTTATCATCAATCATTTTTTACTTCAGTTTGTTGATCAGCTCATCAACAGTTAACTCACTCAGCTTGTTGTTATCTTTGATAATTGAGATGTTGGTATTCCAGTTCTTGGGTAAACTGTTTAAGAGTTTCAGATTCTTGTCTTTTTGTTCAGGTTCAACATCATAGCTTGACATCTCAGTAATTAAGGACACAAATCTTTGGACTTGAGCTTCAAATGACTCTCCTTGAATATGATTGAACAAATTGAGCTTCTGCTTCAGCATCTGCTTACGGCTCGCCTTAATATCAGGATTACCTTCATAGGCCACCACCAGAGCATCCCAGAGTTTCTTTGCAGTCTTGTACTTCTTGAACCCTTGAGCAATCTCCGGCGTCAACGCCATTGTCATGATGGCATAAGCTCTCTCATCCTTGTTACATCTTTCCGAATCATTATCCGAGTATTCTGCTTCAGTCTTTACCACTCCAACCTTTCCTGCTTCAGTGTGTGTGGGTATGAACGGTCCATTCACAATAGATCTCCAAAGTCTCAAATCAACGCTTTTCAAATGGTTCTGGAATCTGTACTTCCATTCAAGGAAGTTATCAGCAGAAGTGAGTCTAGGAGGACGTGTAGTTGATCCAATCTCAAAGTCCAGTTTCTGATACATGCTAGGTTCAAAATCCATAACGAAAGCTTAGGAAAACTTAAACAAAATGTCCAAATGTCCAAAAAGAGAGTTTCCGATCGTAAACACTTGTTTACGATTGAGTCTGACAGCTGGATCGTAAACTCCTGGTCGTAAACCTGTTTCCGATAGAAACAAGTCGTAAACACTGATTCCGATTAAGTTGAATTATGAACATGTTTCTGTCAGGGAAAAAACGTAAACTCGATTCCGGTCTTGAAAAATCGTAAACACTTAAAGCTTGAGTCTTGAAGTCGTAAACCTGAAATTTGCAATCGTAAACTGTCAAAAATCACTTCTTGAAGTCGTGAACACCAAATCGATGAAGAACACCAAGAACACCAAGTCGTAAACACTCAAAAATGCCCAGAAAATAATCGTAGACCTAGAAAACAGCAGCAGATCAGTCGTAAACTAGAAGAGCGGCTCCAAAACCTTCAAAAACCGAACCTTTCCCCGAAAAAGCTTGAATCCAGTACCGTGGGAACCTCGAATCAGTGATTCTTAGCTCTGATACCAATTTTTGGTCCTAAATCAACAATCGTTCACGATATCTTAATCTCGAACAAGTGCGGAAACCTTGTACGAGATCGATTCAAGAGAAAGAAGATGAAATAGACTTGATATGAGTGATAAACAACGCAAAAAAAATCAAATCTTGAATGAAGAACAATCAACTTTCTTGAGATTGAAGATTACGATCGTGAATACACAAAAGATGGCTGAAATCATAAACCAATAACTAACCAAAACATAAACTAGGTGGATTTATATACTACCCATTACAAAACCCTAAATCCAATCATAAACCCATTACAAAAGGCCGGCCCAGTAAGCCCAAATCGTAATCATGAGAAGCCCAAATCAAGTTAGCCCAATCTAATGTTCATGCCTCATAAAGTATAGTCCAACACATACCATCCTCAAACCGATGGGCAGAGCGAGAGAACAATCCAAACACTCGAGGATATGCTGCGAGCGTGTGTGTTGGATTTTGGTGGAATTCTCTTACAATAATAGCTATCATGCTAGTATCGGAATGTCCCCATATGAGACACTTTATGGGCGGAAGTGTAGAACACCGTTGTGTTGGGGTGAAGTGGGTCAAAGGGAGTTGGCCCATAAGGATGTGTCAAAGCTACTACTGAGAAGATTCACATCGTAAGAGCGCGTTTAAAGGCTGCCCAGGATCGACAGAAATCGTACGCAGATAAGAGGCGTAGAGATATTGAGTTCAAAAAGGGAGACCACGTGTTGTTAATAGTGACTCCGTGGAAGGGAATAATTAGATTTCGGAAGAGGGAAAAATTAAGCCCACGATTTATCGGGCCCTTCAAAATCATTGCTAAAGTGGGTCAATCGGCGTACCAATTAGAATTACCTGAAGAGTTGAGTGGAATCCATGACACATTCCAAGTGTCTAATCTGATAAATTGTTTAGCTGATGAGGCTGCCTATGTGCCTTTAGATGACATCGTGATTGATGATAAGCTGAATTATGTGGAAAGACCGATTGAAATTCTTGACCGTAAGACTAAGCAGCTAAGAAACAGAGAATTTGATCAAGTAAAGGTGAAACGGGAGAATAGGAAGGGATCGGACACCACGTGGGAGTCCGAGGAGCAAATGCGGAGATACTACCCCTACTTATTCCGGTATGTACTTCTACTTTCGGGGATGAAACTCCCTTTAAGGGGGTAGAGTTGTAACATCCCGAGTTTCGTAATATATTGGGTATATAACTCTAATTATGATTTACTAGGGTTTTAGTCTAGTAAGCGGGTTTAGGAAATTAACCGGGCCATTTAATGGGGATTTCCTAGTTAATAAGCTAACTTTATTAATAGATGTTATAACTTAAGGAAGTTAGAAGATTAATTGTGTAAATAATGAGTTTTGGCTAAATTTAATAAAACTATAAAATTAGAAGGGCCATAGATGAAAATGGGGGGAAATAAACAACTCTGGGTATCCCCCTGACCTGTTAGTCGTGAACGAGAAGAGAGAAGGGGGAAGGAGCCCTAGTTCATCAATCTTCTTGAATCCAAGGAAATTTTGGAAGGATTTTGCTAGGGGAAACCGAATTTAGGAAGGGGAAGGCTTCTAGATCACCATACTCTCCTTAATTTCTCTCGTGGGTGCAAGTAAGTAGTTAACTTGATGTGGGTGATTTTGTAGGTTTCTTCTAATGACCAAATTGAGGTCGAATTCTGTGTTGCTATGAGTTTATGTGCCTAGATGAAGCGAAATTATTGTTTGCATGATTGATCTTGTATGTGTTTAGTAGATTGTGTGATGGGTGTTCATACCCATCACCTAAAATCCGAATTTTAGAATGTGGGAATGGTTGGGTTGTTGAATTTGATTAATTTGACCTTAAGGAAGTTAGTTAGTTTGATGGAAGTGTAAATGGTGCATGAGAATTGGATAGGAAGTGTTTGATATCAAATGTAGGATCAATTGGTGATCCATAGAGTGCTTAGTAGTAGGAATACTTACTATGCACACTAGGTGCTTGATGAAATGCTTGAATGAGAATGAATTTGTGTGTGTGCTGATTTCATGAGTTGTTGAGGTGATTGGTATGATAATTATGTGATCCATGAATATACAATGGTAATCTAAACAATGTAATGAATATAGGTGAAGCGGGTGGAACTACAAGTCACCAACGTGAAGGCAAGAAAAAAACTTAAAGGTAACACGTAGCAGTTAGTTTTGTATATGTTTTCCTATGTCGTGAATGTGGAGTGTTCATTAGATGACAATGACAATTCTCATAGTATCTAGTGAGCCCCAAGTACCTAGATACATGTTGCTGAAAAATGTGGACTTGGTTATGCAAATGACCAATTTGAAAAGCAGTGATGTATGACCCTTTTTGGGTTGAGTAGTGGTGTTGAGACAAGGCGAGTGATTATGAGGTTATAATCCTCTAATTGTCTCAACAAGAAGACTAAGCGGCTTGGCACAACATGTGTGTGTGCCAAGATATGAACATGTTGAGAAATTGCAGGTGGAAGTGTTACATCGGGGCTGGAATTGATGGAAGTCTTAACGGGTCAACGGGTCGGTTTGGGTGCTAGATGTATTTGATTTGGGTAGTTAATATGTGATTGTTACAGAAATGAATTGTAACCATAAAAGATAGGTTATAGTGAGTTTCTAGTAATAAAAATGAAGTTAAGATAGGTGAAATTGCATAAGGGTGAAAAGGCTGGAAAATTGGCTTAAGTATGGGGAAAACTGGCCTGGAGCCCTGGAAAACAGGCTTCAGGCGTATCGCCTGGCAGGACAGAAGCTCCAAGCGATACGCTTGGAGCATGCTGTCCGGAATTTTGTGTTGTCTCTTGTTTTTGATCGATGTTTAAGCTTGGTAGCTGTTATGTGCCATTAATTTAACGTGTTATTAATGTTTTTGGCAGGCAACCAGTAGTAGGCGGGTCGGGATCGAATCGAAGAATCATGGAACCGAATATCACATATTTTGGGACTTAGACGTATATGTTTTGTGGATGTAAATGATTTGGATTTAAATACTATGAACGTAATGGTGTTAGACATCTGCTTTTGTTAATGTGGCTTACAATGGATAAAAGCCTCATGTATATGATGAAATTTTTAAACTCTGATTTCTGAAACGATGTTAATTCGTGAAAATGGGATTGGGGCCTTACATGTTGACACGCCTGCAGATCGTAAACGGAATCGCAAACACCTCCGGATCGTAAACCTGATCGTGAACCTGATTCCGATCGTAAACCCTGTCGTAAACTCCTCTGGATCGTAATCGAAGTCGTAAACACCAAAAGTTCGAATCTTGAAGTCGTAAACACAATGCTGAGTCGTAAACAAGGTCGTAAACACTCAAAAACCAATCTTGAAGTCGTAAACACCTTTTTGCAGCTCGTAAACTCAGAAATGATGAAGAACACCGGTCGTAAACCATAAGAACAGCCCAGAAACGATCGTAGACACCAAAAACAGCAGCAACCTTCCACTTTTTCCAGCCAAACACTCGAATCTAATATCGTGGAACCTCGAATCAGATGATTCTTAGCTCTGATACCAATTGTTGGTCCTGAAACAACAATCGTTCACGATATCGTAAACACAAACAAGTGCGGAAACCTTGTTCGTGTGTCATTCGAGAAGAGGATGATGAAAAAGACTTGATTTAAGATGAAGAACAAAGCAACACAATCAAATCTTGAATTAAACTTGATCAATCTTCTATTAAATGAGTTTGCGATCGTGAATACAAAGGAGAATGCTGGAAATCGTAATCACAAAACTGCTAGAATCATAAACTAGTTGGGTTTATATACTACCCTTACACAAGCCCTAGCTACAATCGTAAACCCATAAGTAGGAACCGGCCTAACAAGCCCAAATCGGAAACCCTACTAAGCCCAACATAATGCAAGCCCAAGTCTAATGTTCATGCCTCACAATGTATAGCCCAGCACTTCGTACATTTCATTTAAAGCTTTCCATAAATCAAAAGCAGTTTTGCAGTTTTTGAAACTTACGAGAACATAATTTAGAAGTGCTGCTTGTAATGCCCATAAAGCTTTGTGATCTCCCTCAACCGACTAGTGGTCATCATCGAAATAGTCAACAACATCCTTTACTAAATCTACACTTGGTGTAGTAGCAGATTTTGCTGTAGGGACAGTAGGGCCATACATAACAGATTTCTACATTCTGTAATCAGAATGATGAAGATATCCTATCATTCGTAATTTCCAAGTATCAAAATCATCGGGCATGAATGATGGTGGTTTGTTTGAACTACCATTTCGTGATTCTCCCATGATTCAGGATGAAAAAAGTGGAAAGAGTGACTTTTTACTAAAAACATAGTATGTAGGTAAAACAGAGTTTTAAAAACTAAAACATTGAATTTCAAGTCTTAAAAAAACACGAGCCTTTGCTCTGATACCACTTGTAGGATCGAATTTTGGTTACATAGTTGAACCAATTACAAGGTTTTACTTTCGAATTAACCAGGCGGAAACAAGTTCATTTCGTATGCTCTGTTTGAAGTAAAGTGATATGAAATAGAATAAAAGACAAGTATAACAATAATATGAGTAAAACTGAGCACTGTATTATAACTTGCAGATTTCGAAGTACATATCAGAGTGATTTACACTTTGCTTACTTAAAGCATAGTTACAAGTGTCTATATATAGTGCCCTAAGAAATCAGGAGAACCCTTGATTTCTCTAACGATCATCTCGACTGTCAAGTAAAGATACATGAACTAGAATAATATTAAACTAGTCTAGAAGATAATCTTTTCAGCTTCATGTCACGAGAATGGCGGGAAACTGGATCAGATGTGTCAGAGACAAGTGGAGCAGGTCAAGTTGATGTCCGAGATAACTCGCCTTACCGAGGTAACTTGAGTTATCTCGGGAGTGTCCACTGTCCGAGATAAAACTGTGCTCCCAAGGTAAAATAGGCTTCCGAGGTAAAATGACCTTCCGAGGTAACCGTAAGTTATCTCGGGCAGTCTGTTCTTTCGAGGTAACTTATCTCGGGCCTTCTATTCTTTATAGATAACATGTTTAGCCGATAAGCATCATTTCTTCAGGAGAAATAATTCCTTGCAGCTAAGTAGCTTGTAAACGATTGAGAATTGATGACATTTTCAGTAATCGATTTGCATCGATCACTTGAATATTTAAATCAGAAATTTTTTGTTGTGCCTCAGCCAATTTCTTCTCAGTAGTTATCAACCTCTTCGCAAATTTGTGAGTCTCAAACTTCTGCAATCGAAGATTATCAAGCTCCGCAAATAATTCTTTCTTCCATTTATCTTCATTTCTTTTCTGAATTTCCAGATTTGTAGCTTGCACTTCATTCACACTTACTAACTCACGCTTTTCATCCAATAATTTTCCCATATCAATCTGATAACTCTCACGCTTAGCAGCATACTCTTCAGAAGTTTTGATAAGAAAATTAAGCTTAATTTTTGATTTATCAAACAGATTTTGAAAATCATTTGCAGCATCTTCTGCTTCATCCTTCCATTTCTGAATTTCTTTAACCAATTCTTCTTTTTCTTCAACCAACTTTGCATTCTTTGCTTCACAATCCTTTTCATTTTTTATAGATATCTCTAAATCTTCATTTACTAGTTGAAGTACTTCGGTAATCATTTTAACCTCATTTTCCAACGAATCATTCTCTTTCAATAACCTTTCATTTTCCTTTAACAAACTTTCAATCCTAGACTCAAATTTTTCATTTTCAGCAGCTTCATACGAACTTGAATCATAATAATATTCATCTTGCTCATGTGTGACAATCAATGCAGAAGTATCAAACTCTTTGCCCTAATCATAAGTATTGTTATTCTAAACAGTTAAAGTTGTCTTGTTTGAATTGCTTGAAGATGGTTGAGAACCATTTGTAGCTTTGGAAGTGTGAGATTGTTGACTTCTCTTGCAAAATGTCCAATATTTGAACACTTGTAACATTTTATCTTGGATTTATCAAAACCCAAATTTCCATTTGATCCAAAATGTTGTCTTCCAGTTTTCTTGAAGTATCTCTTTGACTTTTGACTCAACATAGCCAATTGCCGCTATATCCATATCATTTACCTGATCATCATCAATTTCATCAAGATATTTTGTCAGTCAGCCGAGCATTGCTGACATCATTGATGATCATCCCAAAAGAAGATGAAATGAGAACAAAAATTCAATTTGGCACAATCATCAACTGATTTAACAGAAAAACATTCTAATTTGATGATTCTGGAATCGTAAAACTACAACCCCTTGAATAGTTATCATCCGAATTTCCATAAATATTTCCATTAAATGCAGTAGGTGGTGCAGAACTAAGACTTGGTTTTGCCTTAACATTTATGCTTACAGCATTCTCACCATGATATAACTCTGGATTTTGCAATTTAGCAGTTGATTTCTTTGAATTCATCATTTCCATTTCTCGAGCATGAAGTTTACCAGTGAGCTCATGAAATGATAATGTGGAAAACTCTTTGTCATGAGTGAGTAACAAGACATAATTTTCCCAATTTTCTAGTAATGTTTCCATAATCTTCTATTTTAATTCTTCATCGGTTTTCTCAGTCCCAACAACTTTCAGTTCACTAATCAGATGTGAAAATCTTGAAACTAGAGTCGTAATGTTTTCATTTTCATAATGTTAAAAATTTTCAAACTCCTTATTCAACACCTTTTTCCGACTTTTCTTGTATTGATCGTTGCCTTCACACCTTGCTGATAACGCATCCGATAATTGTTTCGATTTCTTTCAAATACTGAATTGATGTAGTAATTCGGTGGGTAATGCCATTGTAAGATAACCAAACGCTTTTTGTTCAAGTTCATAGAGTTTCCTCTCAGCATTGTCAAAAGTATGAACTTCTTTGAAATCTCCTTGATCAGTTGGATGTGTGTAAAGCTTTTTAATTGGAATCCACAAATCGATATCATTTGTGCTGATATATGCAGAAAATCGTTATTTCCAATTTTGATAATCCTCCAACTTCAACAATTTGGGAACTTTCTGGCTTGTTCCGTTTTCATTATCAAAGTTTAGCATTGTTTGCATCGCACTTTGCATAGCGGCAAAAGCTTGAAAATCCGACATCTTTTCCGAAATATGATGCTCCAAAAACTTCGAACTCAAAAACGAAGGTCTTAAAAGTGAATTTTGGGTATTGAAACCGAGGGTACTGGCCATAAGGCAGTAAAAGCGTAGATCTCTTTGAGTCGGTTGTTTTGGCTGGTATTGGGTTTCGTAACTCTTAACGGTTCTCAAGTTACGTCGGCTTTCGTAAAACAACTCAAAATACCCAATTTGAGCCGAACTTGATCCGAACAGAAAAACCCTTAGCCGAACTGGAAATCTAACCGAACTCAATCCGAACAGAAAACATTATCCGAACTGTAGCCGAACTGAGCTGATCCGAACTAAACAAACTACCCGAGACTGTTCTAAACAGAGATGTATCCGAACTGAACCAAACCTTGTCCGAACTGAACCTCTCAACCGAACCTAAAGCAAACTTAGAAGAACTGTAACTTCGGATGAGACGAACACGAGCCAAACCGTGAGTTCGGATGACGGTTATTCCGAACAGTAAGTTCGTCAGCAGAACTGAACCATTAAACTCTAAAATTTTGATTTTGGACAGATTTGAACGATATATTCTGCAGTAAGTCAGAACAAATGATGAGGAATGATTTAGGAACAATTTTCTCACGAAATTCTCGACTGAAACACTCAAAAACTTGCAAAAAACACTACAAATTTTCAAAAACCCACAATTTTTTACTCCAAAAGTCCGAAAATAGCAACCATAGATCAGTAGAATGAACCAGATAGCTCTGATACCAATTGAAAGTTCGTGAGCAACGGATCGTCTACTCGATCTAGCTATTTTGGATAAGAAACGAGTAATTAAAGATTGTTTTATTGATCTAGAAGAACAATTACAATCTCTGGAACACTGAGAAATGACACGGAGAAACAGTACTGAAAACACACACTTAAGCTCAGATCCTCACAGACTCGCTACAAGAAACAAAGACAAAACAACTCTATATAGTCGATCTGTCAAACCCTGGGCGAAGTGCCAGTTCGCCCTGATCTGAACTGGCAGTTCGGATCCAGTTTGTGTGGTAGTAGATTTGTCTTGTTCTTTGCATCGTCTTGTCTTGATACTTCACACGACGCACAGATTATGTATTAACATTCTATATAATCAAGCTTTTCCTTTGATTTAACAAAGAACGCATCAAAATCTTCATTAACTTCTTTTTCTTTGGCTTTAGATTTCTCGCATTCCTCAATCAACACTTTCTTCTCTTTCAACCATTCTTCCTTCATCCTCGCAAATTCAAAACAATTTGAACATGATGCAAACACATCTTTTTGAATTTTTGCAGCTAAACCATCACAAACTTTATTTTTCCATTTCTCCACTTCTTTTCTTAGAGTACTATTTTCTTCAGATAACTTCACTTCTTTCTTTTCTAATTCCTCAATTTTATCTTTAAACTTCAAACCTTGTTCAACAGTTTCTGTTTTCTGAAAAGTTTTAGACATATGTTCTTCACATTGTCTCTTTACAATATCCCATATATGCTTTGCTTTGTGACAATACTTGACTTGACTTACAAGAACAGAAGAAGTGCAACAGCCTTTTCATGTTGTTCATACAAGTTTTTCTTTCTTCAATTGAAAAATCCCGCCTCTCTTTTAAATCACCACCATAAGTTGGATACTTATATTCATTTGTAACCGATAACCACAATGTTTTATCCAAATCAACAATATATGCTCTGAAATTTGTTGCCCAACTATGGTAATCTCCATGATTTATCAACTTGAGCACATTCTGATGATGACTCGCAATAAATGCATCAATTTCATACATTTTGAAAATTGTGAAGTTGGATGTCAATGCTTCAAACTTGAAAATGGAGGTCTTAGAAATGGATTTTGGGTATCGAAATGAAGGGTACTAGCCGTTAGGCGAGTAAAAGCGTAGATCTCTCCGAGACGGTCGGTTTGGCTGGTATTAGCTCTCGTAACTCTTAACGGTTCTCAAGTTACGTCAGTTTTTGTGAAACAACTCAAAAATCCCAATTTAAGCCGAACAAAGAATCCTTTGTGATTCGAAGCTTGTCCGAACTCTGCCAAACAGGAGACGAACTCAAAAAACAACCGAACTTGAAACGAACTAAGAACGAACTGTAGTCTTCCAAACCTCAGCCGAACTATATCCGAACTCAGAGGAACTCCATCCGAACTCTATCCGAACCAGATATTTAACCAAACAGGACACGAACTTAACCGGACTGGTGGTTCGGAGCGGTTATTTAGATCAACTGGTGCTTTGGACGACGGTTATCTCACAGCCTCACGAACTCAGACGAACTGGACCATTTCCGACTCAAATTTCATGATTTTCTGTGTGTTTCAAACGAGATTTCCAGCAGTCAACAAGGTTTTAGCAACAAAAATGTTTCAGAAATGATTTAGACTCGAAAAGCTTGAAAAATGAATCGTTTTAAAATGAAAAACACTCGATTTGGTCAAGAAAACGGAAACGATCAAAGCAAACGCAATAAAGCAACCTGGATTTGCTCTGATGCCACTTGTAAAACCGTGAAACGGATCTTACTAGAGGTTTACTCGATCGTTAGAGTGAAAATCAAGATGTAAATAAAAGTTTGTTTTATTGAAATCAACAAAGACTCAATTACAAACTCTTAATGAAGCTCAAACAGAGAAACACACTAAAAAACACATAGTTAAGATCTGGTCTCTTAAAGTTCTCACTCAGTCGCTACTGAATTACAAGACAAAAACATCTATATACACACGACTTGCCGAACTCAGACGAACTGGTGGTTCGTTTGATCCGAACCTCATCCGAACTGCCAGTTCGGATGACCTTGGTTCATCCCAGTTCAGACCAGTTTGTGTAATGGCTTCGTCTCGTTCAAATCTTCACAGCGTCTTATTCAGATACTTCATACGACGCACAGATTATGTATCAACACGTATCTTGGGGTATTATTTTAATGCTTCGGGCATTTCTAACCCTTTAAGGATTTTCATGTGGATTTCATTTTCTAATGTTCTGTATACTTATGTAATGAAGACATCCACAGTTTAATTTGAAGTCTTTCTGAGATTGTGAGGCCGATTAAACATTTAAGGTTATCGCATCTACTACAGGGGAATACGTTTTCTCATGATCAACAATGGGATTTGGGAAGAAATCTTTGTGGTACAAGTCTGGCCTTACATCGCATAATCTCATATCTTTTAATGCTCCTTTTATTTAAAGTCATACATTTATAACCTACCGGTGTGACGTCTATGGATGTTCGAACTACAGGTCTAAAAACGTTTCGCTTGTTAAGCGAAGCCTTTAAGACGTCTTGCCATTTTGGGCAAATCACCTTTGTGTATGTACTGATATAGAGTTTTGTGCATGTAATTTTTTTCATTGATTACATCTGGTGCTATAGCATATGAAACATTTCATTTATACAAGTGTTTTGTTTCGGTTTCGGATTGTATAGTTTTGTACATAATAAGAGATCTCATATTCATTCGATATCAGTATTTGTAATGAGTAGTACTTTGCCTCATTCATGGCTTGCCACATGGCAGGTCATGATTAGTTCTTTATTTTTAATTTTTTAAACTTATTTTTTAAGTATTTTTCAATCGTATTTAAAGGGTTTTCTTGGTTTTGGTTTGTAGATCTTATTCAAATTGTTACTATTAAGCATCTGATTTATATAGTGATTTATTTAACCAATTCGACATTAATTTATATCAAGTCAAGAAAACAAACCCATGTTCTTGTTTTTCGATGCATTCGATTAAAACTTGCAACTAATACACTGCAGCGCGCAATAACATTCACTGTATCCTTTTGATGTTTACACATATATAATGAAATATCGCAAGTATACAAAATGAATATGTGTAGCAACGCACACATTGTAACATCTAGTTCTTAACAAATGTTGCTAATCTAAAATATAATATCGTAACCTACAAATTGTAAATAGTTTCTTCTAGAACAACTAAGGGGTTGTTTGATATTAGCTTACCCAGTCTACTAAGAGCTTAATGCTGACTGGGTCAGCAGTTAGTTTATTTGTATAGATAGCAAATGAGCTCTGACCGAATCAGAGAGAGCTGACCAAATCCTTGCCATAATCATCATTGACCGAATAAGATTTGCACACCCATTTCACGAATTACACACAGCGCCAACCCCACCCCACCCTACCATCATCCTAATTTAATCAACCATAGCTCTTAAATAAACACATCATTGCGCTCGAAATTAAAAAAAAATATGATTCGAACTAGACCCATTTGATATGCTTTCTGTGAATGTTTGAAAAGTCGAGATGAACACGATGTCGATGATGTTTAATCAACCATAACTCTTAAAAAAATTTAATGAATCTCGAAAATAAGCACACTGTTGCACTCAAAATTAAAAAAACGATTCACGCTAGACCAATATTGATATGCTTTCGGTGACTGTTAAGAAGTCGAGATGAACACAATGCCGATGACGAAGACCGTGATAAACTTTGAATCAAAATTCAACTAAAACTTGATTAAATCCAAAATTGAACCTAGCTAAGAATTCGTGGAGTAAAACCAAATTGAGGAGAATCAGAAGTGATGTTGGTTATTATTTTTTTATCGTTTTTATAAATAAAAGTTACAATTATGATTTTTAACTTTAAAAAATTATTTACATTTAATTAAAATACATATTTTTTTTCTTATTCTAAAAAATGTGCTTCATTTCTTTTTTAAGACGTGAAATAAAAATTATTGTATTGTTTTTTTTTATTTTTTGTTTTTTTTTATTCTATTTTAATATATTTTTTTATAAAATGTTCACATTAAAAACAAATAGCTATATACATTTCTCAGTCAGCTCTTACTCAGTCACCAACTATCAAACATCCAAGTTTCAGTTAAAGCTTCTTACTCAATCAGCTCTTACCCAATCAACAACTATCAAACAGCCACTAAGTCACATTGCTTCTAATCATACTTTGAATTTATACGTTTTATATAATATGAGGCTTGAACTGTCAACAATTTAAAATTTGATTAGTTAAAAGTTTGATTAATCCAGTTATGTTTATGCTGGATTGAAGAATACAAAAACAATAAAAAAGAGCGTGGGTGGGGTTAATGGTAAAGACATAGAGTTAGAGGGGTGAAAGACTGAAAGTTAGCACTTAAGGTCGGGTTCAAGCATGTCTATAAGTCTATAACAGATTAGTTTAATTTAGTTTGGTGTTGATTAGACAGCAGTTCAAAAAAAAAAGAGCGAGAATACTATAATGTTGCATGGCATGCTCGTATTGGATGAGAATGCCACACCAAACCACCACCTTTCCTAGTGTTTTCTCACACACAAACACCAATAAACATTATACTCGTGAATAATCTAAGATCTTCAATTTCATGAATTTAAGCAAAAACATCTTCGGTAAAAGATAACTGTTGAGTACCATCACAGGGTTCACTATCAGATTGCAACTGCTCATAGTTTAACTGCCTTGAAGCTTCATACAAACCAATGCCAACACTAACAGATAAATTCAGACATCTTACATAAGTTTCAATCATTGGGATTTTAAGCGTCCCACCACCAAGTGGTTCGTTTTTGCAGTCATGCAAAGCCTCGGGTGGTAGCCCAGTGGTCTCTGACCCAAACACGAGCCAGTCCCCTCTCTTGTATGAAAACTCCTGTACGCATCAAATACAAATTTTTAGTTTTCATATTAATAATTGGTGTAAAAATGGGTAATAAGCCATCACGACTTACAGAATGTATGTTTGTCCCTCTTTTGGTAAATGCCAGCAGCCTTTTCTCACCATTCTGTCATCATAGATAAATTCCGTCACAAAATAACAAGTTACAGAATAAATTTAAACGAAGAGGTTGAAGATTTAAACCACCTGTTGCTTGAAATAGTCACGAAAATCAGCCCACGAGCTGTGCACTTTAACAACTACATATCTAGTGTCACGATCAAAGGAGAAACCAAAACTATCAGGGGCGGATTTACTTGAGAGTGAGTGGGGTCCAAGGCACCCACTCAACTCAAAATCATGCTTCATAGATGGTTAATATTTAGTTGGGTTAATTTAATAGGCACCCAAAACTTTATTTTTTAGGCACCCAAGATGAAAGAAAAAATATAAAAAAGAAGATAACAAAAAATATACCATCGTCGTTGTGGAGTTTAAAAAACCTGCAACTTCAAATGAAGAAGATGCTATGAAGAAGAAGATGCTGACATGGTTTTAAAACAGAACATACTATTTAATATTTTTTTTTTCTTACGGGAAAGTAATAAAGTTGGAGAAACTGTCCAGCCTATATCACTGACCTAGTCTGCCACTCTACTTTTATTTATTAACTTCTATATTATTTATTATTTAAGGAGTTAAGTATTATTAATTTTATGTTACTTTATTGATTTACATATAAAAAGTCATTTGTTATATATAGAGTAAATATCACTTTTTGTCACTAAGGTTTGGACATTTTAACACTTTTAATTCAATTTCTGAAATTATAATATTTTAGGGCATGAGGTTTGACTATTTTCTCAATTTTGATCATTTTATAAATCTTCATCCAAATTAACGGTTGAAATCAGTCAAATAGGATATTAATGAGGGGTATTTTCATAATTTAATCATCCCCTTTTATTTATTTGATACAAAACGCAGTAATTGACTTCCCCCAAAAAACACTATGTAACTCAGCCATTTTTTAAAATATAATTAATTTGTCTCATCAATATAACCATGTTTAAAAGAAATATATTCTAAAAATATAAATATATTTTTAGAATAATATTTTGATTAAAAACCAATAATGCATGTAAAGACGAAATTGAATTGTGTATTTTTATTATTGTTTTCTATTTTTATCATGGGAATAATTAGACACGACTCAAACTTATTCGACTCAAAATTTTAATGTTCGCTTTTAGAATCTGTGTGCCCCCACCGGATAAAATTCCTGGATCCGCTTAAACTATACACATTCTATAATC
Organism: Deinandra increscens subsp. villosa; assembly: GCA_039602395.1. Taxonomy (NCBI): domain Eukaryota; kingdom Viridiplantae; phylum Streptophyta; class Magnoliopsida; order Asterales; family Asteraceae; genus Deinandra; species Deinandra increscens. The sequence continues at coordinate 65,297,618 of JBCNJP010000023.1, forward strand.
TAAATTCCGTGTGATGACTTCAGTTATTGGTATATATTATTATAAGGATACGGCCAGTAATCAAGTCCAGCTCGCTTTAGCTTTGTGTCGTCAATCTCGAATCCGAGTGGCTGGAGGAGAAAAAAACTATGATTCAGAGGTGTAAGATGTATATAAATTAACTATTAAAAAATATTTTCCTGGTAATGATTGATGTCAGATGAAAGAAATTTCTGAGTAAAGAAAGTTAAAATTTAAGTAAAGTTTAGAAGAGATGATGCAGCAGCTACCTCAACCAGGTGCAGCCCAACACCTGATGCTGCACAACTTCTTGCAATGCACCCAGTGTTTCCAGGAATCTGCAAGGGATCATAGTAATCTTTTAAACAGCTAGATCAATGTTTATACTTATGGATTTGTTGATATAAACTGTGTGCGGCAACAGTTTATATGGATCCTGCACAATAATCTGATCATTTCAACTCAAACAAGCCTTTATCCAAACATATTCAAATATTCAATCAAGAAAAGATATATTTTTTAAAAGAATGTAGCAACAGTTAACGTCCTAACACTTGGTATGTTAAGTACTGACATAACTATAGTCCAAAAATCGAAATAATACTCCCCTCATATTCACATACTTAAGACAAATTTATTTGGAACCAATCGAGGAACTAGCAGACTCCTACTTGGATTGCTGGACAAGCACAAACAGGGTAGAAAATGGCCCAATTTAACAAAGGCATAAGTTGGGGTATGTATGTCTGGAGTTATGGGGCCTATAAGTAAAGGATGGAAAGGTCTTGATTAGCCAGATAATGTGGCAAACAGCCATAGGCGGTTTGACTCAACTGTCGGACCCGAATCCCATTATTTAGAGCCCCGACTATGACGTCAAAGATTTCCCCCCAATGTTAGCTATCTTTATTTGTTTCCTTTGTGTAAAAACACGTGAATCTTTTATTTGAGCAATATATGATTTCAGTTTTCCAATTTTGGCTCGACGTGACATACTACCCGCCCTATGAAAATGTTATAGACCAGACAGAAGGGCTCAATCCAAAGTACTAGTTTGATGGATGAGACATACTACCAGCCCTATGAAAATGTTATAGACCAGACATTTGGCCTATAAACCCACATCAGTTGCTCATACAACCAATGTGCATACCTTGCAATAGTTCCGGTCGGGAACAGAAAACCGTAACAGAAAGGGGCATGATGTAATGGTTGAGACATTCAATAAGATATCAAAAAGAAAATTGAGATTATTCTTTGTTTATTTGCTTCCGCTCCGTGTCACAAAGTGCCATATGTTTCTATGACATATATTCAAAAGCAAGAAAACTCCTATATCCAAATACTCATAAAAGAGTCTAGGCACTAGCCCACTGCTAATGAATATCACTCTCTCTTGGTCTCATGAATGTTTCATGAAAGCTGCAAGATTATGATATCCAATTAGCTTTACATGAATACTGACAATGTCACAATGCTAAAATTTCTGGTTCTAAAATTACAAATACATAAATCTTGTGAACCCAAATCAATACAATCATGGGATGTAATCAAGTACTTGTTTACAAATCTTGGGAAGAAGATATGCAACTACAAGATTAAAAAATTACCAAAAAGGAAATGTAACAACTTGAAATGTCATCATCACTTATCACTGACCTATGCACTTGCAAACCTATACTAAATGAAGTCTCCAAAACAAATTAGGGTTTGGAATCAAATGCACAATCAGAAGCAAGAGCCCAATTACATCCATACTTTAAATTTGGAACGAATTAATTATTATCATGTATGTACCGAAATACGAAACTGAGGCAATACATGAACATTGATTTTACCTGAGGAGAAACCAAAACGACTTGAAGAAGTTTACCCTCCGACACCTTGCTTCCCGCCACATCAATCCCATTGACCGAACAGTTCCTAATTGCATTTTCAGCTGCAAAATACACATAATGTCACTTGTAATTCATCAAATTTTGTGACCAGAATGTTCAATCAAAATATTTTTATGCAAGAGAGAGAGAGAGAGAGAGAAAATACGCAGAGAACAAAGGGGAGACGAGTTGAATTTATTCTTGAATTGAAGCAACAACGATGTGCGAAGACGAATCGGAGCTGCTACTGCCCGCCGGAAGTAAACCGGCGTCGTCATAAAATCTAGGGTTTTAAGACATCCCGTAGTCACCATTTTTGTAAGCTCTCCGTCTAATCTGTTCAGGTCAGGTCAGGTCAGGTCAGCGTGTGTTCAACAAGAGTAGGTTACTGATCTGATCTATTAAGATTTGTTAACTTTCATCCTTCAACTATTAAAAATGAACCACTAGGACTTGTCCTAGTGGTTACCCCCTTGGCTCTTAGGGCTTTGGTTACTATGTGACCCAAGTTCTAATCCAAGGGGAGGCAGTTTTACCCCATGTTGTCCCAGGAGGGGGTTTCTGCCAGGAGAAAGCTTCAGGAGGGGGTGTCTTGGTTCTCACGGAGGTCCGAGTAATCGACCTTGGACATAGCCCCGCAAGGGTAGGTTTACACGTGAGACCAAAGTCGCCTGATCGATGCCGTTCCAAAAAAAAAAAAAAACTATTAAAAATGAAATTAAAAGGGACAAACGCCATGTTTCACTAAACGCTATAAATTCATTATATAACAGTTCGAAACTGATTGTTATTGTGCTTGCCATGAGGTCATTTCCTTAATTTGCTATTGGTTGGCGACGTAGGTGTTCTGTCCTCATTGGGTCTTTTGGTCGGTGTTGACGCACATTCAATCCTCTTTCACGCGATTGTGCATGATTCCATATATCATACGTTCTTCACGCCTTTTCTTTTCTCTCCGTCTTCTCTAACCCAGTTGTTTCTCTCTTACTTTTAAGAAGCTTGCTTAATAATCTAGCTCCTCACCGAGAAGTCATTATATTTGTATGTATTTAGGGGGAAAGAGAGCAGCTCTTTAGAGAGATAAAGAGGAGAGAGTCTCTTAGTTTAAAGTATTCTCACCGCAGCCGTGTTGGACGGCAACGGCAAAAGGAATCGTAACGACAATTAAACCACCGCCACAGCTGCAACGTTCTCAGATCTTGAATGGAAACGGATAAAGGAACCAAATCGTTCTCAAATCTTCAATGAAACCGGTGAAAGAATAGATCAGTGATAAAGAGAAGCAAGAGAGAAACCGGAAATAATGGTGCCAAACACCAGAGCATTACGTGTTGGATATTTTAGTGTAAAATAGAGTATGTATAACATACAAATATGAGTCGACGCATATTTGGATGTTAAATGTGATATAATTTTTTTGGATTTTATCCCAAAAATTAATTGCTTGGGCGGTATACTTCGAGACCAACTGCTTCCTGGTTAAAAGGAACTTTGAATTCATTGGAGCGTACACTGATCAATTCTTGATCACGATTTCACAGCAATCAACACATACGAATTCTTGAATCAATCTGATTTTATCCGATCATTATTTGGTATCCACTCCATTTAATTGATCTGAAAACAAACTATCGTGACTTCAGATTACTATCAGGAAACCCAAATTTCTAACATTTCGTGCTCCTTTATCGAAACTAATTCATTTGTCAGAGACACCGTTCTCCTTCAAGATATCTTCATTTGTTTCTTCAATTCGCCATGTATGTGCCTCCAAGTGAGCTTCAATTCCTATCTTTATCTCTATTTTATTTGTGTTGCTCTCTCTCTACTAGGACCTATCATGTCATCATTATCATCTCCGAACATGCAGGTATAAATCATAGGTTAACTAAGGGATAATATTTGTATGAATTTTTTCTTTTAATTTCTGAATAATTTGTATTTGCTTTGATAACATGCATGTAGGGTGTTTGATGTAATGCCCTGTTGTATTTACGCTTTGGTTTAAAGTTTATGTTATTAAAAGAATTGGGTTTAAAAATTACGTTATTTAATTCAATGTCATGATTTTCTTACTGTGTGAGGAGATAGGTTATGTGGTTGGTTGTTAAGCTATTTTTTGTTTGTCCAAATGAGGATAATGACATAGAATTTCATCATATTGGTTTGCTTAGTTGATATCCCACTAGAGAGTCTCCTTGAGCTAATTAAACACAAAATAGTGCTTTGATTTGTAGGTGATGATCTACAGAATGCCTTATAGTAAGCAACTTTTTTGAGGTTTTATATCGATCACGATAACTCGAATAGGTACAAAATGTTGGAAATTCAGTAACGATTAGAACAATCGTTAATAACGATTCAACCGATCGTTTAATTACAATACAGAAACAATAATGAACAAAATACAAAGGAGATAGAAAAGTAAACGAAACACCACAGAAATATGATCACGAACAGCAACAAACTATGTTCCTGCAAAACAGAAAAACGCAGAAGTGAAAACGGGAGGAACCTGGCTTGTGTTTGACACAATTCCCTTAAACAGATTCGATGTCTATTCCCAGGGTACACCAGTTCAAAACTGTGTGTACAGCCGGACGAGATACTTGCCTGAAATGAGACCGGAATAAAGTTGTAGACGGAGATCAGCAGCAGCAACAGCACGACGTTAAAATGCAATTTTTCTGTGTGTTCTTTTGCTCAAAAACTGTGTATTTATCCACGCAAATTGGGCATACAAAGTGATCATCATTAACCAGTAATGAATGATCTATTTATGTCCATTAATCCGTAATGAATGATCAGGTTTGAAAAGCCAAAAGTCATTTCTAGAATGTGCTAAAAATTGGTTTGAAAAATAGCAAAAACGTGTCGTCCTCGGACACACGTTTCGGAGTTGCATTCGTGTCCACAGGTCGCGCGGGCCCGAGTTCAGAATTTCAACCCGAATCGGCATTTTTCGTACCCCCCCCCCCCTGCGCGAGGATATGAGCCAGAGTAAAACATGACACAAGTGATGTCTAGAGTTTGAGGTTTAGCCTTATAAACCAATTCACCTTTTCTTCCCACACCAATGTGGGATAGCTCACATCACATTTTCCAAACTTGAACAAAAATTCTTTTGAGATAAACATCTCATTCACACACATTTTCCAACAATCGCCCACATGAATGGAGGTTGATCTCAGAAGTAACTTAATCCCGATCGAATTTCAACAATTGAATCTTGCATACGATAGGTAGGTGTTACCCTTTGAACCTTCGCTCATGAAAGAAACTTAGTCTACTGGCTCTGAGTAGGCGGTGATGCCTTTGAACTCGTCTGCCGTTTGTGTAGGCGACAATGTGCTTCACACAAGACTCTCCTTGACAATATCAAGTCCTCATAGTTATGTTCGTTATGGTCATGAACATTAGCCTGGTTCTGCGAGAGCTCTTAGGTATTGTGCCCCCTCTCAATACCCTTCGAATCGACCCCACTTCTCTCTCACATAGGTGATTCACCACATGTGGTTGCCTCAGCTGAATCATTAAAAGCCATAGGCTTAACCTCGTACTTGTCACTTTTAGGAATGGACTAGGAGATGTACTGATTCCAATCCTACATCCCCTTCTTGAAGTCCGTGGGTTTATAAAATCTTCCCCCTATAGTGACCTCACTAGTTCATACAATTAGGTTGTCCTATTGAACTCAGATCTTGGGATCTCCAGTCAACTGAGTTAGGTTTTCCTTCATATGAACTTAATCTTTCAAGGGCTTCAGTCCCATTCCCATGGACGACTTCTGAACTAACTCTCTACTTAGGCCTTTTGTCAGCGAATCCGCAATATTATCCTTTGACTTCACATAGTCAACAGTGATAATTCCAGTAGAGATTAGTTGTCGTATCGTATTATGTCTACGTCTTATATATCTGTTCTTACCATTATACATTGTGCTATGAGCTCTGCCAATTGCCAATTGGCTATCACAATGTATACATATGGCCGTTGCCGGCTTAGGCCATCTTGGTATACCCTCCATGAATTGACGTAGCCATTCTCCCTCTTCACCAGCTTTATCTAAAGCGATGAATTATGCTTCCATCGTGGATCTAGCAATAACCGTTTGTTTCGACGATTTCCACGATATGGCTGCACCTCCAAGTGTGAATACATATCCACTCGTTGCTCTGGAATCCTTCGTACCCGATATCCAGTTTGCATCACAGTGTCCTTCAATCACTGCAGGATATTTGTTGTAGTGCAGCGCGTAATCCCTTGTGTACCTTAGGTACCTAAGTAACCTCGTCACACATCTCCAATGAGTTGGACTTGGATTACTCGTGTACCTACTTAGCTTGCTTACAGCATATGCTAAGTCTGGTCTAGTACAACTCATCAAATACATCAAACTGCCAATAATTCTTGAATACTCTAATTGGTTAACAGGTTGTCCTCTGTTTTTAGCTAGATGTTGACTTGTGTCAATGGGAGTTCTAGCTACATTAGAGTCATTTGCATTAAACTTTTCAAGAATTTTATCCACATAGTGGGTTTGTCCTAAAGCAAGTCCACTTTGGGTTCGTGTGATTTTAACTCCCAAAATCACTTCTGCTAAACCCATGCCTTTCATGTCAAATCTTGCTTTCAAGGTGTCCTTTGTTGATTTTATCATTTTGTCAATACTTCCAGCAATGAGCATGTCATCAACGTATAGACACAAGATGACATAACCATCTGGTGTGTCTTTCACATACACACACTTATCACATTCGTTGATCTTGAAACCAGAATCACGCATGACATGATCAAACTTTTCAGCCATTGTTTTGGTGCTTGCTTTAGTCCATATAAGGATTTGACCAGTTTACACACTTTCTTTTCTTGTCCAGAGGCTCTAAAGCACTCTGGTTGTTCCATGTAAATCTCTTCCTCTAGATTTCCATTTAAGAAAGCGGTTTTCACATCCATTTGGTGAACTTTCAAATTTCTAATGGCAGCAATGGCAAGTACCAACCTTATGGAGGTTATTCGAGTTACTGGTGAATATGTGTTAAAGTAATCTAGACCTTATTTTTGTTTGTATCCTTTGATCACCAGTCTTGCCTTGTACTTGTCTATGGAGCCATCAGGCTTCATCTTCCTCTTGAAGATCCAACGATGACCTAGTGGTTTGCATCCCGGAGGAAGATCCACTAGTTCCCATGTATGATTTTGTAAAATAGAATCTATTTCACTTTTGATGGCCTCCCTCCATTGAGGTCCTTCTGAGGAAGTCACCGCTTCATGGTACATTTTAGGCTCACTTTCTACCATGTACGTGTAGAAATCTGGACCAAAAGACTTTTCAGTTCTAGCCCTCTTGCTTCGCCTAGGCTCAACATCTTCTTCCTCAGATTGCTCTTGTTCTTCCGGAACACGTTCTAGTTCTTCCGGAATACGTTCTAGTTCTTCCGGAACACATTTTAGTTCTTCCGGAACTAGCTCATCATGAATACGTTCATCATCTGCCCCAAATGCATTTCCATATTCTTTTGTAATGCGTGGAAATATATTTTCAAAGAATGAGGCATTCTTTGATTCCATTATCGTTCCTTTGCGAATATCGGAATATTGAATTCATGCACAAGGAAGCGATACGCTCTACTGTGATCTGGATATCCAATGAATATACAGTCAACAGTCTTGGGTCCTATCTTTTGAGCCTTAGGTAGTGGGGCAACCACCTTGGCTAGGCACCCCCACACTTTGAGGTATTCATAGGACGGTTTTCTTTTCCACCATAACTCCTATGGGGTTTCATCTCTTTTCTTATGGGGTATCTTGTTCAAAATATAATTTGCTGAAAGGATAGCATCCCCCCACAAGTTTTGGTTTACACCAGAGCTCACTAACATGGCACTCACCATTTCTTTCAAGGTTCGATTTTTTCATTCAGCAGTCCCATTTGATTGGGGTGAATATGGTGCAGTGAACTCATGTCTAATTCCGATTTGCAAACAGAATTTAGCAAATGGTGAGACATACTCACCACCTCTATCACTTCGTACAACCTTGATCTTCCTTTCAAGTTAATTCTCAACTTCAGTTTTATATGAAATGAAAGCTTCAATTGCCTCGTCTTTACTTTTGAGCAAGTAAACATAACAATACTTCGTGCAATCATCGATAAACGTGATGAAGTATTTAAATCCATTTCTAGTTGGAATGGATTTCAAATCACACACATCTGTGTGGATCATACCCAGAGGTTCAGTGTTTCGTTCAACCGGTTTGAATGATGATCTAGTTAATTTTGCTTCAACACACGTTTCGCATTTATAGTTTGAATCAATATCAAAAGTTGGTATGCAACTCAATTTAATCAAACGACGAATGGAATTAAAGTTAACATGACCAAGTCTACCATGCCACACATTAGAAGACTCAAGCAAATAAGCAGAACTGGTACCAGTCTTATTCATAGTGTTGTTAACAACCATTACATTCAGTTTGAACATACCGTTAAGGGCATAACCCTTTCCAACATACACACTATTCTTGGTCAACACGACCTTATCTGACTCAAACACCATTTTGAAACCAAACTTATTCAACAACCACCCAGACACAAGATTCTTACGAATCTCAGGGACATACAACACATTAGTCAAGGTAAGCTCCTTTCCTGATGTCATTTTCAGGATCACATTTCCTTCACCTTTGACTTCAGCAGTGGCAGAGTTACCCATGAAGAGCTTTTCTCCATTAGTAACTTCTTTGAAGGTGTTGAACAAGTTCTTGTCAGCACAAACATGGCGGGTGGCACCGGTGTCAACCCACCATTCCTTGGTATTCGAACCAACCAAGTTAACCTCAGAGATCATGAAAAATTATTTGTAATTCTTGGATTTGACTCATAACAGTTTTAGAGTCAATCATTTTAAAATCCAAGAACTTAGCCACCACAAATTTCTTTGTGCCTGCATCTTCGGTTTTGTATTTCCGTTCCAAAGATTCCCATAGTTCCTTGGCCGTGTTTACTTTACAATAGACATTGTAAAACGAGTCCGCCAAACCATTGAGCACATAGTTCTTACACAAGAACTCAGAATACTTCCAAGCTTGAACCGCACTCACAGATTGAGCATCCATTTCCCCTTCAGACACTTGGGGAGCGATTTCAGTCAAGAACCTCGCAAGGTTCAACTTTGTCAAATAAAACAGCATCTTCTACTGCCAACGTTTGAAGTTCAGACCATTGAACTTTTCAGGTTTCTCAGCGTGGCTTGCAACCGCGCCAGGCAGCGGTGCAACCATCATCGTGGTAACAGCAACGGCAGAAGTACAAACTGCAGAGACCCCAAAGGTCGCTACACCAGAGGTCGGTAAAGGCTGAGATGAGTCCATTTTGAAATAAAACCCACAGGAGAACAGTCAGAAATATTCGTACACAGAGTGTACACGATTCTGTTTAAGTTTGTTGGAAATTCAGTAACGATTAGAACAATCGTTAATAATGATTCAACCGGTCGTTTAATTACAATACAGAAATAATGATGAACAAAATACAAAGGAGATAGAAAAGTAAACGAAAACACCACAGATATATGATCACGAACAGCAACAAACTATGTTCCTGCAAAACAGAAAAACGCAGAAGAGAAAACGGGAGGAACCGGGCTTGTATTTGACACAAAGGTCGCTACACCAGAGGTCGGTAAAGGCTGAGATGAGTCCATTTTGAAATAAAACCCACAGGAGAACAGTCAGAAATATTCGTACACAGAGTGTACACGAATCTGTTTAAGTTTGTTGGAAATTCAGTAACGATTAGAATAATCGTTAATAATGATTCAACCGATCGTTTAATTACAATACAGAAATAATAATGAACAAAATACAAAGGAGATAGAAAAGTAAACGAAAACACCACAGATATATGATCACGAACAGCAACAAACTATGTTCGTGCAAAACAGAAAAACGCAGAAGAGAAAACGGGGTACACCGGTTCAAAACTGTGTGTACAGCCGGACGAGATACTTGCCTGAAACGAGACCGGAATGAAGCTGTAAACGGAGATCAGCAGCAGCAGCACGACGTTGGAATGCAATTTTTCTGTGTGTTCTTTTGCTCTAAAATTGTGTATTTATACACGCAAATTGGGCATACAAAGTGATCATCATTAACCAGTAATGAATGATCGATTTATGTCCATTAATCCGTAATGAATGATCAGGTTTGGAAAGTCAAAAGTCATTTCTAGAATCTGCTAAAAATTGGTTCGAAAAATAGCAAAAATGTGTCGTCCTCGGACACACGTTTCGGAGTTGCATTCGTGTCCGTAGGTCGCGCGGGCCCGAGTTCAGAATTTCAACCCGAATCGCCATTTTTCGCACCCCCCTTGCGCGAGGATATGAGCCAGAGTAAAACATGACACAAGTGATGTCTAGAGCTTTGAGGTTTATCCTTATAAACCAATTCACCTTTTGTTCCCACACCAATGTGGGATAGCTCACATCACATTTTCCAAACTTGAACAAAAATTCTTTTGAGATAAACATCTCATTCACACACATTTTCCAACACAAAATATCTACAAAGATCAAAACATAGAATTCTATTTTTTAAGGTTTTATATAGAAATGCCAAATGAGAACCATAGTAAGCGACATTTGTTACATCTTTTGTATTCTGACTAGTATATCATAGGCGTTTAGTGAACCATAATAGTCTATTTCTTCTTTAGTACATTTATTATGGATTCGTAAAATGTTATTATAGTAGAAAATAAAATTTAAATTACAAAACATGTATGAAATGGTTGCTGACTAAATAATATGTTGGAAAAAAAAATCATGCTTTCAGTTGGTAAAAAAAGACGGCAGATTAGGTGTTGTTTGTATATGCTTTTGCAGCCCTTAATGCTTCAGCCAACCAACATCTTTTCCCTGTTTTGTGTGTGTCTTTCAACAACAACAACCATATCCAAGCCTATAAGAGTAAATAAGATACACATTTCAAACTCAAGAGAATATATCAGATCATAACATAATCTAATATAAGAGCACATTCAAAAAGTTCTCTGGCCAAGCTATTCTACTAAAGTGATTTTTTCATGAATTTATCAATTTGTTTGTTGTATGCAATTGAAATACTCTACATGCTTTGTTTCCTTATGTACTGTTGCCATATGTAATTTTCACAATTAGTTATGCTTCAGGATAACATGTATGAGTTGCTTTGCCAAGATCACTGTTGTGCTTATGTTTAGTACAAGTATTCAACAACTTCAATTCTGATATGTTCTTATAAATAGGGTAAGTTTTCTATTGCATAGTAAAGCATAGAGTAAATGAGGCAACCTACCTGTAGAATGTTCTTTTTTTTACAAACTATCTTTTTCCTAAACATGTGAGGCCACTGCATACTTTGATTTTCATTTTTTGTTTTACTGTTTCTAAGAAGATTGATAAAGTTAAGAATATCTACACCAAGAGAGCAATGCGCAGTAATTTGTTGGCTTTTCCGTTTACGTCTATTCTATATCTTGGAAAATAACAAGAGACACTATGCTTGATTAATTTTCATTATGATAATAACCACTGTGTTCTGTTTCTGATGTTGGTTGTCACATTGACTATATTATTTCACAAAATTATTCTTCTATCAGGTGGCTTTAGTGTGAAGTTTATTTTTAGTTATATTATAAGCAGAATTTGCATTGGCTTATAGTATATTTAAGGGGCATTTACATATACTCCCCTACTAAGTCGTTTTCTTACATATTTACCCAAGCCTAAAAGTTAATTACATATATCCCCTTCCTAAACCATATATATTACATATTTACCTATTTCAATTAAAATAACTTATTAAATGACTATTATACCCTTATTGATATTTACATATTTTCCCCCTGATAATATGATTGGTTTCCACATAAATATTTTCTACTTTCGTAATGAATCAACCTAACAATTATAAACCAAAACAAAGCAACATAATTCATTAATAGGACCAATCGATTGGGAGAAGCTAGAACACATATAGGTTAATTCATTCCTTAATAGGACCAATTAATATGAACAGAAGTTACTATGGTGTTTCAACAGAAATACTCAATGGGACTGAAGTGAACTTCATTGAATATACTTCATTGGGATTCAAGTTGTGGTTAATCGTGAAGCTACTTTGGTGTATTTCAAAGTGAATATACTTCATTGGGCTTCAAGTGGTTAATCACTCATTGAAATAGAACAAATTTGGTGTATTTTGTGATGCCCACTCCTAGACTTGGCTCTAGAAGGGGTCACGCATCGGATTTACTCATGAACGCAAGTTAATAACGGAGATAACTAAGCAGTGGAAACTTCAAACTTTATTTATATGCCAAGTACTACAAAGTAAGTGAAATAATTTACATAAGGCAATACTAACTATTACTACGTTTTATTTTTATAACTATGCCAGCTCGCCAAAACCTTCCTTCTCCGATAGCTTGCCCGTCTAATCCCTTATCACAAGGGCCTTCTCATAACTAGTCGAAGCCTCACCCTGACCTGACATACATGCATTTTCAGAAAAGGTCAGCTTACGCTGGTGAGTTCTATATTTTAAAAACGTTACCTCGGTGTGAGGTTTAAAACCCTTGGACCTACAAGATCCATTTTCATAAATAGTATAACACATAACTAAATCATACAAACCATAACAGTCATTTGTAACTAGGCACATTTTTCAGTAGGAGGTATCTACCCCGCTAACCCTTTGATTATTTCACAGTCTATACTTCCATCTGCTAATTTATAAACAGAGACTAAACTATACTCTCCTTACTAACTTCCATCCGCCGTTATATCAGCAGAGACCTATCTTTCATCCGCTATTTGCAGAGATCTATCTTCCATCCGCTATAAGTAGAGATCTATCTTCCATCTGCTATAAGCAGAGATCTATCTTCCATCTACTATAAGCAGATATCTATCTTCCATCTGCTATAAGCAGAGACTATGTTCTATAACAATTCCAATTCCCTAGTACTACTACCCGCCCCTAGTTAAATACCAGGTGACTTAGGGTTATTAGTGAACAGTGATAAGGTCTTCATATACTGCAACAAGTGGACATCCCCCAATTTACCATTGGTGTATGTATACAGGATGTACCAACGGCGTATCCTCCACACTTCTGATATACCAAGTAACTAATATTATTATGTATATATATAGGAAGTACCAGCGGCGTATCCACCACATAATAGTAAAGCAAATGCATCACCTGTTCTCATATAATCATACATATTCACTATAGGGTTTACTAATAATTCCTTTATCACTTGACTATTTAAGTTCAAAGCAAGCATAGCACATATCATATCATAGTCATTATTACGTTTATAACACGTAAATGATTTAACATCATATTCATAACATATCACACACACACATATATATATATTCACTTAAGGGCTATATAAATAGGCATCATTTCAGTTATAAATCATTCAAATGCATTTTATAACATTTGTATGTATATCAGCCGAAAACATTTAAAACATAAAAAACATTTATTTACATGTATCCCCCTCCCATGAATTGTAGTGGTCCCCCCCTGAAATTTGTGGTTGAGATTCAGTTCTCAAAGATTCTCAAAAGAAAAAGTTCTCATTTGAACCTAACCCTATATATATATATATATATATATATATATATATATATATATATATCCATTTAACAGTTAACACATTTAATAGTTAATATATATTCACTTAAGGGCTATATAAATAGGCATCATTTCAGTTATAAATCATTCAAATGCATTTTATAACATTTGTATGTATATCAGCCGAAAACATTTAAAACATAAAAAACATTTAAAAGTGCGCTCATAAAACTCACCTTATCTCTTTAACTTGTTTACTTGGACGGAACTCCCGCTATGATTCCCGATTAACCTAATTTGCGTATCGTATGGCGTTAACGCAAGGTTTATACAATAAACACTTCTATGTTTATTTTAACATCTTATTATCTTAATAATATTTAATTATTAAGTTTATCCCTTTTTAAAGGTTAAAATGACCAAAATGCCCTTTAGGCAGTTATCCTTTTCTTTTAACGTAATATGAAGACGTGCATTCCTATAAGTAAACGCTCACCCCGGGATCACCCAGTGAGGTATGCCAGGTCCCAGTTGGAATTTATGCGACACCCCCGCTTTGCCAGAAACTCCAGAGTACAGGCGCTTACCCTTCCGGTCCGCAAGAACTTCTAAATATCCGATTAACTCGGTATCTCTAATACTTTGTTAATTATCTATTTTAAACTCATATATTTTTATTATATATATAAACATGTCAACATACCAAAAATCAAGTCCCCATACCCTCCGGATTATTTTATATTAAATGATCATATTTACAAACCGTAATTTCTCGTTTTTTTTTTTTTTATCAAAACTCATTTTCTTTTAAAACCAACTTAGGGTACTATCCATTATAACATTTTATAATATGCTTTAAAATATCAAAGCTTAATTCATAATCGTTTACTCGATTTGGGCAGAACAACGTTATGAAAACCCTAATTTTGACCCGTTAACAAAACCTTTACCAACCCTTTTTCAAATCTGAAATAAACTTAGGGCTTTCTTAATATATACATTATTTTAGGATTATCTACAAAAATTCAGACCCTAACTCCCACCCGATCACCTAATTTCATCAAAACAAGATTAAGAACCCTAGTTTTTTGTACATTTCTAGAAACCTAATCAAATGGACATATTAACAGAAATTGATAGAGGGATTTTGTAGAGCATACCTAGAAACGTAGGACTGCTAAAAATCAGCTTCAAATTCCAAGCCAATCGCTCGAATTTTGCAGAAGAAGGATCTGGTTCGTTCTAGGGTTTTTAGGAGAAGAAATCGTGAATTGGCGAGTTGTTTTGGATGATTAGGACCCATATTTATAGTAGTCGAAGTCGCCCCAGGGGTCCTAGCACGTATGGTGATGAGTAATCGGTCGAAAACGACACCTGGAGGGGCTGATTCGGATCAAACGTGAAGAACAAGTCGCATATGTGGTTGATTCTGGTCCTGCAAAGTTTCGCATATCGCCATGGGGAGGGAGAGGGCTGCGCGTACCGCCTGGTATTTTGGCAGAATGACAATTTTGGTCCCTGGACCTTTTTATTTACATTTTCAGCCCCTGAACTCCTATCTTTCTATCATTTTATGTACTAAAACATTATGGGACATACTTATAAAGGTTTCTAAGGCTCGGGGAACTCTCGATGATATACGTATACATACGTATATATTTTTATATATTTTTCATTATTTTACACTTTAGCCCCTCTAACTTTACAATAGTTATTATTTTATGTTCCGAACCACTTTAGGATATCTTTATAATACTTTATAAGCCTCAGGATACTTATAAAAGTTATAAACATGTATAATATCCGTAAGTATTTATAACTTTACATAAATTACACTTTTAGCCCTTATACTTTTCCGTTAACACAGTAACTTGCATTTTCACACGTTTAACTAATTAAACACGTATTTCCACATATATACTCATCAAATGAATATTTCACATGCATCCATACTATTCAAACATATTTTTACACATGCATTTAATATAAGGAAATCACGTAAAGTCATTTTCTCCCAGTTATCAATCATTCCTATCATATAAACGTTTAGTTACGTTTTTCATGCCAATATCATTTATATATCAATTATCTTTGATATAAAACACATATTATTTCATTTCCTTATCTCATTTTATCAATTAACACGTGTATTATTCATGCAATATTATCGTTTATCGATTTATTACCTGGTAATGGGCAAACATGCATTTTCTACCTGTTTCATCATGTTTAGCTACCTAACATATATATCACATGTATTATTCATAGTAGCTACGTATTCTATCAAATTTTGGGATGTTACATATTTCAAAGTGAATATACTTCATTGGGCTTCAAGTGGTTAATCACTCATTGAAATAGAACAAATCGTGAAGCTAGGATGGTGTAATTCAAGGTGCATATACTTCACTGCGATTCAAATGGTTAATCACTAATTAAAATTGTTTAAAAGAATAAATCAAGAACCCAAAATCGATGGCAAACCTAGGTTCTGCTTGTTTCAATTGGATGGGACCTGTGATGTTTTCCGTCACCGTGGCCAGACGATAAGAGGTTGCTGGATGAGGAAGTCACCGGACGAGATAGGTTATTGGAGAAGATGTCGCTGTCGAGAGGTCGGAGTAGTTAGATACGTAAACGTGCAATAAATGTCGTTTGGGTTTTATGATGGCAAGCGTGAAATTAAAATTTCATCATTTTATTTCTAAAATGTTGATACATGGTCCTGATCGTCATGTGAAGTATCGAATACAAGACGAATCACACAAGGTTGCTGAGGTCCGAACTCAGGCCGAACCTGGAGATCGGACATGGCCGAACGTTGGGCTGAACCTGAGGTTCGGACCAGCGTGGTTCAGCTTGTATAAATAGGATGTCTTGTATAGAATTCATCAGCTTGAGAGTCATACTTTTCTCTGTGTACTTTGTGGTCATCTCTGTGGTTAATACAAGTCATTTGTATTTACTCTTTGTGTTTCATCTCGTATTACATTGATTTCATTACGACTAAGTAGAAGATCCACATGCTCAGGAAATTTCAAGTGGTATCAGAGCTAGGTTTGCTCTACTAGTCGGAAATTATTGTTTTTCGGAGTTTTGAGTTCAAATTCACGTTTTTGAGAAAATGAGTATTGTTTTTGAATTCGTTTGATCATCTCGAGTGTGCTTCTCATCAAAAATTCTTTACTAATTTGTTTCTATCGAGTCTGTTTATATTCCTATCGAAAATTCCAGTAAAAAACTTTGAAAATCGAGAAAATGGTGTCGAGTGAGGTCGCGCTCGTCTGAGGTTCGGACACGTTCGGTGTAACCACTCAGAACTCGAGGTTTGGACGGCTTTCGGTGAGTATATCGTTCGGTGAGAGTTCGGTGAGGGTTCGAAGGTAGTTCGGTCCTCGTTCGGACAAAGTTCGGTCTGTGCTCGGTGCTCGTTCGGACTGGTTTTTGTTTGTTCGTCCGAAGGTCAAGTTCAGAGGGAGTTCGGTGCTCTTAAGTTCGGTCGAAGTTCGGTGTTGATACACGATATGGCAATGAGCTGGATCAAACAAAGACATGAAGATTTAGGTTTTTGGTCTGGTGGCCGAACTCTGGCCGAACCCTGGCCGAGCCTTGGCCGAACCTGAGGTTCGGACAAGCCAGGGAGTTCGGACACCTAATGGCTATATATATATATATATATATGTTTATGTCTTTGTAATTGTTAAGTTTTGTGAGAGAGAGAGAGAGAGTGAATTTTGTCTCTGAGGTTTCTCTGTGTAACTCTGATTCTCTGTTAATACGAGATTGAGTTTTATTTACGTTTGTGTGTTGATTTCTCACTTGTTTACGATTGTATTCGATCAATTCGTCCAAACCGATCCACGATCAGTCACTTTCAAGTGGTATCAGAGCTTTCTGGTGCTGTTTGGTTCGAATTGTTACAAATCGTTTACTCAAAGTTCGTTTTTCGTGTTGCTCTCTGGAATTTTACGTGAAAAACATCATGTTTTGCGTCAAAACTCTTTGTTTCTGATTGTTTGTGTTCGTTTGAGTGCTAGAGGTCAGTTCTGAGTGGTTTCTGGTGAGATCCAAATTTTTTCGAATTTTACGTTCGGCCGAACTCCAAGTTCGGTGATATCGCTCCGAAGCCAGAGTTCGGAGTGAAGTTCGGTCAGTTTTCCTATCTTGTCTCGGAGGGAGTTCGGACTAGGATCGGAGATAGATCGGCGTTTCTGAGTTCGGTGATACGTTCGTTGAGAGTTCGGACATTTGTTTTCAGTTCGGAGCTAGTGTTGAGTTCGGATCAAGTTCGGCGATATCAGATTACAAATTTCTCAATTATGTCGGATTATAACGCGTTTCCTGCTATTCAAACGCAGATGCAAACGTTACTCAATTACGACAATGAAATCAGAACAACACAGAAAGTTCCAAAGTTGCTTAAATTTGAAGACTATGCAAATTGGAAGAAACGGTTTGAGGCCTATATCGGAACAACGGATCCAGATCTATGGATCGCTATGGATGCACCATATGTGTATCCTGTTGGTGTTAACAATGTTCCCATTATGCAACGGAATCTGGATCTTACACAGAAAGCTGATTTTGTTCGTGAACAGAAAGCATATGGTTTAATCACTCAAGCTTTGCCAAAGGAATTATTACACCAATTCAAAAGTTGCAAACATTCTCATGAGTTATGGACAACACTGAAATAGAGGTGTGAGGGCAACGAAGAATATAAGAAAAGTAAGAAGAAGGTGCTAAACAAGGAATTTGACAACTTCAAACATTTTGATGGCGAGGGCGTTCCTGAGCTAATTTCAAGATATTGTCATTTATTGTCTGAAATGGATAATGTCCAAATTAAGAAAGATGACGAAGAGCTGAAGGAAAAATTGTTGGAAGGTCTGCCATCGAAATGGGAATCTTATGTTTTGATGATCATGAATGATAAAGACTATGCCGATTTAACATTTGTGAAACTTTTGGGTAAACTGCAAGCTCGTGATTTAGAAATGAAGAATGTTAACACTACTCCAGCAGCAGTTCAGAATCCAGATGTTTATTATGGGTCAAATGCAGCAACAATCTCAGGGAAGTCAGCAAAGATAACAAGTTCTGCACCTGCTACGGCATTTGTAGCTGGAAATTTACCTGGATATGTTTCAGGTTCAGGAACTGGAACCGGCTCACAAAGTGCTGATTACGATTATAGTTCTGGAATAAGTGGCTCGTCAATCCCGGCAAGTAATCTGGTGAACACGGGAAATATAGCTATGTCAGTATCTACCACTGAAGATTATATGGCTCTTGTTTCTGCATTAGTGTCATCTTATTATGGATTGATCACTGGGAATGTCAGTAATGCTGAATTGACAGAAGAAGATTATGATCAGGTGGATCCTGATGACTTGGAGTTAATGGACATCAATTGGCAGTTTGCCATGCTGGCGAGAAGAGTGAAAAGGTTTTTAAAGAAGGCCGGAAGAAAAGATTTGAATTCTGGTGGCCGAATTGGATTTGATAAATCTAAAGTTAGATGCTACAATTGTTCCAATTTTGGTCATTTTGCTCGCGAATGTCAGCAGCCGAAAAAGCAGGAATATCATAAATTCACTCCTAAGTCAAATGTTTCTGGATCCAACAATCCTCCGAGTTCAGGGAGTACTTCTAACTCAAAATCTGAATCCACAAAAGCTCTTGTTTGTCAAGTTGACAAAACTTATAATTGGGGTAATCAGTTCGCTGATTCATCTGCTTTAATTGTTACTCACGTGAAGGATGAAGAAACTATGACTGAATCTACTAAAAAATGAAGAAGAAGTGCATGGTGAAGCGACTGATGGAACTTTTGATGGAATTAATGATGAAGATGAAGTCTCAAATTCAAGGAGTGGTCATACGTCTATGATTGAAGAAAAATTTGCATTTATGGCTGATGTGTCTTAAAAGATCGAGTCCGATGCAATTCTCTTGTTGGAAAAGCAAATTAAACTTCTGACTGAGAAGAAAGAGGCATTGATTCGAGAATGTGACGCAGCGAAAGCCGAAGCAGTTGATGCAGCAAATGATTTTGAAAATCTTTATCAGAAGAGTCTACCACTGAAAAGAAAGATATGAGAAAGCACAACAAAATGCTATTGAGATTGCTGATAAGATGCTTGCATTGCAGAAGGATATGCAGAAAATTACTGATGAAAATTCAAGTCTGAAACAGGAGATCGGTTCTTTGAAAAGGAGCAATCTTACTGAAATAGTTGCTCTGATGGCCGATTCTTCAAAGGTAGTCTCATATCCTTCGATGTGTAAATCGTGTGATGATTTTGCTACTGCTAAGAGTGTGCTCTTAGATGAGAAGACAAAGTTAAATGATCTTCTGGCAGTAGCAAAAGCTGATAAAAGCATTTATAAGGAAAGATGGGAGGGGACAACCCAGGAGTTATTGTCAGTACATGAGCAATTGCGTTTGCAAAAATTTGATTTTTCGAATTAGTCTGAATTGCTCGTGTCTGTACAGAAGGATTTGGCTGCTAGTCAGAAACTTGTCGCTGATTTGAAAATCGAGGTTTTTGAATTAAAACAAAAATTGGATTGTGTTCAAATGTCATCTTCTTTCACAAACTTTCTTTATAAAACTGAAAAAGAAGATGTTTCTGGCAAGCTGAGTCAAGTTCCACCTCCGGTGAATATCACACTTGGTCCTTCTTCTGAGGAGAAAGTAAATGTTTTAAATCAAGCTGAACAAAACAAATTTGACAAAGTTTTAACTGAAAAATCCATCTTGGATTCAACAGTTGATGAGCTTTTCTATGACGTTTCTGATTTTGACAAAGTTGATGACTTAGTGTCTGAAACTGATGTTGAAAATTCGATGCACACTCAGTCTAAAGTTTGTAAGCCAGATCACAAAAATCTAATTTCCAAACATGATTTTCCAATGATTAAATCTGAGCTTTCAAAACTGAGTGCATACGAACAAAAGCAGATTGCTCAGAGCAAATCTGTGGAAGGTAAGAAGGTCAAGTACGGTTGAGTCGAATTTGAGTCCTCAGCTAAATCTAAAACTGTTGAAAAAGGTTTTTCTTCGAAAATTTTGAAACCTACAAATGCTGAGGCTCAAAATCCTACTTTGGACACCGACTGTGACAAGGTTGAACCATGGGTGACTTATCGGTTAAAGGGTTCCAATCGGATTTATAGTGACAAAGAATTTCCTTTGGATATGGTGAACCCGAATTTAATCGATCAAATTTTCTCATGTAAATATGATCCAGCATATGATCCCAAAGTGCGGAATGTACCCATTAAGAGGGGAAATAGCAGCAGTGCTAATGTAATGGACACATTTCAATCTGAATCTGAGTCTGGGTTGGTGAACGGAACAGAGTGAAAATTTCTGTTGAAAAATCGTCAAATAAGAAAACATCAAAAGCAACTGTTCTAACACCACCGAAAGGTTTTTATGATAAAAAACAACCGAATTTCAGAAAATCCAGTCCATTTTTCAAAAGATCTCAATTTTATAATGATGAAGGATTTTATGATGAGTTTGGTTGTGGACCAAATCAATCTGGTTTTAGGAGAAGTTCAAAATGGGTTGATTTTGAAGGTCAAAATGAATATGATTCAAGGTTTGGTGGGTATAGAAACAGATCTAAGAATTTTAGGGATTATCGTTTTTCTGAGAATCCTTATGCTAGAAATAAGGCTGGATTTTATGATGATTTTTCAGGAAACATGTCTGGATATGAGTCAGGACGTAACGATGTGTTTGGACATCGTTATGTGTCTAAAAAACAAGGTGTAAAACCCAAGTTCCAAAAACGGGTTGTTGAGTCCGAAGTGGATGACAACGCGAGTGAAAAAGTC
The DNA here is from genome assembly GCA_039602395.1 of Deinandra increscens subsp. villosa. Lineage (NCBI taxonomy): Eukaryota > Viridiplantae > Streptophyta > Magnoliopsida > Asterales > Asteraceae > Deinandra > Deinandra increscens. The sequence continues at coordinate 65,318,977 of JBCNJP010000023.1, forward strand.
ATAATTGATAAAAGAAAGTGTTTTAAATGCAAAACTCGTGGTCATACATATCGGACTTGCCCGTTGAAGAAACCCAAATCCACCAAATCTGACACAGAAAAGTCTGACGATATGTCTGAAGGCTATCAGACTGATACTAAAAAAAAGGTCAGATTTGTGGATGAGCAAGGCAGAATTCATTCTAATGAGAAATCATCAGATTTTCATAAATATGAAAAGAAATCAGAAAATGAATTTTCAAAGACAAAATCAATTTTGAAAAATTCTGCTGCAAGCTCCAAGGGTTCTGCAACTGATGGACAGAAACCTAAGGGTTCGTCCATGGCAGGTAAAGATTTTGTTGAAGATGACGGTCGACCCAAAGCGTCAAGCTTGGGTTCGTCCTGAAACTAATCTTATGTCGTAATTTATGCAGGGATCTTCGCGACAACTGATGAACAACATCTGGGTTGTTGATAGCGGAGCATCTCGGCACATGACCGGAGACATATCTTTGTTGCATGATGTGAAATACTTTGACGGAGGTAAAGTAACATTTGCTGGAAACAAAGGAGGTCAAGTAACCGGTATTGGTAAACTTTCGAACGTTGCTGTCACATTTGAAAAAGTTGAATACGTACAAGAATTGGAGTATAATCTTCTGAGCGTTTCCCAGATTTGTGACAAGCAATTCACAACGGCTTTCTCAGGGAGTGAATGTTTAATTCTGAAACCTGAATTCAAGATTCCTGATGAGTTTGTGGTAATGCGAGCACCGAGATTCTCAAACTTGTACATGCTTGACATGAATTCAGCAAAAGCAACGGTCGCAGGTCAATGTTTCTTATCTAAAGCATCCGAAAGAGATTCCGTTTTATGACATCGTCGCATGGGTCACATCCATTACAGAAAGATGAACGAACTAGTGCGGAGGGGTCTTGTTGAAGGGGTTCTAAAGCAACAGTTTGTGTTTAATGATGTGTGTGTGAGCTGCAAGAAGGGTAAACAGAAAAGAAAATACCATCCACTGAAGAAATATCATTATATTGAACTCCCATTAGAGTTACTTCATATGGATCTTTTTGGTCCTGTGAATCGACAAAGTATCTCGGGAAATTAGTATTGTTTGGTGGTTACTGATGAATTTTCAAGATATTCATGGGTTGATTTTCTGGTCTCTAAGGATGAAACGCCAAGAATTCTTATCAATTTGATCACAACACTTGAATCTTTGTACAAATTGAAAGTTAGAAGAATTCGGAGTGACAACGGCACGGAGTTAAAGAATCTAACCGTGAGGACATTTTGTATGGAAAAAGGGATTGTGCATGAATTCAGCACACCATACATACCTCAGCAAAACGGTGTGGTAGAAAGAAAGAATCGCACAATTATTGAAACAGCACGTACAATGTTGGCTGATGCTCAATTACCTGATCCTTTTTGGACAGAAGCTGTCAACACTGCGTGTTATGTGCTAAATCGAGTGCTTATCGTGAAGCGGATTGAAAAGACATGCTATGAACTTCTGAAGAATCGTAAGCCGAATCTCGATTATCTAGAGCCGTTTGGGTGTCCCTGTACCGTATTGGCTGCTGCAGGAAAATTTGATGACAAGGTCTTTGAGGGACTGTTTGTTGGTTATTCAAATCAGAAGAAACGTGTTTTCAATAAGCAGACTGGTACGGTGGGTGAATATCTACATGTGGATTTCCAATTATATACTTTACCACCCAGAGGCGTTGGACCGGACTAGATGTTCGATTACAAAACTTTGTTTGAAAATATTGTATCGACGCCAGAAGTATCTGATGAACAACTTACTAGAGTTTTCATTGAATTACAAGATGATACTCCGGTGTTAAACATTCAAACTCTGCCAACTCCGATAGTGCCTGTTGCTGATGAGTATTTGACCAAGACATCTAATGATACGACTTTTGCTGCTGATGATATGTCATCTGAAGATGATAGTGAATTTCATGAAGCCGTGACACATCAGGTGGAAATTTTTGCTCAACAACCTGATCCACAAGTTGAATCTACGTATGGTGACACTGATGTTAATGCAACTGAGAATGTGGTGGTTGAGGAAGATCCTGTTCCTGATTTACCTGAAGCGGTGGTTGTTCCTATTCATCAAACGCTCCGTATAAACACCATACATCCACAAGACAATATTATTGGTGATTTAAATGAAGGAGTTCGTACGAGACATCAAATTGAGAGTGGTGCTTTACTATCTGTTCTGGAATCTGGTATTCAAGAGGAAGTATTTCATTCATGCTTTATATCCCAGATCGAACCGACAAATGTTAAAGAAGCTTTATTAGACGGTTCGTGGGTTGAAGCAATGCAAGAAGAATTACTGCAATTTCAAAAATTGGGTGTGTGGCATTTGGAAGATTTACCAGCAGGAAGTAAAGAGCCGTGTGGTACACGGTGGGTTTACAAGTGCAAACGGGATGATCGTGGGATCATTGTCCGAAACAAAGTTCGTTTGGTTGTTCAAGGTTTTTTTCAAGAAGAAGGGATAGACTTTAACGAAGTGTATGCTCCTGTTGCCAGAATTGAAGCAATCAGAATTTTCTTGGCATTTGCTACACATCGTGGGTTTAAAGTCTTTCAAATGGATGTAAAGAGTGTGTTTTTGTACGACAAAGTTAAGGAAGAGGTGTATGTCAAATAACCTCCGGGATTCTTCGATCCTGATTATCCGGAGAAGGTTTATAAGTTAGACAAAGCTTTATATGGTCTCCATCAGGCTCCTCGAGCTTGGTATGAGACGTTGTCTACTTATTTACTCGACAACGGGTTTAAGCGTGGGTTGGTTGATCCTACTCTTTTCTGTCGTAAAACGGGGGAGGATTTGCTTCTGGTACAGATTTATGTCGACGATATTATTTTTGGTTGTTCAAACGAGAAGTTATCGAAGGATTTCGAGACTTTAATGCAAACAAGGTTTGAGATGAGTTCGATGGGAGAAATGTCTTTTTTCTTAGGATTGCAATTTCAACAATCTGATAAGGGTATCTTCATACATCAGACGAAGTATGTGAGAGATGTCCTGAATCGATTTAAGGTGGAAGACGTTCGAATTCCTGGAACTCCTATTCAGCTGTCGCATGGCCTATGTCCTGATGAAAATGGTGAAGAAGTTGAAGTCACTCGTTATCGGGCTATAATAGGTTCACTGATGTATTTAACAGCTAGTCGACCTGATATAACGTTTGCTGTTTGTTTGTATGCCAGGTACCAGGCGGCTCCTCGTGTTTCTCATATGAATGCGGTTTTGCGAATTCTTGCTTATCTGAAGGGTAATTCAGATCTCGGGATCTGGTATCCTCATGATGATAAGTTCGACTTATCGGCATATACAGATTCAGACTACGGCGGTTGCAAGATTAATTTCAAGTCAACCACGACCGGATGTCAGTTTCTCGGCGATAGGTTGGTATCTTGGCAGTTAAAGAAGCAGACTTCGGTTGCGACATCCACGGCTGAAGCTGAATACATAGCAGCTGCTAGTTGCTGTTCTCAGGTTTTATGGATTCAATAGCAGATGCGGGATTACGATTTGAAGTTTCTTACTACTCCAATTTACATAGATAATTCGGCCGCTATTTGCATAACAAAAAACCCCGTTCACCACTCTAAAACGAAACACATTGATATTCGTTATCATTTCATCCGGGATTGTTTTGAGAAACACCTGATTGATCTGCAAAAGATCCATACTGATTTTCAAAAAGCGGATCTTTTTACGAAATCTTTTGATAAAACCCGCTTTCATTATCTTTTGCAGATCAATGGCATACAAAAATTACCGGTAGAGTAACTTTCGGTTGATCATTTTTGCTTATTGTTTTTCTTTTGTTTGTTTCTTTCTTGTTCTAAAAATACAAAAATAGAGTTGTGTATTTTAGGGGGAGAAATATCAGAATATATAGAAAAAATTGGAAAAAATGCAAAAAGCATAAAAAAATGGAAAAATGAAAAATTGAGAAATTGATCCGACCAAGCGAGTAATGATATTACATCGGCGTGTGTTATCGACCACGGATAAAGTAAAACAGAAAAGATGTAGGTTCTTGTTTGGTTAGTTAAGTGCGTAAGGGTAAATCTGATATATGCTAGTATGATATAAACATAAAAATTTTGCTTGATTAATTGTGAGATACATCATGATGATTACTGTGTGATCTTGGCATTAAATAAAATGAAAAAAAAGCAAAAACAGAATAAGAAATGTTCTGGTGTACGCATGTTTTCATTTTGCAAAGATTTAAACTTGTTTGATTTTCTTTATTTTGTCAAACGATCGGACTTTCTCTGCGTATCGAAAGATCGACCTGATTGTTGTTCGTTTGACGTTCTGCTTTATTTTCTTTGGTGTTTCGTATAATCCATTGGACTTTCTCTGCGTGTACGTGAGTACCGACCTGATTGTTGTTGGATTATACAACTTCTGCTTTATTTTAAATTTCTTATTTTCCTAAACAATCGGACTTTCTCTGCGTGCCTACCAGCCAACCTGATTGTTGTTTGTTTAGGGTTCTGCGTTATTTTTGCATGAAACACCATGAACGATAAATCTCTATGAGAATCAAATTCTATGAAAAGTACAAAAATAATAAGAATAAGCCAGATTACCGGTATTTATGATTGTGTGGGTTTTCACATTATCAATGCTTGTTAAATATATCTTAACATATCAGAAAGCTATAAAAATTGATTTACCCAAGCTGAAATAAATTGAAAAATTGTATTTGATGCCAACTTGACTTGCATGCTGATTAAAAATGAAATTGAAGTGTGTCTGATGCATATTGGCCGGTATGATCTCGCGTCTGGATCTTTCTCACAAAAATACTTAAGTTATATCAATTCTTAGTAATTTTGTTTCAATTCTGTTTGGTTTGTTATGTGAATGTCTGAAAAATCACAAAAAGATTTTAGGTTTGTTTGAAAATTTTGCAAAAATCAAAAAGATTTTATTCTGAGTTATTTTTGATCAACCGATTAGTGAAAGATGTCAATTTATGCCGGAAACAACCAAATGGACTTGATTTGAGAAAGTTGATCAGTAAAATTGAACAGAGTTTGAGGAAAATTGATAAATTTTAAACTTTGGATGTTCAATTTAAAAAATTCATCGAAATCAGGGGTTAATTTTGAAAAATTTCAAATCTCCAAACCAGAAGTTCGGAGGGCCGAACATGGAGTTCGGAGGTCCGAAGATGGGAGTTCGGAGGACCGAACCTTTGTATCAGACAGGGTTTGGAGGTGGCCGAATTGGGAGTTCGGTGCTACAGTTCGTCTGAACTTGGAGTTCGGAGGTCCGAACTTGGTTAGCTATATATACGCCAAACCTGAAGTTCGGAGTTCATTATTCACTGTTTATACTCCGAACTTGCACCGAATTGCTGCCCAATTTTTGAATTTTCTTTTCACTGTGTTTTTGGCGATTTCAAGGCTTATACTAGGTAGAAATCTTGATTCCGAACACACTGATGGACTTAGATTAGGTTTTTATCTTGATCTTGTTGGTTTTTGGTTCATAAAACTCGTTCGGACTTAATCTAGTTTATAGATCTGAAAATACTCCATCGAATACATGTTTTTAACAGTTAAAACTGGTTCCTATGTGCTTCTTTACAAAATCCGACCAAGGGTGCTTTTTGGTTAAGTTTAATTTGGTCGTTTTCATCGAGTTTGAGATTCAAAACTGAAAGTGCGTGAGCGTGAGGATCTTCTACTTAATCGTATAGAAATCAATGTAAACGAGTAAAACACAGATAGTAAATACAACTGAGACTTGTATTAACCACAGAGACCACAGAGTACACTTAGAGAAAGTTATGACACGGAAGCTGTCTAATTATATACAAGACAAACCTATTTATAGGCTAAAACCACGACTGGCCGAACCTCAGGTTCGGCCCAAGCCTCGGCGGCTCCGAACCTTGAGTTCGGCCAAGGTTCGGCCAACCCTAAACTTGAACGTTCCGTCTTGTTCTCGATACTTCACATGACGATCAGGAACCATGTATCAACAAACTCCCCCTCGGCATGTGCAGTATTATCTTCTCTTAATAAAACTTGTATCTTGTATCTTCAATCAAACTCCTCCTCGATCTAGACGATGAGTTCAATCTTGAATACTTGATATTGCAACGTGTGTAGTCTCTTTATCAACAACCTTCAGAAGACTTGAAGTTGTGATGTTCTCTTTCCACTTAGAAACCTGCCAACATAAATAAACTTGGCGCAAAACGTCTCTTCGAGACTCCAAGATATCTTGATTTTGAAAATGATTTCGTATTCCATGTTGATCAATCGAAAACAACTCAGAAACAAAATCTTTTTGGCTTTTAGAAACTTTATATCAAAACATACCTAAAATCTTTTTGATATTTTCTAATAAGAAAGTAAATGCCATACAGAATCAGACACTATTTTTATCTTTTGTGAGAAAGATCACGACTTGGGATCATATTGGTCATAACATGCTGAACTACACTTCAATTTCGATTATTGTAGCACATAAGCCATGCCGACTGCAGATATACTTTGTCCAACTTTAAACTCTAGCACAATCATACTCATAACATCTGGATATGTTAAGATATTTAATAGATTTGCATTGACCAGTGTACCCCATACTATCAGACATACTCAGATATGCTTTGCTTATCACATTTTGTGATTTCATTTGTGATTTTAATCACATAATGATTGTATTCATGATATAGTCAACTGTGTTCCATGCAAAAAGAAATAAGAACGTTAAATCGTCTACCTTAAGGTCGATCTTTCGATACGCAGATAAGGCCTCGGATTTAACAAAATAAGAAAATAAAACAAGTTGAAGTTGTATAACTCAACAACAATCAGGTCGGTACTCCCGTACACGCAGAGAAAGTCCGATGAGTTATCCGAAACACCAAAGAAAATAAAGCAGAACGTGAAACGAACAACAATCAGGTCGGTCTTTCGACACGCAGAGAAAGTCCGATCGTTTGACAAAATAAAGAAAATCAAACAAGATTAAATCTTTGCAAAATGAACACATGTATACACAGTGACTTCTCATTTTATTTTTAACATATCTTTTTCTTGATATATCATGAGATATGCATCAAGATGTTGTCCACTAGGTCAAGCATCAGATTTAGTGTATATCACATTTGTATACTTTCTGATTTGCCGAGCCTATCTTGCACATCAATCAAATGGTCTTATGGCTTTTTCACTTACTTTATCCATGAGTCAGACACTGTCAGCCAATGTACCATCATTTCCCAATCATGTCGGATACAATTTCTCATTTTCCAATGTTTTTGGCTTTTTGCATTTTTAATGTTTTTGTCTTTTTCAAATTTCTCCCCCTAAAAATGACAACTCTATTTATAGATTTTCATTTTTACGATTTGAAAAACAAACACTATTTGTGTATTTGTTCAAAAACAAACTCCCCCTCAGAATGAGATGAAGTGGAAAAACAAACAAAAAATTGATCAACCAACACGAATACGTTGCAGTTTAGCTTTGAAAACACAATTAATTTTGAAAGTCAGATTAATTAGAACAGATATTTCACAATCAGCAATTTTTCAATCACCGAAAGGTCTTCCTGAAACACCTGCTGACACCAAATAAATCATTAGTCGCTCTGGGATCGACCCGAGGTAACATCGTCGGGTCGCCCGGTGTCTTCCACAAAGTCTTTGTTGGCCTTGGAAACAACTTTTGGTTTCCAAATTTGTAAAATTTTCAATTTTTGATCAGAACTTGAATCAGATTTAACCGACGTACTTGGTTTAGACCAAGACGATTTACAAGTTGATTTAACTTGTGGCGACCATGGTTCATCAAAAATTTGACCTTTGTTATCCACATATTTGGCAGTTTTGTGGATATATGCAGTCGTTGGACAATCAACAGCTAGATGTCCTGGTTGACGACATACATAACAAAGTCTTTCTCGAAAATTATTTGAAAATGAATTTGATTTTGAAAAACCAGATGAATGCTCAGAATCAAAATTGTCAACGAAATCATCAGAGGAATCATACCTAGGAGATGGACTCCTTGAAGATGACGATCTTCCAGAATAGTAAATGAATTCCTTCTGAGATGGTGAGTTCGTTGCATTCTTTGCTTTAGGAGCCTTGGCAACTTTCACCGGTTTCTTTGTTTGAAGCAATTCTTCCTTCACAACAAACCCCACACCTTTGTGTTTGGAGCCTGAAACCTTTGAAGTACTTGAGGAAGAACCCGAAACTTCTCTTGCCTTAGCTTCATTTGTGAATTTAGCTTTAATATCTTTCAGTTTATTCTTCGCAACCAAAACTTTTTCTTCTTCGGTTGCAGATGAAGAACTTGACACAACCTTATCAAAAACCTTCTCATTCTCCAACAAAACAGACTTTGACACAAATTTTGGAGCTTCACCCAAAGGCTTTTCCTTCCTTTTGGACTTAGATTTAGTCTTCTTGGGTGGAATAGCAAACTTGGAATAATCATGCAATTCATCTTTTGGATCAATCTGAGCAGCAGTAACTTCAGTTAAATCCACTGGTTGAGGAACCAAGTGAACATCAGCCTTCTGAGAACTATCTGAACTCTGATCCTGCTTGTATAGGAAATTTAGCATTGTGGGTGATAAATTGCAATTCTTCACTTGCCGCTTCAACTCCAAAATCTCCAGTTTTAAATCATTGATCTTTTGTTGAGCGTCAAAAACGTCTTTCTGTGACTTGATGAACTTTGCATTGAGATCATCATATTCATAAGTTTGTAACTTTCGGATCTCACATTCAGCAAATAATTCTTCAAGAACACTTTCTCTCTTTTTCTTGTAAATTTCAACATCTTTAGTCAAAACTTCATTTTTATCACGATAGAGAGTATTCTCATCTTGAAGCATAGAAATTTTGTTCTGAAGCTTTTCAACAGTAACAGCAGTTGTAGCAAGAAGAGCAGTTACTTCTTCATACCTTTTCTGTACTGGATAACTTTTCTTAAACAGATTCTCAAAATCTTGAGCTGCATCTAAAGCTTCAGCCTTTGCTTTCTCACATTCTTCAGCCAATATTGTTTTCTCTTGTAAAACATCTTCATGAACATGAACCAACGCATAATACTTCTTTTGAAAATCTTCTAATTCTTGCTTTAACACCACTATCTCTTCAGTCGAAATCTGATGACTTTGTTCAAAACTTGCAATCTCCTGAAAAAATTTCTTACATTTAAGACATTCAGTCTCTTCAACCTTTGAACTCTCAGGAATTTTAGGTAATTCTTCTTGAACCATGGAGACACTTGAATAAGAATCAGAATCAGTTAAGATGCTATCATCATCAATATGACGAACAGTCAAAGCAATTGCAGGTTTAGAATTATTCCTTTTAGCTTCAGTATCTGCATTCCATGCAAACTCATTTGACTGTGGAAAAGTATTGGTCCAATCATGAACAAGATTAGCAGATTGCATCTCCACCTTCTCAATTTGATTTGGTGAATGATAAACTAAATGTGCATGTTGACCAGTTTTCAATTTATGATCTACAGAACTTGGACATTCTCGAGCAAAGTGACCATAATTTGCACACTTGTAACATTTTACCTTAGACTTATCCAAACCAATCTTACCCTCCTGATTCAATCTCTTCTTCCCAGTTCTGTTGAAAAATTTCTTCGTTCGTCGAACTAACATAGCATACTGCCAATTGAGATCCATTTCTTCTAAATGATCATAATCAATCTGATCATAATCTTCGTTAGCTAACTCAGCATTACTCACAGCACCCGTGATAACACCAAAATACGAAGATACCAAAGCAGACATTAATGCATGATAATCATCAACAGTTTGAGCAGATAATGCAGTTTGATTTGAAGAACTCGGAACAGAAACAGTACACCCAGCAGAAGAATAACTTGAAGATTCAGATTTACCTGCCAGGAATGCTGTTGGGGGTGCAGAATTAAGAATATTCGATTTCCCAGCATTCATTGTAGAATCATTTTCACCATGATACACTGCAGGATTCTGAATTTGTGTAGGAATAGACTTGTTCACCATCAATTCCATATCCCTAGCCTGAAGTCGTTGAACTAAATCATTGAAAGACAATCCTTGAAAATCCTTGTCATGAGTAATCATCATAACATAATTCTCCCATTTTTCAGGTAGAGCTTCTAAAATCTTCTCTTTCATATCAGCTTCGTCTTTAGTAAGATTCACCAAGCGCATTTCACTCATCAGATGAGCAAATCTTGCAATCAGATTGGGAATCGTTTCATTCTGATAATGTTTAAAGCTGTAAAACTCTTTCTTCAAAACCTTTTGTCGACTTTTCTTGTACTGGTCATTGCCTTCACATCTTTTCTCTAAAGCATCCCATAAACTTTTCGATGTGTAGTTACCAGCAAATTGATGAAGTAATTCTTTAGGCAATGCCATTGTTAAAGTACCATAAGCCTTTTTCTCAGCTTGATAAGCTTTCTTTTGTTCAGAAGACATTTTTCTTTGAAGTATAGGTTCACCAGTTTCATCTTTAGGATAAACATATTGCTCAGTGAACGCTAACCACATATCAATGTCATTTGTATCGACATATGCTTCAAACCGTTTAACCCAACTATGATAATCTTCCAATTTTAGCAATTTGGGAACTTTCTGACTTGTTCCAATTTCATTATCATAGTTCATCATCGTTTGCATAGTTGCTTGAACTGAGTTTTGAATAGCCGCGAACGCTTGAAAATCGGACATTTTCGAAACACAGGTTACTGTTCACTCCGAACCTTGTCCGAACCTAATATACCCTCCGAACTTCCTCCGAACGTGGTCCGAACTCAGAAACACAGTCCGAACTCTCTCCGATCTCTCACCGAACTTTGTTAACTCCGAACACTCTCCGAACGAGCTCCAAACCAGGAGTTCGGAGCGGTTATGACCGAGAGTCCTCCGAACTTGAAGTGCGGAGCAGTTACGTCGAACGAGGAGTTCGGCCGAACGCAAAACTTCGGAAAAATTTGGAAAAACTCACTGAAACCGACACCTCTCGAGATGTAAACACTCAATAAACTGAAAATGAGCAACCACATACATATTTGACATGAATCATGATGTTTTGAACAATAATATTGAGAAATGAAAATGATAAACGAAATTTGAAACTCAAAAACGTGAATTTGAACTCGATAACTCGAGAAACACTGATCTCCGACTAGTAGAGTAAACCTATTGCTCTGATACCACTTGAAAGTGCGTGAGCGTGAGGATCTTCTACTTAATCGTATAGAAATCAATGTAAACGAGTAAAACACAGATAGTAAATACAACTGAGACTTGTATTAACCACAGAGACCACAGAGTACACTTAGAGAAAGTTATGACACGGAAGCTGTCTAATTCTATACAAGACAAACCTATTTATAGGCTAAAACCACGACTGGCCGAACCTCAGGTTCGGCCCAAGCCTCGGCGGCTCCGAACCTTGAGTTCGGCCAAGGTTCGGCCAACCCTAAACTTGAACGTTCCGTCTTGTTCTCGATACTTCACATGACGATCAGGAACCATGTATCAACAAAAACTCTCGGAGTTCTTCATGCTCGAACCTGGGGTTCGGAGACTCCGAACATGGGGTTCAGAGGAAGCTCGGACAGAGTTCGGAGTCTTCAAAATTTTTGATCAAATGTTGTTCGTTTACGCAAACGACAATGATTTGACGACATCGATGATTATGTTTGTTAATAACATTGGATTTAATGAATGTTTTCTTTTATGTGTTTTCAGATATGGCAAACGACTTAAAAATTGGAGATAAGCATAATATTTGTGCGCATATCGGGGTTGCACGAAGCAAACTTGATAAGTTTGGAGGACCGTGAATTTTTGATTTTCTGAGACGTTCAAGGATTCACTATGCCATCACTCAGCAGTGTGAAGTTTATCGGGATATTATTCTGGAATTTTGGAAGACAGCTCATACAATTACTGATTCTCCAATCAGAATTGTTGCAACTGTACAAGGACGACCTGTTGAAGTCACGGAGGCAGATATACGCAGGGTTCTACATTTAGAGTCTGACGCGACAAATGCACGGATTGATTTCCCACATGAAGATAATGTGGCTTTCTTAAAGCGGATTTGGTATACTGACGATCCAAGTAAGGAATGGGTGTACAAATCATCATTGAGTGTGCCGTACAAGTATCTTGCACATGTGCTGTTGGTTTGTTTGGGACATCGAATTTCAGGTCATGATGAAGTTCAACAGATAATTCTAACCTTGATGAATGCACTGGTGATGAATCGGTCCTACAATGTCTCTGGGATGATTTTCCATTACATGCGAGACAATTTGACTCAGCGTCAAAAGAAAGCAGCAATTTATCCCAGATTCCTCCAAATGGTGTTGAATGACAAATATCCGGATTTGATAAAGAATGATGCACACAGAATGGAGTTGAAACACATGAAGGAAGCTAGTGTTGGTGCTTTAGCGTCTTATTAGAAGAAAGCACTTGAATTTCAACCTAAGCTGAAAAGATTGATTGGCCATCTTGCCAATGTCAATTATGTGCCACCAGTAACGGTTGCGCCTCGTCATGATGATGGTAGTGATTCGGAGGAGTTGGATTACAGTTGAATCATAGAACAGAACCAAATACCAATACAAGGTCGGGTGAAAAGTCCTAAGAGACAAGTTCCAGTGGTTCAGGAACCGGTACATCAAGAACCAGAACCAGTATCTCAGCCGCTTAGAACTGAAACGGTGGTCTCAGGATCTGTTACTGTGACAGAGACACCGTCGGTGAATGTCCTTGATGATGAATCTGAGACTGATGATGACTTTCTGAATGCTGAAGCTGATTCCGAAGACTTCTCTAATACAAACAATCCGTTTGTGAGAGTCTTAATCAACTCGAAATATGTTAAGCTCAGGAAAGGTAGTGCTGAACATTTTGCCTACCGGATCAGCAAGCACAAAAACAACGATCGTTACAAAGATCGTGTGTATGATGCAGTGGCCTCATCTGAATCTGATAAAGATTATGATCCAGATGCTGATGTGATTTCTGGTAAAGGTAAGAAGTCGGTTGCTGATTCGTCAACAGTTCTTTCAGGAAAGAAGACACAGAAATCAGTGGTTGGGGGTAGGATGAAGAAAAGGAAGAAAGGTGTACAACAATTTATCTTACAGCCTCGGTCTGGTGTTTCTACATCAGCTACTCCTGCAGTGTCTGTTTCTGAAGCAGCAACAAGGGTTCAGACTTCAGTGTCTGACGTTCAAGCTGATTTTCTGCAAAACTTGATGAATGCCACTCGTTCGACAACTGTTAGCACAACACCTTCAGCAAGTGCTGGTGCGCAGTTTGTTAATCAGCCTATGGGATCGACAACTCCGGTGTTCTCAACTGTTCCTGCAACTGCTTCTACTCATTCTACACCGGATGTAAATTTCAATTTTGAAGAAGGTTCACTTTCTTTCTCTCATGCGAGTATCTTACAAAGTGCATTATCTGATCAACAATCACAGATTGATGCCTTGAAGGCTAAAACTGAAACCCAAGAGAAGATGATTACAGTGCTGCGTCTTGATAATGAAGATATGAATCAATATCTCTGCAACGTCGGGATGAAATTAAAGATCAGGAGATTATAAGATTGAAACGGGTTAGTCAGAACCAATCCAAGATGCTTCTGGAAATGAATGAGCAGTTAAAATTCTTGATCGAGAAGTTTAATGCTCAGGGGGAGATTGGAGACGGTACGGGCTGTAATGAAGATCCGTTAAGATTTTTGAATGATGATCCTGATCAGGATGATTCTGAAGGGAATGTAGGTGGTGGACCAGGCCCATCTGGAACCGCAGGTTCGGGTGCTGGAACGTCATCTTCCCAGATGGAAAAAGATTCTAGAGAAGCGGTGCCAATTACTTCAATTCCATCCAATCAAGCTGCAAAGTCAATGAGTGAATTTGCTGATATGCTTCAAACGCTTGAAGAAGGGGAATTTGTTGGAGATTTAACGGCCGAAGAGTTACGACGGGTGTTTGATTTAAACGATGAGGAAATGAAGAAAGCATCTGAGAAAGCTCCTAAAAAATTCAAAGATCCAGAACCAGAGTCTGATGAAGATGTGGAAGGTATTTTTGATGAAGAAATTGAAATTGAGGATATTACAGAAGAAGAGTATCCGGATTTGTATTCCAACTTCGATCAATCTGGTGGTGATGAGTTTGAGGTGTTTCCAAAAGAGAAAGATGCTGAAGTTGAAGAGATTTTGAAAAAGAAAGAATCTGAGAAACCTGAAGACCCTGTGGTTAAGGAGGCAAAGATTCAGAAACAGAATCAGACTTTTAAAGAATTCATGAAAGCATTTCATGCTAATTATGTGCCGACTCCAAAACCAGTCAAGCAAAGGTCGTCTTTCAAGTTTAAGGGTCAGGTGTCAGGGGAGATTATAAGTTGGATGTATGCGTCAAGCTTGAAGTGCTATGGGATTAAACGTGAACATGGAATCCAGTACTTCAAGTGCGCCAAAGATTTCAGCAGTTTGCCAATCTGGGATATTCGTGAGCTGACGAGAAAACCATTTTGCTGTTATGGCAATGATTGGTTGGGCATGCATTTCAAAAAGACTCTTGAGAGGGAATGTAATGAGGGGTTTCAGTTTTTGAATCCTCAAAAGCCAAAAAGACGGCGATCCCGAACAAGAGTACATCAAAGAACTGGCAAGAGGCTGATTATCTTGGTATTTCCAAAGAAGCCTGAGGTGATGAAAAAAATACCATTGATGAAGATGCAACAAGATTTCATCAAAGATTTGCGTTGGTGGTATTATAATGAGAAGACAGGAGAAGCAGTGATTGTACTGAGAGAAGATAACCGGGTTGTGAAGATTTATGATCCGATGTGGCTGATTAACTTGTCAAAGGCTACTATTGACGAGTTGTATCACAATCCAATCCTGTATCACCCTGATTACATGGATCAAGCGCTAAAGTTCCAAAGGGTGATAAGGGTTTGTTTTGCGTTCAACATCTTTGCTGGAAATAACCATGAGTTGGTATAGAAGGAAGATGGGGCTGCTACAAATGTTCACAGCTGATGAAGAACGGTCCAGCTATTGCCAAGGGGGAGTTTGTTGATACACGATATGGCAATGAGCTGGATCAAACGAAGACATGAAGATTTAGGTTTTTGGTCTGGTGGCCGAACTCTGGCCGAACCCTGATCGAGCCTTGGCCGAACCTGAGGTTTGGACAAGCCAGGGAGTTCGGACACCTGATGGCTATATATATATGTTTATGTCTTTGTAATTTTTAATACGAGATTGAGTTTTATTCACGTTTGTGTGTTGATTTCTCACTTGTTTACGATTGTATTCGATCAATTCGACCAAACCGATCCACGATCAGTCACTTTCATTCGGAGGTAGTTCGGAGTGAACAGTAACCAGATTTTTCAAAATGTCCGATTTTCAAGCGTTCGCGGCTATTCAAAATTCGGTTCAAGCTACGATGCAAACGATTATGAACTATGATAATGAAATCGGAACAAGTCAGAAAGTTCCTAAATTGCTAAAATTGGAAGATTATCATAGTTGGGTTAAAACGGTTTGAAGCGTATGTCGATACAAATGACATTGATATGTGGTTATCTTTCACTGAGCAATATGTTTACCCTAAAGATGAAACTGGTGAACCTATTCTTCAAAGAAAAATGTCATCTGAACAAAAGAAAGCTTATCAAGCTGAGAAAAAGGCGTATGGTACTTTAACGATGGCATTGCCTAAAGAGTTACTTCATCAATTTGCTGGTAACTACACATCAAAAAGTCTATGGGATGCTTTGGAAAAACGATGTGAAGGCAATGATCAATACAAGAAAAGTCGACAAAAGGTTTTGAAGAAAGATTTTGATAGTTTTAAGCATTATCAAAATGAAACGATTCCGTACTCAGGCCGAATTTGGAGATCGGACATAGCCGAACGTTGGGCCGAACCTAGAGATCGGACATGGCCGAACGTTGGGCCGAACCTGAGGTTCGAACCAGCGTGGTTCAGCTTGTATAAATAGGATGTCTTGTATAGAATTCATCAGCTTGAGAGTCATACTTTTCTCTGTGTACTTTGTGCTCATCTCTGTGGTTAATACAAGTCATTTGTATTTACTCTTTGTGTTTCATCTCGTATTACATTGATTTCATTACGACTAAGTAGAAGATCCACACGCTCAGGCAATTTCAAGTGGTATCAGAGCTAGGTTTGCTCTACTAGTCGGAAATTATTGTTTTTCGGAGTTTTGAGTTCAAATTCACGTTTTTGAGAAAATGAGTATTGTTTTTGAATTCGTTTGATCATCTCGAGTTTGCTTCTCATAAAAAATTCTTTACTAATTTGTTTCTATCGAGTCTGTTTATATTCCTATCGAAAATTCCAGTAAAAAACGTTGAAAATCGAGAAAATGGTGTCGAGTGAGGTCGCGCTCGTCTGAGGTTCGGACACATTCGGTGTAACTGCTCAGAACTCGAGGTTTGGACGGCTTTCGGTGAGTATATCGTTCGGTGAGAGTTCGGTGAGGGTTCGGAGGTAGTTCGGTCCTCGTTCGGACAAAGTTCGGTCTGTGCTCGGTGCTCGTTCGGACTGGTTTTTGTTTGTTCGTCCGAAGGTCAAGTTCGGAGGGAGTTCGGTGCTCTTAAGTTCGGTCGAAGTTCGGAGGTAGTTCGGAGTGAACAGTAACCAGATTTTTCAAAATGTCCGATTTTCAAGCGTTCGCGGCTATTCAAAATTCGGTTCAAGCTACGATGCAAACGATTATGAACTATGATAATGAAATCGAAACAAGTCAGAAAGTTCCCAAATTGCTAAAATTGGAAGATTATCATAGTTGGGTTAAAACGGTTTGAAGCGTATGTCGATACAAATGACATTGATATGTACGTGGTTATCTTTCACTGAGCAATATGTTTACCCTAAAGATTAAACTGGTGAACCTATTCTTCAAAGAAAAATGTCATCTGAACAAAAGAAAGCTTATCAAGCTGAGAAAAAGGCGTATGGTACTTTAACGATGGCATTGCGTAAAGAGTTACTTCATCAATTTGCTGGTAACTACACATCAAAAAGTCTATGGGATGCTTTGGAAAAACGATGTGAAGGCAATGATCAATACAAGAAAAGTCGACAAAAGGTTTTGAAGAAAGATTTTGATAGTTTTAAGCATTATCAAAATGAAACGATTCCCAATCTAATTCCAAGATTCGCTCATCTGATGAGTGAAATGCATTTGGTGAATCTTACTAAAGAAGAAGCTGATATGAAAGAAAAGATCTTGGAAGCTTTGCCTGAAAAATGGGAGAATTATGTGATGATGATTACTCACGACAAGGATTTTTCAGGATTGTCTTTCAATGATTTGGTTCAAAGAATTCAGGCTAGAGATATGGAGTTAATGGTGAACAAATCTCTTCCTACGCAAATTCAGAATCCTGCTGTATATCATGGTGAAAATGATTCTACATTGAATGCTGGAAAGTCTAATATTCTTAATTCCGCACCTCCTACAGCATTTCTGGCAGGTAAATATGAAATTCCAAGTTATTCCTCTACTGGTTGTACGGTGTCAATTCCAAGTTCTTCGACTCAAAGTGCATTGTCTGTTCAAACTGTCGATGATTATAATGCGTTGATGTCTGCATTGGCATCTTCATACTTTGGTGTTATCATTGGTTCTGTGAGTAATGCTGAGTTAGCAAATGAAGATTACGATCAGATTGATTATGATCATTTAGAGGAAATGGATTTAAATTGGGAGTATGCTATGTTGGTTCGGAGAACAAAGAAATTTTTCAATAGAACTGGTAAGAAGAGACTGAATTAGGAAGGGAAGACTGGTTTGGACAAGTCAAAGGTGAAATGTTATAAGTGTTCAGTTTATGGTCATTTTGCTCGAGAATGTCCAAGTTCTGCGGAAAGTAAATTGAGACTGGTCAACATGCACATTTAGTTTTTCATCCATCAAATGAAGCTGAAAAGGTTGAGAAGAAATCTGTTACTTTTGCTCATGATTGGACCAATACATTTGGGCATTCAAATGAATTTGCATGGAATGCAGATTCAGAAGTTAAAAAGGATCACGTTCCAATTACTGTTGCTCTGACTGCTCGTCATGCAGATGATGACAGCTTTCTGACAGATTCTGATTCGTATTCGAGTGCATCCTTGGTTCAAGATGATTTGCCTAAAGTTTCTGATAGTTCACAAATTGATACTTTTGAATGTCTTAAATGTAAAAAATTGCTTCAGCAGGTTGCGTGTTTTGAACAAAGATGTCAAATGTCAACTGAAGAGATTGTGGTGCTCAAAAAAGAGTTAGAATATTTTCAAAAGAAGTATTATGAGTTGGTTCATGTTCATGAAGATCTTTTGAAAGAAAAGTCTCAATTGGCTGAAGTATGTGAAAAAGCTAAAGCTGAAGCTTTAGACACAACTCAAGATTTTGAGAATTTGTTTGAGAAAAGTTATCTAGTTCAGCAAAAGTATGAAGAAGCTACTGCTCTTATTGCTACCACTGTTGTTACTGTTGAAAAGCTTCAAAATAAAATTTCTATGCTTCAAGATGAGAATGTTCTCTATAGAGACAAGAATGAGGTATTAACTAAGGATGTTGAGATTTACAAGCAAAAGAGGGAAAATGTACTTGAGGAATTATATGCTGAATGTGAGATCCGAAAGTTACAAGCTTATGAATATGATGATCTCAATGCAAATTTCATCAAGTCACAACAAGAGGTGTTTGAGGGACAACAGAAGATTAACGATTTGAAATTGGATATTTTGGAGTTAAAAAGGCAAGTGAAAAATTGCAATTTGTCTCCGACATTACTAAACTTCTTATACAAACAGGATCAGAGTTCAGAAAGTTCTCAGAAAGATGATGTTCACTCGGTTCCTCAACCAGTGGATTTGATTGAAGTTACTTCTACTCAAATTGATCCTCAAGCTGAAGTGCATGATTATTCCAAGTTTGCCACTCCACCCGAGAGGAACAAGGCTAAGTCTAAGAAGAAGGAGAAGCCTTTGGGTGTCGCTCCAAAATTTGTTTCAAAGTTTGTTTTGTTGGAAGATGAAAAAGTTTTTGATAAGGTTGTGTCAAGTTATTCATCTGCAACCGACGAAGAAAAAGGGTTAATTGAGAAGAACAAGCTGAAAGATATCAAAGCTAAATTCACTAGTGAAGCTAAGTCACGAGCAGCTTCAAGTTCTTCTTCCAAGTCTTCAAAGAATCAAGGATTTAAACACAAAGGTTTGGGTTACAAAGTGACGGAAGAACCTGTTCAAACTAAGAAACCAGTGAAGGCTGAAAAGGTTTCTAAAGCAGAGGTTGCAAAGAAATCACCATCTCAGAAAGAATTTTCTTATTTTTCTGGAAGATCGTCATCTTCAAGGAGTCCATCTCCTAGGTATGATTCTTCTGATGGTTTCTTTGATAATTTTGATTCTGAACATTCATCTGGTTTTTCAAAGTCAAAACAATTTTTAAGCATTTTTAGAGAACGACTTTGTTATGTATGTCGTCAATCGGGCCATCTTGCTGCTGATTGTCCGACGGCTGCATATATCCACAAAACTGCTAAATATGTGGATAACAAAGGTCAAATTTTTGATGAACCTTGGTTTCCAACGATTAAGTCTTAATCGAGTACGTCAGTTGAATCTGATTCTGGTTCTGATAAAAAAACTAAACTCATTAAAAATCTGGAAACCGAAAGTTGTTTCCAAGGCCAACGATGACTTTGTGGAAGACACCGGACGACCTAACGCTGTTGAATCGGGTCGATCCCAACGCAACTAATGATTTATTTGGTGTCAAGCAGGTGTTTCAGGAAGACCTTTCAGTGATTGATGAATTACTGATTGTGAAATATCTGTTTTAATTAAAATGACTTTCAAAATCAAATTTTGTTTTTCGAAATGCTAAACTGAGAGTATTTGTGTTGGTTGATCAATTTTTCTTGGTTTTTCACTCTGTCTCATTCTGAGGGGGAGTTTGTTTTTTCAATCGTAAAAATGAAAATCTATACATAGAATTGTCATTTTTAGGGGGAGAAATTTGAAAAAGACAAAAACATTGAAAAATGCAAAAAGCCAAAAATATTGAAAAATGAGAAATTGTATCCGACATGATTGGGAAATGATGGTACATTGGCTGACATTGTCTGACTCATGGATAAAATAGATGAAAAAGCCATAAGACCATTTGATCGATGTGCAAGGTAGGCTCGGCAAATCAGAAAGTATACAAATGTGTTACACACTAAATCTGATGCTTGACCTAGTGGACAACATCTTGATGCATATCTCATGATATTTCAAGATAAAGACATGTGAAAAGAAAAATAAGAAGTCACTGTGTATACATGTGTTCATTTTGCAAAGATTTAAAATTGTTTGACTTTCTTTATTTTGTCAAACGATCGGACTTTCTCTGCGTATCGAAAGATCGACCTGACCGTTGTTCGTTTGATGTTCTGCATTATTTTCTTTGGTGTTTCGTATAACTCATCGGACTTTCTTTGCGTGTATGGGAGTACCGACCTGATTGTTGTTGAGTTATACAATTTTAACTTGTTTTATTTTCTTATTTTGTTAAATCTGAGGTCTTATCTTCGTATCGAAAGATCGATCTTAAGGTAGACGATTTAACATTCTTATTTCCTTTTGCATGGAACACAGTTGACTACATCATGGTTATAATTATTATGTGATTAAAATCACAAATGAAATCACAAAATGTGATAAACAAAAACATATCTGAGTATGTTTGATAGTGTGGGGTACACTGGTCAATGCAAACTTAATCAATACCTTAACAGATCCAGATGTTATGAGTATGATTCTGCCAGAGTTTAAAGTTGGACAAATTATATCTGCAATCGGCATGGCTTATGTGCTTCAATACTCGAAATTGAAATGTAGTTCAGTATGTTATGACCAATATGATCCCAAGTTGTGATTCTTCTCACAAAAGACAAAAATAGTGTCTGATTCTGTAATGCCTTTACTTTTCTTATCAGAAAATACCAAAAAGATTTTAGGTGTGTTTTGATATAAAATTTCTAAAAGCCAAAAATATTTTGTTTCTTATTTATTTTCGATTGATCAACACAAAATACAAAATCAATTTCCAAAATCAAAATATCTTGGAGTCTCGAAGATACATTTTGCACCAAGATTATTTATGTTGGCAGGTTTCTAAGTGGGAAGAGAACATCACAACTTCAAGTCTTCTGAAGATTGTTGATAAAGAGATTATACACGATGCAATATCAAGTATTCAAGATTGAACTTATTGTCAAGATCGAGGAAGAGTTTGATTGAAGATACAAGATACACGTTTAATGGAGAAGATGATACTGCACATGCCGAGGGGGAGTTTGTTGATACATGGTCCTGATCGTCATGTGAAGTATCAAATACAAGACAAATCACACAAGATTGCTGAGGTCCGAACTCAGGCCGAACCTGGAGATCGGACATGGCCGAACGTTGGGCCGAACCTGAGGTTCGGACCAACGTGGTTCAGCTTGTATAAATAGGATGTCTTGTATAGAATTCATCAGCTTGAGAGTCATACTTTTCTCTGTGTACTTTGTGGTCATCTCTGTGGTTAATACAAGTCATTTATATTTACTCTTTGTGGTTCATCTCGTATTACATTGATTTCATTACGACTAAGTAGAAGATCCACACGCTCAGACAATTTCATAAAATTAAAAGGATAAATGAGTCATTTTAATTGAAAATAAGGATATATGTAATTAAAGTTTAGGCTTGGGTAAATATGTAATAAGATGGCTTAATAAGGGGATATATGTAAATGTTTCTATATTTAATGAGTTGTTTTTGGCTTATAGTATACTTTGTTTTTTATAATATGTTCCTATGATGTAATTGCTTATGCAGAATTTAGCATACTTTAATTTTATTCATATGTTCATGTGGCTTATAGTATACTTAATGAGTTGTTCTGATGTAATTGCTAATGTAGAATTTGCCAATTGAGTTAGTTACATATGTAAGTGGCTTAGGATACGATTTATGATATGAATTGTGGGTAGTTCTACATTTAAGGGATCGTTTAGACAAGAAAACATGCTATTATTAAAGCCTTTCTTTCGTAAACAAATCGATCAATATTATGGTTTTAATCTAGGACATACAAAGTAAAAGACAACCGTCATTACTTATTGCCATATACATACTAGGTTTTCTGATTAGCTTACAATATGCTTTAGTGTGGACTTTATTTTAATTTCATCATTAGGCAGTTTAAATGTTTAGCAGCAGACAGAAGTTGGTAGTCTTAATTACACAAAAGTTACTTTCTTAATCAGTACTACAAATTTCTTTCCAATTTCTTAATTATCAACCTTATGATGTCGGTTATGTTGTTAGTCATTTGTTACGTTACTTCACTAATATTTGCTGTTATGACTGTAATTTTCAGGAGGATATCTTCTTATTTTACTGAACTTTGCTTTTGGAGGTAATATTTACCAGTGACGAGTACTTCTAGAAAAAAATCCAGGTAAGGTTCCAAAAAGACATGCTCAAGAGCCATCAGGTACGAAAATAGACCATCTACAACATAACAAACATATTAACCTCTAAAAATAACTTAACAAATTCCATGTACATGCAGATGGAGAAGAGAGTATCTCCAAAAGATCGAAGGAAATTAAAAAAGATTGAAAATGTTATGTTGACACGAGGCATTTCACGAATATATGATAGATCCTTGCCTCTTTTCAAATGTTGAATGTTTTGCAGAAGCACAAATTATATAGTATATATGCTACGCTCCTTTTGGGATTGACTTAGAAACGAAGAATGCTAAAATGTTCTGAAGTGACTTTTTTGAGGAAGTTTATGTCCGTCTGAAGCATGTAAGTGAGATTTAAAGTCAAGGAAATCCTTAATGATGTAATTAGGTATTTTTTGAACTAAGAAAATGCTTATGTTCGGACAAAGCATGAAAGTAAATAGCCAGCATTAACTATGCACTCAATATTTTGTAAACTACCATTCTAGGATATGTATGTAGTAGAAATGACATGGATGCACTCAATATTTGCGGTAAACAACCATCGTAGGCAGTGTCTATAGTACAATTGACATGGAAATGCCTAATGATATCAATGTAAATAGTCTTCAACATGGATTTCTAACCCACAGCAACACACATGACTTTTTAGTAGTAAATATACATATTTAAGTACTTGACATAAAGTTTTGAATGTAATTATTTAAACACAAAGCATGAGTTGAAAAATAATAATCAAGGAGAGATTAAAGGTTTGGATTTTTTATTCAAGACGAATTGGGGAACAGGAGAGATCTGCACTTCTTAGGCTGTGTATCAAGTAGGACGATATCTCTGAACAGAGACAACTTGTTGATTTCGAAGTGGAAGAATGGGCTAATGCTAAAGTAAATTTGGAGGAATTGGAGAAAGCCAAGCATCTTGATTTGACCCAAAAAGCCCAGGTTAAATGAGCATTCGAAGGTGATGAGAACACATCGTTTTTCCATGGTGTTATGAGGTCGAAATCCGCTGCCAATCGGATTAATGGGATTAGGATTGGTAATCGGTGGTGTTCTGATCCGGCGGAAATAAAAAATGAAGCTAGAACTTTCTTCAAACATAAGTTCCAAAAATCAAATGTGTCGCAGCCTGCGATGGTTTGCTCCGGAATTAAGAGAACTTCTGATGAGGAAGGAGCTGAGCGTATAGCCCCCTTCTCGTTGGAGGAGGTTAAGGATGCCGTTTGGGGGTGTGGGAGCAATAAAGCGTCGGGATATATATACGTATATACATGTGCATAACTTAATTTAATAGTATTATTAGTAAACACTATGCACGAAAACGTCCAACCTTGACAATTCCCACGTTTGTAATGGATAATCATACCCGTAACAAAAAGGAAATTCAACCATGTGATTGGTGGAATTTTAATAATAAGAAAAATAAAATATAAAATGACTTTTTATATTTTTTTTTCTTAAAACGGTGTCGTAGGACATCATACCGACACCCGACGAACACTTTAAGCGAATATTTTATTTAAAACTTTAGTTACTTTTGACTATGAAAAATATTTGAGCTTAAAACAATTAAAACAAATTATTTATTTTCTAGACGCGGTACGCGAGCAAATAAATTAAATAAAAGACAACTTCTAAATAATTAAATTACGACTAAAACAAAAATTGTTTATCAACATATGAGTCTCGTAATTAATTTAGAAACCCATCCCGATCAAAACGCTAGAACGATTCGGTGTGATTCGTCCGTATGACGAATTGGGCCCAGTCCGGCCCAACACTGCGAAATAAACGAACCGAGCCCAAAATTTTGCTTGGTGAATGAGAATTCCAGTTTCATCTTGTTTCACTTGTAACGCCAGGAAAAAGTTCATCTCTCCTTGATCACTCATCTCAAACTTCTTTTTCATGATATCCTCAAACTCAGTGCATAAATCTTCATTTGTAGATCCGTAGATGATGTCATCCACATACACTTGCACCATTATGATATCATCCTTCACCTTCTTTCTGAACAATGTTTGATCAACCACTCCCCGTGCATAACCATTATCTACCAAATTCTTTGACAGGGTCTCATACCACGTGCGGGGAGCTTGATGCAAACCATACAAGGCTTGTAAAACACAATACGGATCTAGCTAGTGCATTATTACGTTCGGATTCAAGCACACAAGGTAAATAAACTTCCGTATATAGATCACAGCTTGTTTACAGAGAGAAATACAGAGCACTCAGGTTACACCTTTAAAACACACACTTAAGAACGCTTAAACCTCACTCACACTCTCTGAATCAAACTGAAAACTATATATAAGGACTGATCCGGCGGACCAACTTACTAGCGTATCAAGTGGTCCGGCGTACCACTTGATCCGCCACTGATCCGCTGGATCTTACAAAACATAAACACATAACTTTACATACTCAAACTAACAAGACCTAGCACTAGACAACATAAAATGCTCTAACAAACTCCCCCTTGTCTTGTGCTAGTCTTCAGAAGCTCTTGTCTCTGACTTCTTCCAATCCCGTCTTCGATTATTACCAGCATGAATTCCACCATCAAAACAAACTTTTATCACCTTCTGAAACTGCAATGCTTGATCACGACATTCAGGCTTGTAGAGAATCTTGCTAGAGTGAAGCTTTTCAACATCATTCTTTGACAAATTTATCAATGACATTGGATCATAAATTCTCACAACCTTGTTGTCTTCTTTAATAACAATAACAGCTTCTCCAGTCACTTCATCATAATACCACCACCTCAATGTTTTGATGAAATCCTGTTCCAGCCTTTTCAAAGGTATCTTCTTTAGCTGAATCGGCTTCTTATATTTCAGAATTACCCTTGGTCTGCCTGTAATAGGATGAATCTCTGTCGGATGTTCAGAATAGGTTGGTCTTTGAGGAGTCAAAAACCTGAACTTTCCTTGACATTCTTCGATTAACTTTTCTTTGAACACAGCAGCCAAAACATTTCCTCCAGGATTCAAAAAATGACTTCTCGACAAATCCCTCACATCACATACAGGTAATGTGTTGAATCTGGAAGCATTCCTTAGATAAACAATCCCAAACTCCCTTTTTATAGCATAGCAGTTAAGCTCAGAATCAAACATCCAACTGATAATTTTTCCAGAAGCTTGTCTTCCTTTTCTATCAAAGGATCTCTTCTGATCAACAATCGTCTTTGAAGTTTGTTTAACTTGAACTGGAAACTTCTTAGCTCTTTGTTCTGTTAACCAGGCTTCAAATAATAGCTTCTTTTCCTCCTCTTCAGACATATTCACATTCTCAGATACTCCAGGTTGTTCTGATGGTTTCTCTGTTTCAGCCTTATCCTCACTGTCTTTTCCAAAGAAATTAAAACCCTCAGAATCATCATTATCAGCAAAATTTCCATACATTGTTGGATCATCAGGATATTCTTCTGCTGTCACGTCTTCTACCTCCACATGCTCATCTTCAAAAACTACCTCTTCTTCTGAATTATCTTCTTGATATGGCTCAGCAACCGGCACATTTTCCACATCATCCACATTTAAAGCAAAAATAGCTGCCAGCTGCTCTTTTGTGAAAGGGTTAACCAACTCTCCCTCTTTCATCTGAACCCTAGATATCGGAGTTACATCATATACTTCTTTGCTTGTAGACTCCCCCTGAGATGTTGTACCAGCAGCAGCAGCCGATGACGTTCCTGCTGTATCAGTACCAGCACCAGCACCACTAGCACCACCATCAGGATTATCAGGATCATCATTTAAAAATTTCATTACATCCTCTTCTTCCCTGCATGTCTCTTCAGGATTTGGCCTCTTCTCCCCCTGAGCAGCTAAAACTGTAAGCACTTGCTTAAGCTGCTCACCCATGAACAGAGACAATTGCTTTAACTGAGCAATTTCCCGATCTTTGGCCTCATCTTGAGCTTTTAACCGAGCAAGTTCCGTTGTATGTGAATTATCTCTAGCAACCAATTCTTTACACAGATTTTTCAAGCCAGAGATCTCTTCAGCCTGCACTTTGTTTGTGTGTTCTACTCTTTCAAAACGAGCTTGAAACAAAGCAAGCTTCAGATCAACAGAAGAGATTGTAGAAGTATTTGAAGATGTGGAGGCAGACCCAGTATTCGACGGTCGTTTGATGGTTAACTTGATTGGATGTGATTGAGAACTCTGAACACCAGCTGATTTGGTAGTTGGTTGGACTGGAACAGAAGACGACGAAGACAATTTCTGCTTCTTGCTAGGAGGACTCTGCCCAGATTTTCTGGCATCAGCAAGAAACGAACCAGGCTTCACTCCTTTATACCCGACAGCCACACTTTTCACACGTTTGCTGGAAGCAGCTGCAGGAGCTTTGCCTTTATCAACCGGCTTTGACTTAGCCACAGGCTCCTCCATACTAGGAGTATAAGATGGATCATCATCAGTATCTTCAGCCTGTTTAGATCTACCCTCAAAAGCCGAGGTATCTTGGTTCTGAGACTTCAAATAAGCAATATGAGCTTTAGAACCTCTCTTGACTGGTATCCCCCTAGTGTTGTGAAAAATTGTAACATATTCACTAGGATCTGAATCAGTTTCAGACGAACTACCAATCACATCAGCACCTTCATCTTGAATATTCACCCTTTCAGATTCATCGACAGCTTCAGTAGTTACTTGCTCTGAATGTTGTTCTTGAGCTACAGGTTGTTGAACTACAGGTTCCTGCACAACCGGTTCTTGTACTACAGGTTCTTGATTTACAGGTTGCTCATCATCAGCATCTTCAGCAACCTCAGATGGAAATCCATGATCATTGTAATGCAGTTCATCATCTGAACTGTCATCATGTTTAGCAGCACCATTATCTGGAGCTACATAAGCTGGGTTAGCAAGATGACCAATCAACCTCTTATTCGGTGGAGGAATGGCATTTCCCTTTCTTTTGTAATACACAGGGATCTTGCCAACAGCTACTCTATTCATATGTTTCATCTCTATAATAGCAGCAGCGTTCTTTGGAAGGTTTGGATGCATATCATTCAAAATCATTTGTAGAAATCTAGGATACATAATACTTCGTACTTGTTTTACCAAGATATTCTCTCTCATGTAATTGAAAACCCACCCAGAAAAATTGAACTCTCTGTTCAACACCAAAGCACTAAAGAAAGATAACACCTTCAAATCAAATTCTTCTTGACCTCTTGTTCGATTTCCAAAACACTTAATGATCACATGCATCAAATACTTATATGGAGGACTCAGATTTGCTTTTAGATACCATGGAACATAAAGTTGTCCATCATATTTAATCCTTTTCAATAATGCCACCAGATCTGCTTCAGGAAATTCAGTAGGATACGTATCTTGATCATTAAATCTCAAAACTCTTCTTACATCCGCTTCAGAGATCACCACATCTGTTTCTAGAATCTTTGCACGTATCACAGATGGAGTCACTGAACAGTCAACTTGTGCAGAATTCCAAAACATGACTAACAAGTCTTTATATGGTGGACATTCATGAGTTGCAGCATAAAAAATTCTTGAACGTCTGATGAAGTCAAAAATATTGA
Organism: Deinandra increscens subsp. villosa; assembly: GCA_039602395.1. Taxonomy (NCBI): domain Eukaryota; kingdom Viridiplantae; phylum Streptophyta; class Magnoliopsida; order Asterales; family Asteraceae; genus Deinandra; species Deinandra increscens. Next base: position 65,347,157 of record JBCNJP010000023.1, read on the forward strand.
GAAAATGCGGTCTCCACTTTTCTGCAACATCCAAATAAGCACAAACGTTTTGTTCTCCAATTGACTTAAAATCAGCCATTTCTGTTCATATCATCAAAACAAAATGTCATTAAAATCAAACAATATAATCAAAACGCTCAATGACAATCGCTGATATTGCATAAATCGCTCAAACAACCAACTTTGAAAAAACATTTTGAGCGGATCAACCCCGGATCAGAAATACACATCCGGATCACCTGGTCCGGCGGACCAGTTGCAGATCATATTATTCAGCAGAACATTTGATCCGGCGGATCACTTGATCCGGCGGACCACAATTGTTGACTGCGGATCAGATTAGTCACCGGATCAACTCCGTATCATTTTGAAAATCTGGTCCGGCGGATCAGTTGATCCGGCGGACGAACAGTTATCGAACAGTCACTTTAAATTTTTTGGCAACAATCAAGTGTTTGTTTTGGAATCACACAACAAGGGTTCAATCTAGACGACATTCCGCCTCTAATCATGTACTTTGAGATCATTGACATTGGTTAAAACAAATTAAACAATTATCAAGTGGGGTTTTTCAAAAACCGAGAGTTTAAATCTCAAATTTAACCCAAAATAAGCAACCATTGCAGAAATCAAAACCATCAACCTGTGCGCAATTCAACAACCTACCTGTAGCATCAAAAATTTCGGACAGAGCTTCGGTAACGAATGAGATATCAATAAAATTCTGAAATGAAGTGGTTTGAAGGTTTCTGTGGTGAATGTGCTTGATCCGCGAGTAATGAGCTCTCGCGGATCAGATTGGTATTTATACCAGTTTTTGATCCGCCGGCGGATCAGTTGATCCGCCGGATCAGAAAAATGACCACTTTGCCCTTTTTCATCAAATTTCTCATTTTTCATTAAAACAATCAATTTCTTCAATTTCAAACATGATAATCTGATTTAGCATCGATTATGGTTCATCAAACAACAGATTGTCGATTCTGAAATTCAGTTGATCCAAAAATAAAGCAGAAAGAAAATCTTTTTGAATTTTAACAAGTTTATATCAAAACACACTAAAATCTTTTTGATTTTTCGAACTTATGCTAAAACACACCTAAAATCTTTTTGATTTTTCTAATATAAGCAGAAAACGTAAATCAACAGAAAACATGAAATCAAACAAAAAATACCAATAACTTATATTTTTGTGAGAAAGATCGCAACATGAGATCATATCAGTGAGATGCACTTAACACACTTCAATTTCGACCTAATAAGCATGCAAATCAAGTTGCCCACGAATACAACACATAATGTTTATTTCAGCCAATTCAAATCAATTTTTACAGCTTTCTGATATGCATTAAGTATTTTTTATCAAGTACAGAAATCATGGCACCCACAGACTCAAGTAATTGATAATCTGATTTATTCTATTTTTGATTTTTCACTGATTCACTACAGAATCTATTTACAGAGACAATTGGTTCAAAGTGTTTCATGCAAAAAGAAAGCAGAACCCTAAACAAACAACAATCAGGTCGGCTGGTAGGCACGCAGAGAAAGTCCGATTGTTTAGGAAAATAAGAAATAGAAAATAAAGCAGAAAGCGTATAATCCAACAACAATCAGGTCGATCTTTCGATACGCAGAGAAAGTCCGATGGATTATACTAAACACCAAGAAAATAAAGCAGAACGTCAAACGAACAACAATCAGGTCGATCTTTCGATACGCAGAGAAAGTCCGATCGTTTGACAAAATAAAGAAAAATAAAACAAGTTTAAATCTTTGCAAAATAACGCATGCATACACTAAGACCATCTCTTATTCTCTTTTTGGATTTATCCACATAAGCACAGCATTAAACAAAAACAAGAATCATGGTTCGCCACAGATTTCAGACAGGCATTATCTTTATATCATACTAACATGTATCAGATATGAATGGCACATTCAATGAAACAAACAAGTATCTACAGCCTTTCAATCTAGTCTATCCATGGTCAGTAACATTCACTGATGTACTATCATTTCTCACGAGGTTGGATCACATTTCTCAGATTTTTAATTTTCCAATTTTTTTATACTTTTGCATTTTTCAATTTTTTTTATGCTTTTTCATTTCTAGAACACAAAACAACACACTATTTTTGTATTTTTCATATATCTCCCCCTAAAAAGCAAAAATAATAGCAGAAAAAGAAAAACGAAAAGCAAAAACGATCAACTGAATCGAATCACGTGACATTTAACTTAGTAATTCCATTGATTTTCAACAAAAATTGGAATCGAGTTTTATCAAAAGCTTTTGTAAACAAATCAGCTCGCTGAAAATCCGTGTGAATTTTCTGCAAATCAATTAGTTTCTTTTCAAAGCAATCACGGATAAAGTGATATCGGATCTCAATGTGTTTAGTCTTTGAATGCTGAACTGGGTTTTTAGTTATTGATATGGCAGCCGAATTATCAATAAAGATCGGAGTTGTAAGAAAATTCAAACCGTAGTCGCGCAATTGTTGTTGTATCCACAAGACTTGTGAACAGCAGCTAGATGCAGCTACATATTCCGCCTCTGCAGTGGACGTTGCAACCGAAGTCTGCTTTTTGCATTGCCACGACACCAATCTTTCTCCCAAAAACTGACATCCTGCGGTTGTAGATTTGAAATTGATTTTGCATCCACCGTAGTCAGAATCAGAATAAGCTGATAACTCTAACTTATTATCATTAGGATACCAGATCCCCAGATCCGGATTACCCTTCAAATAAGCAAAAATCCTCTTTACCGCCATCAAGTGAGAAGCCTTTGGAGTAGCCTGATACCTGGCACACATACACACAGCAAACATTATATCAGGACGAGATGCAGTTAAGTACATAAGCGAACCAATCATAGCCCTAAACAATGTGGGATCAATAGATTCACCAGTCTCATCTGGTGCTAAACCATGTGAAACCTGAATTGGTGTACTAGGAACCCGAACATCGCCGATCTTGAACCTTGCCAAAATATCAGAAACATATTTGGTTTGGTGTAAGAATATTCCTTTGGCCGATTGATGAACTTGAAGACCTAAGAAAAACCCCATCTCGCCCATAGAACTCATTTCAAACTTAGTTTGCATCACACGTTCAAAATCCTTGCATAACGCGTCATTTGTGCTTCCAAAAATGATATCGTCCACATAAACTTGGACAAGTAACAGATCCTTTCCAAACTTCTTCGAAAACAGCGTACAATCCACCTTTCCACGCCGAAAACCGTTTTCCAGCAGGTGCGTAGATAAAGTTTCATACCAAGCTCTCGGGGCTTGATGCAATCCATATAACGCCTTGTCTAACTTGTACACTTTGTTTGGATAATCGGGATCATAAAAACCAGGCGGCTGCTTCACATACACTTCCTCACGAATCAACCCATTAAGAAATGCACTCTTGACATCCATTTGATATACTTTGAATCCATGATATGCCGCGAAAGCTAAAAAGATTCTGATAGCCTCGATCCTTGCAACAGGAGCATAAACCTCATTGAAATCAACACCTTCAATCTGTGAGAAACCCTGAACCACTAATCGAGCCTTGTTCCGAACAATTATGCCTCTATCATCTTTCTTGCATTTAAATACCCATTTAGTACCACATGGTTCTTTAGAATTAGCGGGTAAGTCCACGAGATGCCATACGCCCAATTTCTGAAATTGTTGCAACTCTTCTTGCATAGCCTCAACCCAAGAAGCATCTTCCAACGCCTGATTGACATTAGTTGGTTCAACTTGAGACAGAAAATAAGAATGAAACACGTCATTCTGAACTCCTGAATCCCTGATTTCAGCAATCAAAGCATCAACAGAATCTGCTAGTTGATTACGTGTGCGAACTCCAGAACTCGGATCACCAATGATATTTTCTTGAGGATGAATAGTGTTAATCCTCAAAGTAGTTGAATCAGCAACAGGAATCTCATCCGCCAATTGATTAGGTAAACTTGCATCTGCTTCTTCTGTTCCTGACATATCATCTAATGGTAAAGAAACTGGCACCGAAGAACTTGTACTTGGTAACGATATTGGATCGTCAACAGGTGTTGACTCAGCTTCATGATACGAACTTATATCATCATCGTCAGACGAACTCATCGTTTCCAAACTAGAAACATCCTGACTAGATGAAGAAGTAACCGACGAAGTAGGAAGCTTAGGAATCCATGAACCAGTACCAGGAGTAGACAATGTATACATGATAGCAGCAGATAAAATTTCAGACTCATCTTCTTTAGCAGAACTCTTTTGTGCAACCGAGAACGAATCAACAAAAGAATTATAATCAAAAGCTCGAGAATCAACCGATTTAGGTTGTATAAAAGTATGCCGATGACAATCCACATTCAAATGATTCTCAATGGTCTTGGACGATGAAAAATAAACTCTTTTCATTGGATGATGATATCCAACAAAAATACCTTCAACAGCTTTAGCATCAAACTTCCCACCGCCCTTGAGAACCGTGCATGAACAACCAAATGGTTCCAAGAAATTCAAATTCGGCTTTCTACCTCGGAGCAATTCATAACTCGTCTTGTTAAATCTTTTAACAATCAGAACATGATTGAGAACATAACATGCAGTATGAACAGCTTCAGACCAAAACGTAATTGGTAACTGTGCATCCGCTAGCATCGTTCGAGCAGTTTCAATCAATGTTCTATTCTTTCGCTCAGCCACCCCATTTTGTTGTGGAGTATACGGCGCACTGAATTCATGATAAATTCCCAACGAACCACAAAAATCCTTCATCTTGGCATTGTTGAATTCAGAACCATTGTCAGTACGAATTTGACAAACTTTATGCTTGTACAATGATTCAAACTTAGACAACATGTTCCGAATGGAATCTGGAGTATCAGCCTTGGACGCCAAAGAAGCCACCCATGAAAATCTTGAGAAATCATCCGTAATCACTAAGCAGTAATAACTACCCTCAATACTACGAACATTCATAGGACCAAATAGATCCATATGAAGCAGTTCCAAGGGAGTGACAATGGAATTCAAACGCTTAGACGGATGAGACTTCTTTTTCTGTTTACCTTTCTTACATGAGACACACACATCATTTATAGAAAATCTGTTCTTGGAAACGCCTTCTACCAACGAATGATTGACCAAGTAGTTCATTTTTCGATAATTGATGTGACCCATGCGCCTATGCCACAGAATTGATTCCTTTTCAGTAGCTTTGGAGATAAAACACGTAGCAGATACAGCAGATGAAGTCTGATTCATATTTAACACATATAAATCCCGAAATCTTGGAGCTCGCATCACAATCCAGTCTTCAGGAATTCGAATGCCAGGTTTCAAAATCAAGCATTCTGAACTTGTAAAAGCAGCTGTGTACTGCTTATCACAAATTTGAGATACGCTTAACAAGTTGTGCTGCAACTCTTGCACAAATTGGACTTTTTCAAAAGTTATCTTCTCGTTCCCCATTTTTCCTTCACCGGTGATTTTCCCACCTTTATTGCCAGCAAAAGTAACATTTCCTCCTTGAATTGGTTTGACTTCAGACAGCAAGGAAATATTACCCGTCATGTGCCTGGATGCTCCACTATCAACGACCCAAAAGTTGTTAACAGCTGGCTTTCGAGCACCCTGCACATAGAAGCAAGCAATTAGTGAGTATCTGGACCCAAGCATTCAGCTTTGGGTCGACCGGTATCTTCTGAAAAATCCTCAGTGGCTTTTGAAGTCATTTTAGGCAGCCACTTTTGCCTAACAGATGGAATAGATGAATCAGCAGTAGAATCGGAAGTAGAATTATTACCAAAAACTTTGTAAGATTTATCGAAAAAATTTCTCCTTTTAAAATGTTGTTTGGTAACAATCTTTGCATCATCCATCTTGGTCTTTGTATCAGATTTCGAATCTGAATTTGTTTGCATATATGCTGAAGCCCTCTTCCTAGCTAAAACAGGACACCGACTACGAATATGTCCTATTTCATAACAACAATAACATCTCCTGGGATCAACAACACCCTGAGAAACACCATCCTTACGTTGTTTAGAAACAATGGTACTAAACCTTTTCCCATTGGATTTTGGCAAAGGTTTAAACAACGGACCAATATAACCATGTTCATTATAAAACCCATAGTCATCAACACCACAACGATCAGCATATCCTTTAGGTTTAACTTTTGTGGTTTTGGTTTGTTCAAATTTTCCAAAATCATCATAAAAATTGTAATCATCACAAAAACCAAATGCTTCATAATCAAAACTATTAGTTTCTGATGAATACTGACCATCAGAGTTGTAAAAACTCTTTGGTGAGTAAGATGATTGTTTTGGTTTAACCTTAAACTTTTGATCAGTTGATGACTTTGGTTTTTCAGAAAACCTTTGAGCTTTGGAAGATGATGTTTGATCATTAGATCCAGACGACATATCAGACAACACAACAAACTGCTCGTCTACCACATCTGACTTAACTACCTCAGAAGGTTCTACATACCACACTTTGGCAACTCGTGATGGATCAACACAAATCAAAGGAAAATCTAAATCAGAAAATACTGACTCACTTCCTTTCAAACTATACATTCTCAATTTCTGAGACGTATCACCATCAACAATTTTGCCTTTCGAAATCTCATCAAACTTACCATTTGGGGCAAATTTCTTTTCGCGTTTCTGAAATTTCTGAGGTTTCTTTTGATTGACCTTAGAATTTTCAGCAAACTGTCCAAACCCAATACCATTGAATTTTGCACTTCTTTCAGGTGCTTCTGGTATAGTATTGACATCAGGTGTACTTGTGTTACTTACAGAAACGGCATTTCTTTCAAAAAACAAATCTGGACCTTTAGCAAATTGTGAATTTTCAAAAGTTTTCATTGTTTTTGCTGTTTCAAGTATTTTCTGAGCAGCCTCTAATGGTGTCAGTTTGACACTTTGAGGCTTAACCTCAGTTACAGGTTTGTCATTTTTAGAACCACTTGACTCAGCCTGTTTTGACACCTCAACCTTAGGTTTGGACACATGTTTGCCTGATTTCTTCTTATCAGTGCTTTTTGATTTATCAGATGAGCCCTCAGTAAACATCGAGTAATCAAACACAACTTTGGTCTCAGGTTCCTTTGGACCTAAACCATGAACAATAGGTGGAGGAACTGAGTTACACCCAGATTCTTTGAGCAAATCTTTTAGATTTTCATCTTTGCAAAGAAAACTTGCAAAGGAAGATGAATTTTTGAAATTTTACAAGTTGCCTGTTAAGATCCAAAATTTCAATGTTTAATTCAGAAATCTTAGCATTCGCTTCAGCAAGCTTCTTTTCACAAAAAATATAATCTTCTGTTTTATTATTAAGCTCAATTTTTGTGCTCAGAACCACAGCATGTTCACTTTTCAGTTCAGCTTTAACAGCTTCCCACCGTTGTTTGTAAATTTTAACATTCTCCTCTGCTAATGAGTATTTGTCAAAATACAAGGTTTTCTCAGCAGAAACTTCTTTCAACTGATTAGCAGAGGTAAGACAAAGTTCACAAGAAGTAGAATTAACCTGAACGTCGGCCATAAATGCATGTTGACCTTCAGCAAGAAAATCTTCACCTGGAAGATCAGAATCATCTTCAATCTTTACATTCTTCTCGTCAGTACACAGAAAAGCAGATTCATCTGGAAAATCATCAGCCCAATCATATCCTTCTCCAGTTTGTGAAACCAACGCTTTATTGTCTGAATTTGAGCTACTAGCATTTGCATTTGAACTTGAAGGATTATTATTGCTCCCCGATGGCTTGTTACTCTGTGCAGCATACTTTTGATACAACTTTGACGTCTCTGGCTGCTTTCCCTTGGTACACTCCTTGGCAAAATGCCCATAATTCTGACAATTGTAGCAACGAACCTTAGACTTATCAAATCCAAGTTTTCCTTCAGGATTTAAATCCTTCCGACCTGTTCTTTGCATATACTTTTTGCCTCTGCGAACAAGCATCGCCATGGACCAGTTGATATCCATCAATTCTAAGTCATCAGGATCAATTTGTTCATAGTCTTCATCCGTTAACTCAACACTAGTTAACTTTCCTGCAACAACTCCATCGTAAGACGAAACCATTGCTGAAAATAAAGCCATGAAGTCATTTGTAGTCTTTGCTGAAAAAGCACTCTGATTGTGACTTGAAGCAGGAGATGACTGATGTGAATACACAGGATATGTTACAGCAGCTTTACTAGCATAGCTTCCACTTGAAGAACCTCTAGACATGTTTGCATGACCACTTGATGTATTTTCTACATAAAAAGCAGTAGATGGTGGGTTTGTGCTCGCTTTAGCTTTAGCATGCATGGTAGAAGCATTTTCACCAAAATAGACATCGGGATTCTGAACTTGAGATGGTAAAGTTTTCACACGCATCATATCCAGTTCCCTTGCTAGTAAATTCCTTGTAAGTTCATCATAGGTAAGATCATCAAAGCTTTTATCATGAGTCAGCAACAAAATGTAACCTTCCCATTTCTCAGGCAAAGCATCTAATAGCTTTTCTTTCAATTCTCCAGCGTCAATTTTTACTCCAACAATATCAAGTTCACTAACCAAATGAGACAACCTTGAAATGAGATCATTGATGGTTTCATTCTGGACATGAGCAAAATTATCATACTCTCTTAACAACACTTTCTTCTTGCTCTTCTTATATTGTGCATTACCTTCACATCGTTGACATAAAGCATCCCACAATTTCTTAGATGTATTATGCACTTTAAACTGATGCAAAATATCCTTAGGTAACGCCATTGATAAATTGGAATAAGCTTTTCTTTCAAGTTTGAAAGCTTCTTTCTCAGAATCGTTCATCTTGTTAAACGGCTTCTCTTGACCAATAAACTCCCCAGTTGTGAATTTTGGAATCTCATATCCATCAAGCATAGGAGTCCAAACACTAACATCGTTCACACCGATATACGCCTCATACCGTGTTTTCCAATTATGGAAATCCTCAAATCTCATCAGTTTAGGAACTTTATTCGTCGTTCCTATCTCATTATCGTAGTTCAGCAACGCTTGAACAGTCGTAGACATAGCAGCAAACGCTTGAAACGGATCCATGATTACCCAAGCTTCAATTCTGTAGTCAGCGGATCAGAATATTGCCTACCGGATCAGAATATGATCCGCCGGATCAAAATCACCTAGCGGATTAACTGATACGCTGCGGATCAATTGATACGCTGCAACTTGATACGCTGGAACTGCCGCGTATCAAACAATAACTGCCACGGATCAAACGTTGAAGATTGCTTAGCGGATCAAATTCAGCGGATCACTGAATTTATGAGTTTATACGGGCGGACCAGAATGTTCGAGCAGCGGATCACCAGCGGACCACCAGCGGACCAGTACAAACATGCATAATTTTTGATATTTTTTTGATTTTTAATGCATGAATTCAACGTACAACTAAGCGAAAATGAACTAGAAGCAATCTGAACGAAGAAAACTTGCTGAATTGACGATAAACTGAGAAGAATTGATCAAAAGCTTACCAAACTTGAACTTTCTCTCTCTAAAACTCAAAACCGAACAGTAACTCGCAGCAACTGAGCAATCCTGCTCTGATACCACTTGTAAAACACAATACGGATCTAGCTAGTGCATTATTACGTTCGGATTCAAGCACACAAGGTAAATAAACTTCCGTATATAGATCACAGCTTGTTTACAGAGAGAAATACAGAGCACTCAGGTTACACCTTGAAAACACACACTTAAGAACGCTTAAACCTCACTCACACTCTCTGAATCAAACTGAAAACTATATATAAGGACTGATCCGGCGGACCAACTTACTAGCGTATCAAGTGGTCCGGCGTACCACTTGATCCGCCACTGATCCGCTGGATCTTACAAAACATAAACACATAACTTTACATACTCAAACTAACAAGACCTAGCACTAGACAACATAAAATGCTCTAACAAGGCTTTATCCAGGAGATATACATGATCCGGATGCTCTTCATCCACAAACCCTGGTGGCTGAGCCACATAGACTTCTTCATTCATCTCTGCATAGAGGAAGGCTGTCTTCACATCCATCTGATGCACCGTGAAATTGAGATACGTTGCCATAACAAGAAAGATCCGAATTGCTTCCAATCTAGCCACTGGAGCATATACCTCATCATAATCAACCCCATGAACTTGTCTATGTCCCTGAACAATCAGCCTTGCCTTGTTCCTTACGATTATACCCGTATCATCTTTCTTGTTCTTGTACATCCATCTTGTGGGTATAACCTTTTTATCTTCTGGCCTTTTCACTAGTCGCCACACTCCCAGTTTTGAGAATTGATTCAGTTCATTGTGCATAGCCTCAATCCAACTTGGATCCTTAAGATCTACCATCACATTTGGAGGCTCTATCTGGGAGATAAAACACAAGTACATGCAGTGATTGATGTTACCCGAGCGGCTTCTAGTTGTGACTCCTGTGGTCACTGGCCCGACCACATTGCTAAGTGGATGATCTTTGTTGATTCTTGTGGTTTGAACATCTGATACTGAAACAGAAACAGGCAGGTTAGTATCATTAACATTATTATTCATACCTTGGGTTTCAGGCTCCTTCTGATCATCATGAGTTCCTGACGATCCTGAAACATCCACAACATCATCCTTAGGAGCTGTTTCTGATACACTGTCTCTGACAATTTCCATAGATGGCCTCACTTCAGGAGCTGGAGCAATGATGTCTTCTTATTCCAGATTGGGAAACATGTTTGAGTAGTCAAACCCTTTAAAAAAAGTCCCATAGTCAAAGATCCAGCCCGGTCCAATTCCTGCATCTGTTGGATTATCTTCCAACCAGTCAACATCAAATGCCTCGATTATCAATTTGGTGGTTTTGTTGTAGACCTGATAAGCACTATTTGCAGAATATCCCAAAAAATAACATTCATCAGCCTTTGCTTCGAACTTCCCCACATCAGATTGAATTAACACTGTGCAAGGACACCCGAAAGTCTTGAAGTACCCCACCCTCGGCTTTTCTCCATAGATAATCTGATAAGGCGTCATCTCATGTCGCTTGTCCAACAGTACCCGATTCTGCACATAACAAGCAGTGTTGACTGCTTCGGCCCAGAAGAAAATTGGTAATCTTGCGTCACACAGCATAGTTCTGGCAGCTTCAATGAGAGTTCTGTGACAACCCTAAAACTTTTTGCTTTCTTTCCCCAGCGACGACAGCAACGACGACAGCTGATGCTGCGAACGCTACGACACAAGAATAATTTTCGGGACGAAAATTCCAATTTCAGGGGAATGATGTGACACCCGAGAATTTCAAGGTTAACTTCCGTTAGACAAACCCGTTAGTTACGTTATAAGTGTTAACTTAGTAACTAATGCTTAACTAGGCCGAATACGTCCACGACCTTTGGTTGATCACCGAACCCGCCCATGTGTGTTATGTGCTCATCATTGATTGTCCTTATGTGCAATATGATTTAAATACATGACTTATCATTGTGAATAGCATGATTAATTGTAAATACTTGATTATGTGAAAATTGACCCGTTTTGGTAGTCAGCGAAACTAACGGGCGAAACTATAGTGTCGCCCGGTAGCCAGCTAAACTACCCGTTAACTTGTGACCGGAGCTAGTTTCGCCTGGCCAGCGAAACTGCCAGCGAAACTAGCCCCTGATATAAATAAACATTATAAACCCTAGTAGCCTCATTTGCTCAAACCACACACACACACACACACTCTCCTGGTCAGCCAAGAAGATCACCTAAGGACCAAGACCCCAGCCTCAATACCATCATCTCACCTCATTCATCGATCCTAGAATCATCCGTGAGTCCCAAAAACCTTTACTTATGTGTTTTCTATGTGTTTCTTTATAAAGTATGCTCAAACCTTCATGAAAACTTGTATGCTTCTGAGATAATGCTTAGGGATGCTAGATCTACCATAAAGTCAGCAACTTTACGTTTATAAACAAACCATGATGATGATTTATGCAATTTTGGCCATTTTAGGGTTTAGAAGTGTTTTTAGAGATTTGATGATTAAAATGCATGTTAAACGTGTTAAAGCTGCTTGATTTATGTTGGTAAATGCCTATGGATGCTAGATAATGAATTGCATGTATGATCAGAAGCTGTTAGGTTGATTTTTAGGCAAATCCGTATGTTTTTCGCGACCAGCGAAACTGTGTGTTCTCTGGGCGAAACTAAGTAGCGAAATTATATCTCCTTCCAGCGACACTGACCAGCGAAACTATAGTGTCGCCGGGAACCTGACCAGACCAGCTCGAGCGAAACTATCGAGCGAAATACCTGAACGAAAGTTCAAACCAGTTTCCCTGCGAAACTAGGCTAGCGAAACTGCGTCGGCAGTTTCGGGCGAAACTAGCCTAGCGAAACTGTGTTACCGGGCATTGCCTAGCGAAAGTGCTGCCCGTGCACCTAGCGAAACTGCCTAGCGAAACTATGCTAGCGAAACTAAGACCTGACCTAAAAACCAAACTTGTGAAATTTGCTTAAGTGTTATGCCATGACTTACATGATTATGCCATGATGAAACATGTTTGATATCTGATTTATATGAACCCTTATCTATGATCAACCATTGGTGTCGTGTGTCGGTATGTCGAGTCATAGTTGCAACGTGCTATGTTATGGGCCATAGTGACGTTAAGTAAAGATTAGACACGAAACTAATACCTAAGACCTAAACGTGTTCTAGGTCTTCGTTAAACAACAATATTTGGATTACTTGAAGTGTAGCAGTGCAACCAAAGGTGAGTGTCACTAACCCGCTTACCGTGAGTCCGTTGGGCCACACCGAACAATTTAACGAAAAACAATGCTGACAAACTCGAGAGTGCTAGGCACCTCACTGATAAACTTGAGAACTCGGGATGCTCGGCACCCACTTGATGAACTGAAGTGTTTTATGGGAACACTTGTGAACTCTGATCAAACTGCTTTTTGAAACAAAACTGAAAACATTTTAATATGGCTAGTGTAGGTTAAAGTCTAAACCATATGATATCACATGTTTTCTAAGGATGCCTTATAACTTAAAAGTCCTCAACTTAATTGTGCCATTAATTTGTGAAAGCGAGGGGATGTTGGGTAGATCTACTGGAGTTTGACAAACTCCGCCCCGTGGCACGGGAAGTGCACGGAGGAACAATATCAGCCTATTTGACCGTGGTCCCGAGAGGACACGGGGGAGGCAGAAACCGCGATGACTAGGTCCGCACCGTACGGGATGGCTCGGCCCCCACAAAATAAGTCAGCTTTGGTACAAACTTCCTTAGAGCATGGAACAACGGATTAGCTACCCGCGATATCGGTTGAGTCCTTTAACTTTACGGAACTAGTACATACCCGATGACGTAGGTCACGGACAAACCATTTAATAAACTGAGATTTAATTATGAGCATTGTCTTTCACAAATAAATAACTTGTAAGTATATCTTGACACGAATTATGATTATGAGACCGGGCCAATGCATGACAAGCCCACTGTGAACTCACCAACCGTTAGGTTGACACTTGCGTGGTTTAAACTTTTGCAGATCGCTAAGGAGTATCCGCTGGAGGTTGGCATGGCATTTGAAGACCTTTGTTTTTGATAATTAAACTAAACTTGGGAATTTTAAAACAATGAAATTGTAAGGCACGTGGTTAGTGCCAGGATAACTATTTCCGCTGCGTATGTAATTTAAGACTTTGATTTCTATCTTGTGTTTGAACTAACCCTGATTCGTTTAGTATTTGTAACTATGGTTGTGGATCCTGGTCTAGTCGTGCCCCTTAACGGTATAAACTCCGTTAGTGGTATTTTGGGGGTGCGACAGATTGGTATCAGAGCCATGAGTTGCAGAGAACTGGAATCATTTTTGAAAACGATTTGGAAACTGCAACTTGAAAACCTTGGTTACAAAACGAACAAACAAATTCCCAAAGACAAAATTTTTACGTGCCAACCTGGGATACTCGCTCTGCTGTGTAAGTAAAAGCTTAGTGCGTACAGATATATGTATATATATATATATAAGTATATATATAGACCGTGTCTAAGTAGTCTAACGGAAAGACCTTAGGAAATTTTCACACGAATACGAAATGCGACCGCAAATACGCACACTACTCTGGGGAAAGCGACAACGAAACGATGCTACACGCTACGTCCTGATTTCTACTACGACGACTACGCCGACGGTGACTTTATGGGAAGCCGACCTTCGACGATAGCATTTACGACGTTCTTCGACGACGCCTCAATTTGCACGAAAATTTTTCTGGACTAATAGCGGGATAACGGGAACTGGCTAATATACATATTATGGGATATGTATAAAAATATAACTGTGTCTGAACACTGGCTACTTTAACTGTTCAGCAAGATGTCTGGAAGAGGAAACGGAAGAGGCGGTATAAACATGACGCCTGCACAGCTGCAAGCAATGATTACTGAACATGTGCAAGCCGCGGTGGCAGCCGTCCAAGCTGCATATGCCGCACAGGGTAACTATTATGCCGGTTAAGGCACAAAGCAATTATATCATGACCTGTTTAATTTTAAAGTCCGAACTATTTATGCATCAGGAAACCAACACCACTGCACGTACAAGTCTTTCATGGACTGCAAGCCGATGACGTTTTCCGGCGAAGAAGGAGCTGTAGGACTCCTCCGATGGATTGAGAAGTCCGAGAAGGTCTTCTCCATGTGTAATTGCCCAGCTGAAAGCAAGGTTAAGTTTGCTACTGGTACTTTCGAAGGAGCTGCACTCTCCTGGTGGAACTCCGAGATTCAGATGATTGGGCTAGACGCGGCCAACAACATGCAGTGGGCAGCATTTAAGGATCTGATTATGGAGGAATACTGTCCCCGCGACCAAGTGAAGAAGCTTGAAGGCGAATTCCTGAATTTGAAGATGTCTGGGTCTGAAGTTGAACAGTACACTGCACGATATCACGAGTATGAGGTCTTGTGCCCCTCAATGGTTGACGCTGAATTCAAACGCATCGAGCGTTACCTGGAGGGCCTCGCGCCTCAAATCAAGGGATTGGTGACTGCCAGCAACCCCGCAAACGTGCAGCAAGCCATTCGTTTGGCTCACAAACTCACGGATCAAGAGGTCGAGAAAGGTACACTACCTGCGAAAGCCACCGAGAAGACTGCCCTTAGTGGCAAGAGAAAAGCTGATGATGAAGCTCCTGAGAACTCGATGAATGTTCAGAGTGTGGGTAACAGCACTGGGAGGTCTTTCAACTCCCAAGGCCAAAGCAAGAGGTCCGGGAATAACAGTGGTAACTACCGCCAGGGCGGAAATGGTCAGAGCAACTACAAGGGTAACCTGCCCTTGTGCAACAGGTGTGGAAAGCATCATGCTGGTAATTGTAGGAAGAATATGAGCTGCGAAAGGTGTGGCAAGGGAGGCCACGAAGCAAAGGACTGTTGGGCAACTTTACCCGAGCAGCAAAACCGCCCCAGAAGGAACAGCAACAATCAAGGGAACAACTATGGGAACAATCGGGGCAATGGAAACAATGGTCAGAACCGCAACAATGAAGCTCCCAGGGGTAACGGTAACGGGAATTGTTATGAATGTGGTGCTCCAGGCCACATTAAAAGAGACTGCCCTCAGCTAAGAAGACAAGGTAATGGCAATCAGGGAAATAACGGTGGGAATGGTAACGGTGGAGGTAATGGTAATGGGAATGGCAATGGTAATGGTGGAAACGGAAATGGTGGAAATGGTAGAGGTCGAGCTTTCGTCATGGGCCAGGGTGAAGCTCGCAATGACGCCAACGTGATCAATGGTAAATTTATTTTGAACGGTTTCTTTGCTACTGTTTTATTTGATTCTGGTGCTGAGAAAAGTTTTATTTCCACTAAATTTGCTAGACTAATTAACGCTAAACCGATCGACTTAGATGCTAAATATGTGGTAGAACTAGCAAATGGTAAACTTCATGATACGACCCAGATAGTTAAGGATTGTAAGCTAGAACTAGCGGGCCATACCCTAGGAATTGACCTTATGCCTTTCCCAATTGGTAGTTTCGACGTCATAGTAGGAATGGATTGGTTATCCGAAAATCGGGCTGAAATCTTATGTAAAGAAAAAGTGGTTCGTATCCCACTCGAAGACGGTAAAGTATTAACGGTTCAAGGTGAGAAAGGTGGAACAGTCACCGGCATTATTTCATTCCTTAAAGCTCAGAAATGCCTCCGTAAGGGTCACTTCGCGATTCTTGCGAACGTCACTGACACGACACATCCCGAGCGCAAAATTGATGATTACCCGATAGTTCGCGACTTCCGAGATGTATTTCCTGAAGATCTGCCTGGCTTGCCTCCATTTCGACAAGTTGAGTTTGGGATTGATTTAGCTCCAGGTGCCGCTCCGATCGCACGCGCACCTTACCGATTGGCTGTAAGTGAACTCAACGAACTCTCCTCACAACTACAAGAGCTACTCGACAAGGGGTTTATTCGTCCAAGTTCGTCTCCATGGGGAGCTCCGGTACTGTTTGTTAAGAAGAAGGATGGAACGTTCCGCATGTGCATTGACTACCGAGAGCTTAACAAAGTTACGATCAAGAATCGGTATCCACTTCCTCGAATCGACGATCTCTTCGATCAACTGCAAGGTTCAAGCTACTTTTCAAAGATTGATCTACGGTCTGGATATCACCAACTTCGTGTTCGTGAAGAGGATGTTCCTAAGACTGCTTTTAGAACTCGGTATGGACACTACGAGTTCCTGGTTATGCCGTTTGGGCTAACCAATGCACCTGCCGTATTTATGGATCTGATGAATCGAGTGTGCAAGCCGTACCTCGATAAGTTTGTGATAGTCTTCATCGACGATATTTTGATCTACTCCAAGTCAAAGGAAGAACACGAGGAGCATCTGCGTCTTATTTTGGAATTGCTTCGCAAGGAACAGCTTTACGCCAAGTTTTCAAAATGCGACTTTTGGATCCGCGAAGTCCAGTTTCTTGGACACATTGTTAATGAGGAAGGAATTCATGTCGATCCAGCCAAAGTGGAAGCAATAAAGAACTGGTCTACCCCAAGAGCGCCAACAGAAATCCGACAATTTTTAGGACTTGCCGGATATTATCGAAGGTTTATTAAGGGTTTCTCTCAATTGGCTCAACCCTTAACAGCCTTAACGCACAAAGGAGTGCAATACAGATGGGGTGAGAAAGAAGAGCGCGCGTTCCAAACGCTTAAAGATATGTTATGTTCGGCTCCAATTCTCGCGTTACCCGATGGAATAGACGACTTTGTGGTTTACTGCGATGCATCGATTCAAGGACTCGGTTGCGTGTTGATGCAACGAGACAAGGTAATTGCCTACGGGTCCAGGCAACTAAAGGATACAGAAAAGAATTATACAACGCATGATTTGGAAATGGGAGCCGTTGTTCATGCACTCAAGATTTGGAGACATTACCTATATGGAACAAAGTGCACGATATTCACCGATCATAAAAGTCTACAGCACATCTTTGATCAGAAAGACCTCAACATGCGACAACGACGGTGGGTCGAGTTACTAAATGATTATGATTTGGCCATTAAGTATCATCCTGGAAAAGCCAACGTTGTGGCTGATGCCCTAAGCAGAAAAGAGTACGAAAAGCCTCGTCGGGTACGAGCGCTTCAACTTACAATACATTCAGGATTACCGGATCGGATCCGTGACTGCCAACGAGAAGCTTTGAAAGCAGAGAACTTCGCAGCTGAAGCACTGCGTGGTGTAGATGGCCATTCTGAAGTTAAGTCCGATGGACTCACATACTATAATGACAGAATCTGGGTTCCACTGTTTGGAAGTCTCCGTGAGCTCGTGATGGACGAGGCTCACAAGTCAAGATACTCGGTGCACCCTGGATCGGATAAAATGTATCAGGACTTGAAGAATCTTTATTGGTGGCCGAATATGAAAGCCGACATTGCTCGATATGTGGCTAAGTGTTTAACATGTTCAAGGGTCAAGATTGAATACCAAAAGCCTTCTGGTTTACTACAACAACCAAAGATCCCAGAATGGAAATGGGAGGACATCTCCATGGATTTTGTAACGGGATTACCTCATCGATCAAATCAACCGGATGCGATTTGGGTTGTCATCGATCGGTTAACCAAATCTGCACATTTCATTCCGATGAAGGAAAGTGATAATATGGATAAATTGACAAAGCTGTACATCGACAAAATTGTGAAGCTTCACGGTGTGCCTAAGACTATCATTTCTGATCGAGATCCTCGATTCACTTCCCGGTTATGGCAATCAATGCAGGAAGCATTGGGAACCCGACTAGACATGAGTACAGCCTATCACCCGCAGACTGACGGTCAGACGGAACGAACGATTCAAACCTTAGAAGATATGCTCCGAGCTTGCGTCCTTGACTTTGGAAAAGATTGGGAGACTCACCTTCCACTGGTGGAGTTCTCTTACAACAATAGTTATCATTCAAGTATAGGTGCTGCACCTTTTGAAGCACTGTATGGCAGAAAATGTAGATCGCCCGTGTGTTGGGCTGAAACGGGTGAGAAAGGGCTCACTGGACCGGAAGTTATCCATGATATGACCGAACGGATTATTCAAATTAGGCAACGGCTAGCTGCAGCACGTGATCGACAAAAGAGTTATGCCGACAAACGCCGAAAACCTCTAAAGTTCGAGGTGGGTGACAAAGTATTGTTGAAGGTATCTCCCTGGAAGGGAGTGATACGCTTCGGGAAGCGTGGAAAGTTAAATCCTCGCTACATCGGTCCGTTTGAAATTATTGGGGAAGTAGGCCCGGTGGCCTATCGATTGCAACTCCCTGCTGAACTCGATGGAGTTCACAACGTGTTTCACGTTTCCAATCTAAAGAAATGTCTGGCTGAAGACATCGAAATAATTCCCTTGGAGGAATTGGAAATTGACGAACATTTGAGATTTATTGAGCAACCAGTAGAAATCATGGGACGCGAGGAGAAAGCCCTCAAACGTAGCAAGATTCCGATCGTCAAGGTGCGATGGAACTCAAGGCGTGGACCTGAATATACTTGGGAACGTGAGGATCAGATGAAGAAAAAGTATCCTCACTTGTTCGAGCAAACATCCACGGAAACTCATGGTATGATTTAATTTTGGGGACCAAAATTCCTTAACGGGAGGAGGATGTGACAACCCTAAAACTTTTTGCTTTCTTTCCCCAGCGACGACAGCAACGACGACAGCTGATGCTGCGAACGCTACGACACAAGAATAATTTTCGGGACGAAAATTCCAATTTCAGGGGAATGATGTGACACCCGAGAATTTCAAGGTTAACTTCCGTTAGACAAACCCGTTAGTTACGTTATAAGTGTTAACTTAGTAACTAATGCTTAACTAGGCCGAATACGTCCACGACCTTTGGTTGATCACCGAACCCGCCCATGTGTGTTATGTGCTCATCATTGATTGTCCTTATGTGCAATATGATTTAAATACATGACTTATCATTGTGAATAGCATGATTAATTGTAAATACTTGATTATGTGAAAATTGACCCGTTTTGGTAGTCAGCGAAACTAACGGGCGAAACTATAGTGTCGCCCGGTAGCCAGCTAAACTACCCGTTAACTTGTGACCGGAGCTAGTTTCGCCTGGCCAGCGAAACTGCCAGCGAAACTAGCCCCTGATATAAATAAACATTATAAACCCTAGTAGCCTCATTTGCTCAAACCACACACACACACACACACTCTCCTGGTCAGCCAAGAAGATCACCTAAGGACCAAGACCCCAGCCTCAATACCATCATCTCACCTCATTCATCGATCCTAGAATCATCCGTGAGTCCCAAAAACCTTTACTTATGTGTTTTCTATGTGTTTCTTTATAAAGTATGCTCAAACCTTCATGAAAACTTGTATGCTTCTGAGATAATGCTTAGGGATGCTAGATCTACCATAAAGTCAGCAACTTTACGTTTATAAACAAACCATGATGATGATTTATGCAATTTTGGCCATTTTAGGGTTTAGAAGTGTTTTTAGAGATTTGATGATTAAAATGCATGTTAAACGTGTTAAAGCTGCTTGATTTATGTTGGTAAATGCCTATGGATGCTAGATAATGAATTGCATGTATGATCAGAAGCTGTTAGGTTGATTTTTAGGCAAATCCGTATGTTTTTCGCGACCAGCGAAACTGTGTGTTCTCTGGGCGAAACTAAGTAGCGAAATTATATCTCCTTCCAGCGACACTGACCAGCGAAACTATAGTGTCGCCGGGAACCTGACCAGACCAGCTCGAGCGAAACTATCGAGCGAAATACCTGAACGAAAGTTCAAACCAGTTTCCCTGCGAAACTAGGCTAGCGAAACTGCGTCGGCAGTTTCGGGCGAAACTAGCCTAGCGAAACTGTGTCACCGGGCATTGCCTAGCGAAAGTGCTGCCCGTGCACCTAGCGAAACTGCCTAGCGAAACTATGCTAGCGAAACTAAGACTTGACCTAAAAACCAAACTTGTGAAATTTGCTTAAGTGTTATGCCATGACTTACATGACTATGCCATGATGAAACATGTTTGATATCTGATTTATATGAACCCTTATCTATGATCAACCATTGGTGTCGTGTGTCGGTATGTCGAGTCATAGTTGCAACGTGCTATGTTATGGGCCATAGTGACGTTAAGTAAAGATTAGACACGAAACTAATACCTAAGACCTAAACGTGTTCTAGGTCTTCGTTAAACAACAATATTTGGATTACTTGAAGTGTAGCAGTGCAACCAAAGGTGAGTGTCACTAACCCGCTTACCGTGAGTCCGTTGGGCCACACCGAACAATTTAACGAAAAACAATGCTGACAAACTCGAGAGTGCTAGGCACCTCACTGATAAACTTGAGAACTCGGGATGCTCGGCACCCACTTGATGAACTGAAGTGTTTTATGGGAACACTTGTGAACTCTGATCAAACTGCTTTTTGAAACAAAACTGAAAACATTTTAATATGGCTAGTGTAGGTTAAAGTCTAAACCATATGATATCACATGTTTTCTAAGGATGCCTTATAACTTAAAAGTCCTCAACTTAATTGTGCCATTAATTTGTGAAAGCGAGGGGATGTTGGGTAGATCTACTGGAGTTTGACAAACTCCGCCCCGTGGCACGGGAAGTGCACGGAGGAACAATATCAGCCTATTTGACCGTGGTCCCGAGAGGACACGGGGGAGGCAGAAACCGCGATGACTAGGTCCGCACCGTACGGGATGGCTCGGCCCCCACAAAATAAGTCAGCTTTGGTACAAACTTCCTTAGAGCATGGAACAACGGATTAGCTACCCGCGATATCGGTTGAGTCCTTTAACTTTACGGAACTAGTACATACCCGATGACGTAGGTCACGGACAAACCATTTAATAACTGAGATTTAATTATGAGCATTGTCTTTCACAAATAAATAACTTGTAAGTATATCTTGACACGAATTATGATTATGAGACCGGGCCAATGCATGACAAGCCCACTGTGAACTCACCAACCGTTAGGTTGACACTTGCGTGGTTTAAACTTTTGCAGATCGCTAAGGAGTATCCGCTGGAGGTTGGCATGGCATTTGAAGACCTTTGTTTTTGATAATTAAACTAAACTTGGGAATTTTAAAACAATGAAATTGTAAGGCACGTGGTTAGTGCCAGGATAACTATTTCCGCTGCGTATGTAATTTAAGACTTTGATTTCTATCTTGTGTTTGAACTAACCCTGATTCGTTTAGTATTTGTAACTATGGTTGTGGATCCTGGTCTAGTCGTGCCCCTTAACGGTATAAACTCCGTTAGTGGTATTTTGGGGGTGCGACAAGTTCTGTTTCTTCTTTCAGCAACACCATTTTGTTGAGGCGTGTATGGTGCACTGAATTGTCTTTCTATACCTTTTACTCCACAGAACATATTCAATTCAGCATTCTTAAATTCTGTTCCGTTGTCTGTTCTAATAGCTTTTACCCTTTTGTTCAACTGATTCTCTATAAGAGTGACGAACTGTTTCACAAGCGCTGGAGTTTCATGCTTGTTTGACAGAAAGAAAACCCAAGTAAAATGACAGAAATCATCCACTATAACCAGACAGTATGAGAACTTGCTGATGCTTTGAACTTGCATTGGGCCGAAGAGATCCATATGAAGTAGTTGCAATACCGATGAAACAGAATTGACGATCTTGGAACGATACGGTAATCTGTGCTGCTTCCCCTTAGCACATGCAACACACTTCTCAACTGACGTGAAATCTGTGATAGGAAGGTTCCTTACATGCTCTCCCTTTGCCAGCTTTGACAGATTCTTCATGTTAGCATGTCGCTGACGACGATGCCACAACAGCGCCGGATTTTCATTCTGCTTTGAGATAAGACAGACTTCTTCAGATGTCGGAGGATTACCCATGCTGAGGAGATAAGAATTTGCTCTTCTTGGTGTACGCATCAAAATACACTCCTCAGGAATCTTCACACCAGGCTTGAGGATGATGCATTCCTTCTTGTTGAACAAAACAGAATATTCTCGATCACAAATCTGCGACACACTGAGCAGACTGTGAGATAATTTTTCTACATAATGCACATCTGAGAACTTCAAGCTACCATTCTGCACCACCCCTTGCTGATTCTTCCACCTACCCCACCAGCGAAAGATACACCACCTCCATCGAAATCTTCTACCTCTTCCAAAAGCGATAAATCTTCGGTCATATGTCGGGATCAACCACTATCAACGTACCAGAGATTGTTGAAAGTTCTTCTTGGCTGTCCCTACATGGATCAAAGATCAGTTAGATTCAGGTACCCAGGCCATAACAGATATGGGCACACCTTTGGAATCAGTGTAATTAACTAATTAAAGAGTCATTCCTGCTTTTGATTCAGGTACGCTCAAGGTTTGAGTATTGACTTTTGGTTTCCAAATGGGGTGTTTCTGCGGTTTCATTACATTGGTTGAGTTCTTTTCAGATGCAAGTTTCTTTGGTGGTGGTGTGGCCTTTTTACCTGCTGGCTTTTTAACAGGTGTCCACTCAAGTTTCAAATTTTGTATAAACAGCTTGTTTCGTTTGAGTGACATCTTTTGATTTTGAAACCTGTTTCACAACCTTTTTTTGCCATTAGGTTTATTAACTCTTTTGACTTTACACACTTGTTTCTCAACAAATTCTAGTTTCATCTTATCATTCCTTTTGTAAACTGCTTTAGGAGTGTAAGTTGAGTTTTGAGTTTTGGCCACATTCCACTTTTCATCAACAGGCTTTGTCACTGGAGCTTTTGTGTTTGAAACCTTAGACTGTTGAGCCTTCATTGGTTCTGGACACTGCTTCCCCTGTGACAAAGCTTGTTGCTTTTGCTTTCTATTTTCACCTGTCATCATTTTCTCCAACATACTAGTCCGTGGGTTTTGCGGATAGTATGGTTGGTAAGGTCTGTTCACACAGTTTGCAGCAAAGTGTCCTGGTTTTCCACACTGAAAGTAATTCATAAGTCTAGGCCCATTAACATGACTACAAATGTATGAGCGTCTTGGATAAGACGACTTCCATTCAGGCTTGTCATCCCATTTGTGTATTACATGTTTCAGAAATTTTTCTGGTTGTGTAATTAAACAAAATTGTTCCGATATTGATTTATTTGTTCAGTTGAAAGTAGACAGAACCTGGGGATAGGGGACAAAGTCCTGGGGCATAGACTCACGGCTAACTCTTGTGTTAGGCACAGGAATTTTAAAACCATTAACTTTTTCATTAGAATCAGAAACATGTTTTGCAGACATAGATACAACTAAATGTTTTGACTTGGACGCATTAAGTTCAGACACAGATGCTAGAACATCGTCCTTAGGTAAATTAGAACATAAACTACTAGACTCATGACTCTCTTTAACTCTTAAACATTCAGCATCCTTCTCAGAGACATCCTTGATTCTTACTTCATCTACACAAGAAATAAATACATCAGAAGAACTCACATTATTGTTTAATGATGCCTGAGATGGACCTGATTCACATGTGGTTGTCACCAATCTATTCTGATTACCCAAACCATAAGTCAGGTGTTTCTCATTTTCTAATTCCTCTACTGTCATAGGTGTAGGGATATGATCATGTAATAGTAAAAGTATGTCCGGATATTATTTAAGCCTACGGGGTAACACGTCTCGACACCAAATGTATTAATATTAATTAATAGTTAATTAATATTTATCACGAACATTTAACGAGATTTCGTTAAAAACTGACAGTTAATTGTTAACAGAGGGGTGTTAGTTGTAATTAGAGAGAATTGTAATTGGATTACAATTGAGAAAAGGATGTGGATAAGGCCACTAGGCCGAATTTCGCTAGGGCTCTTATGCCTATCCCTTTTGCTTGTTTATCAAGTATTCTAATCCTATAAATAGACCCTCTGGGTTTAAGGATTAGTTGCTGCTTTATGAGATAAAGAAAAAACCCTAATTCTCTCTCTAATCTCTCTAATTTTCGGCAACAAGAAAACCCAAGGGGGTTGCGATTTCTTGTGTGGTTCGACCAAGCCTACATCAAGAAGAGGTTCGTGATCGGTTGCTAGCACATAGCATTGGTGTGTCGTGTGTGCGATCGTAGAGGGATTTATATCAAATCCTCCAAGAGATCAAGTCTTGCCGAGCTAAAAGGTACACGTTCTAATACTGGTTAGTTAGATTAATTCATAGGATTCTTTCCGCTGCGTACTCGTGTTTTGATAAAAGTTATATAACCCAACAGTGGTATCACGAGCCACCTATGATTTTAATTAATTACCGGGAATAAAACTTGGAAGGGGGTAACCAAAACAAGATTCTAGCTTTTCGATTCATTTAAAAATCGTGTTTTACAATTGGAAAAGGTTTCGCAATTGGTAAAAACGAAAAAATTCGACAGAATAGGACTTTTCGACCCGATCGGAAAGTCCCTGATCGAAAAACGCTTCTCGACCCGATCGGAAACCCTTGATTTCGATCGGAAAACCTATTCCGGTGCGGAGACCCTTGATTTCCGACCGGAAACCCTACTTTTCGATCCAAATCGTAAAGTGTTTACGAACTGGTCGAAAAGTAACCAATCGAAAAGGCTTTTCGGGCCGATCGAAAAGTATCCGATCGGAAAGGTTCCGATGGGAACGGATTTTCGACCCGATCGAATAGTCTACGATCGAAAAGTACCCGATCGAAAACCCTGTTTCGATCGAAAACCCATGCTTTCCGATCGTAAACTCAAATTATGAATCGAAAACCTCTTGCCGAATCGGAAACCCTAATTTTTAGTTCTAAAATTTGATTTTTGTGATCTAAAAATTTTAAATCCAAGTTTTTATTAATTATTAGATAATTGTTATGAAGAACATGTTGTACCTTTAAAACTTTAAAGTGTTAAAAAGAAGTAAAAACCATGATGTTTCATGCAAATCGTTCATGGTTATTACTTAAATCAAGGAGGACTATAAAATTAAAATTATATGTGATAATTAGAAACCCTATAAATTATGTGATTATCTGATAATTGTGACATAATAAAAGGTTTATTGCAAATTTGTTTTATGAAAATCGAAATTTGCTTAAATAATCTATTGAAATATGATTTTGTTTATAAAATAAAATTTGTGTCCTAAAAGTCAAAAGAAACACCGGCTCACCCATTTGAACACACTCTAAGAGAGGTATAAGTCGGGTCGCTCTGCTTCCCTAAAGTGGTAGGTTTTTAATTGCAAAAGTTGCAAACCTCACCCCTACGCTTCTTTGTGTGTTGCAAATGGAGCTACCGAGCTCTTTTGACTTGGATGACAAACTAAGAATTTTATAAACACATTATGTGATGAAGATGTGCATGAATCTTCACACATAACTTTTTTGATCACGCATCAAAATTGTTTTGACCCAAACCAAACTTAAGTCTTTGCCATCCACCTTGTAAAGGACACTTGTGGATGTCATCTTACTCATTGGTACACAATGGTAAAATGGCATTTGCATGGCAAATTCCCACTCATTGGTACACAATGGTGGAAAATTTGTGAGTTCTTGGCTGGACGACTTAAAACGAGCTAGGCGGTGAGACCCTTAGCCCGTGGCAAAAGATGGGATAAAACATGACTACAAATCACTTGGTGCAAGTTGTAGGTCCCATAAAACCTAGGAATTGTATTTGGAATACAATTAGTGATCGTCACTTACCATTTGAATGCATCATTTCTAGCAGATCAACTGATGAAATGATGGCATGTCAATTGGATCCTAGCCTTAATAAAGCTTAATTGTTTAAAATGTTTAAACATTGGGTAATTAAATTTATTAAGGAAAAGATTATCGAAAATACTGATTTTTGAACTTAATCTGTTTTGTAGATGGCAACAAACCCTCCTCAAAACAATGTTGGTCATGCTTTTCGTCAAATGTTTGAAAGAGAAAAGCTGAACAGATCTAACTTCAATGACTGGTACCTTCAACTGAGGATTGTCCTTAGAGTTGAACGGAGGACCGATGTCCTTGAACATCATTGGCCGACCGAGCCAGCTGCTGATGCCTCTGAGCAAGAGAAAGCGTTCTACAACGCAGAGTACAGCAGATACGATGAGGTTGCTTGTATGATGATCTCGAGTATGACTCCCGATCTTCAGAAGCAATACGAATTTCATACACCTTGTGATATGATCAAAGAGCTGAAAAAGATGTATGAAAAACAAGCTGGTGTCGAATTGTTCGACCTAGTTGTGGAACTCCACGACTTGAAGCTTGAAACTGGTAAATCGGTCAGTAGTCATGTGCTCAAGATGAAGAGCTACTTTGACAAATTGGAATCGCTCAATTATGGGTATAATCGTGCTGTTGCAGTTGGCATGATCCTCAAATCGCTTACGAAGGATTTTGAGGGTTTTGTGCGCAACTATAACATGCATAGTATGACTAAGACTATACCTGAGCTTCATGCTATGCTTGTCGAGTATGAAAAAACGATTCCTAAAAAGGCCACTGAAACACCCCAAGTTCTTATGATCAAGGGGGGTAAGATCCAAAAGGCTAAACGACCGAAAAAGGGGAAGGGCAAGATTGATGGCAAGGGTAAAGGCAAGGCTGTTGCCCATATCCCTAAAGCCAAGCAAACCCCTCCGGCCCCTAAAGAGCATCAGGCTAAGGACCAGATCTGTCACCATTGTGGTGAAGTCGGACACCGGAAGAGGAACTGTCCTACCTACCTAGCTGAGTTGATGAAGAAGAGAAAGAATACTAGTGGGACTAGTACTTCAGGTATCTTCACAATTGAATTATTTTCCTTTTCTAAGAGTGATTCATGGGTGTATGACACCGGCTGTGGAACTCACATCTGTAATTCGTTACAGGGTCTTAGAAAGAGGAGGAAACTGAAGCCTGGAGTTTTGCAGCTGTTCGTTGGAAATGGTTTGCCAGCAGCTGTGGAAGCTATAGGAGAATTTCATTTAATTCTGCCTTCTGGGTTATCCATTGTATTAGACAATTGTCATTATGCACCTTCTATCACTAGAGGTGTTATTTCAGTTTCTTTATTGAAAAACCAAGGATACATTAATGTTTTTAATGATATCGGTATTTCAGTTTCTAAAAATAATGTTCATTATTTTGATGCTATTCCTTGTGATGGCATTTATGAGATTGATATGCGTGGTTGTGTTTCAAATAATTCAATGTTCACAGTTAGCAAACGAGCCAAAACTAGTTTGGACTCTACCTATCTATGGCACTGTCGTCTTGCCCATGTTGGCAAAAACCGCATTGAAAGACTTCAACGTGAAGGGATCTTACAATCAAATGATGAATCATTTGATCAATGCGTTTCCTGCATCTCAGGAAAGATGAAAAGAAAACCCTTTCCGAACAAGCCGCAAAGGGCAAAAGAGCTACTTGGACTCATCCATACCGATGTATGTGGCCCATTTAGACATGTGTCAAGAAAAGGTGCTAGCTACTTCGTGACTTTCACGGATGATTTCAGCCGTTATGGTTATGTTTACTTGCTTAAACATAAACATGAGGTATTTGAAACATTCAAAGAGTTTAAGAACGAAGTTGAAAATCAACTCGGTAAGACCATCAAGATCCTTCGATCGGATCGTGGTGGAGAATACTTAAGCCAAGAGTTTAAGGATTATCTTAAAGCGTGTGGAATTGTCCAACAGCTTACTCCTCCTTATACTCCTCAGCATAATGGAGTGTCTGAGAGGAGGAATCGAACCTTACTAGAGATGGTGAGGTCGATGATGAACCTTACAACTCTCCCATTATCATTTTGGGATTTTGCTCTAGAAACCGCTGTACGCGTTCTAAATATGGTTCCAACCAAGAAGGTTGAAAAGACACCATATCAATTATGGCATGGAGAAGTCCCTGTGTTGTCTTACTTAAGAGTCTGGGGATGTGAGGCACTTGTGAAGCGTGATACGCCTGACAAATTACAACCCAGGACTACTAAGTGCATCTTCGTGGGATACCCAAAGGAAACAATGGGTTACTACTTCTATAATCCCTCCGAAAACACTGTTCGTGTTGCTCGATATGCTGAATTCTTTGAAAAGAATTTTATAGCTCAAGAGAACAGTGGGAGAATTGTAGAACTACTAGAAGATGTGTCACCTTCTGAAACAACTAGCAATCATCAACTTGGGGGGGAAAATGTTCAAAGAGATGAACCTCAAGTCGATGATGTTGCGATTCCACTTCGTAGATCCGAAAGGGTCGTACGTGAACCGGATAGATGGATTGGCCTAGTCGAATCCGAGGATAACGTATCAGGAGATCTCAATGAGCCTCCGAACTTCAAAGCTGCATTATCAGATCCGGAATCTGACAAATGGCTTGAAGCTGCGAATGTGGAAATGAAATCCATGCAAGATAACCACGTTTGGACCCTGGTTGATCTTCCTCCTAACGCTAGAACCGTTGGGAGAAAATGGCTCTTCAAGAAGAAGACCGACATGGATGGAAATGTACACACCTATAAAGCTCGTCTCGTGGCGAAAGGTTATACTCAACGTTTTGGCGTTGACTATGATGAGACCTTTTCACCAGTAGCAGACATTAGAGCTATTAGGATTCTCTTAGCCATAACAGCGTACTATGACTTTGAGATATGGCAAATGGATGTTAAGACTGCCTTCTTAAATGGTTACTTGGATGAAGAAGTCTATATGGATCAACCTGAAGGGTTCATTGATCCAAAACATCCCAACCAAGTATGCAAGCTCCAAAGGTCCATTTATGGACTAAAGCAAGCATCGAGGAGTTGGAATAAACAGTTTGATGAAGAAATCAAAAAGTTTGGTTTCGTTCAGAATCCCGATGAGCCATGTGTATATCGCAAAGCTAGTGGGAGTAATGTTACTTTCCTTGTCTTATATGTAGATGACATATTGATAATAGGAAAACACATTCCAATGTTGCAAGATGTAAAATCCCATCTTGGAAAGTGTTTTGCCATGAAAGACTTGGGAGAAGCAGCATTCATTTTTGGAATCAAGATCTATAGAGATAGAACTAAGCGGTTGATTGGACTAAGTCAAAGTGCTTATATTGATAAGATCTTGAAGCGATTCAAGATGGAGAATTCCAAGCGTGGTAATGTACCTATGCAGGAAGGACTTGGTCTGTCGGTCAAACAAGGTGCTTCTACACCTGATGAGGTGAAGCGTATGCAAAGAGTCCCTTATGCTTCGGCTGTAGGATCTATAATGTATGCGGTGAGATGCACTAGACCTGATATAGCGTTTGCGCAGAATATCGTTAGCCGTTATCAACAGAATCCAGGTGAAAGTCACTGGACTGCTGTTAAGACCATTCTCAAGTACCTACGGGCTACTAGAGATTTGTTTTTGGTATATGGGGGAAATCCAGATCAAGAGCTCAAAGTGACCGGATACTGTGATGCTGGATTTCAGACTGATAGAGATGACACGAAGTCTCAGTCTGGGTACGTCTTCATTATGAATGGAGGCGCTGTGGATTGGAAAAGCAAAAAACAAACCACTGTCGCTATGTCTGCAACAGAGTCCGAGTACATTGCTGCTTCGGAAGCTGCAATGGAGGCTGTCTGGATAAGGAAGTTTATTAGTGGGCTAGACATTGTCCCCACAAGTAACTTGCCGATCGACATGTACTGCGATAACTCGGGTGCATTAGTCATCGCCAAAGAACCTGGAGTTCAGAAGGGCGCCAGACACTATGCCAGGAGATATCACTATGTTCGTGAGCAGATCGAACTAGGTGAAATCAAATTACTCAAAGTTCACACAGATAGTAACTTAGCTGATCCTTTCACGAAAGCTTTGTCGAGGCCGAAGCTTGAAAGGCATGCCGAGGGCATGGGACTTAAATTGGCTGGTTAAATCATGTATGTCTGATGTTCGGTATTTGGATAAAGGACATTAAGCAATTTCTGTTTATATAATGAAATAAAGTATTTGATATGTTTGATTTCATTTAATGGTTAAGTTGTGTCCTATATTTGCATGTTTAATCCTTGAGTACTTGTCAAGTATTCTAAATTGTCCATTGTCGATTAACTATATGGGAATATAGTTAAACTAAGACAAAATCTGAGTGATTGGTTTGGATGGTCCCACCAAACTCACATGGTATTCATTGGATGCATACTGGACTGATCCAC
Source organism: Deinandra increscens subsp. villosa (assembly GCA_039602395.1). Taxonomy (NCBI): domain Eukaryota; kingdom Viridiplantae; phylum Streptophyta; class Magnoliopsida; order Asterales; family Asteraceae; genus Deinandra; species Deinandra increscens. The sequence goes on from JBCNJP010000023.1 coordinate 65,377,880, forward strand.
TAACGAATTGTCACTTTATGGATCGTCGTCATTGAGTGAAATTCGTAAATGGTTGCTTTACTCATCCTTAGACTTGAGATACAAGCAGGTCATGCATGTATGGATTGCACCTACTTGATATAGGTCTAACTATCCTGAATAAGGTAGTACAAAAGGGCTATTTTCAGTAAGTGTAGTGAAGTATGTGACTTGACACGTGTAGTCAAGAGGATTTGTTCTTTCAGCTTTGTGCTGAAGCAGATACCACTGGGCCCCTCATTGGACTAATTAAGATGTTTGCATGGCCGTGCCCAAATGAAATCTAGAGATGTCTCGATTTGCAATTTGGCAATCTTAAGTTAGTTGTGAGAATGAGAAACAGAATCGTTAAAGTATGAAATGACTTGATCCATATTCATATTTAACACGGTATCGGTAACAAAGGGATAGTAAATGACTGTACCATTTAAATACACTTTGAGAAACTGTACTTAAATATTTCTGGGAGCATTGGCGTGTTGCTAGACGCTAACCAATGTTATTACCTTTACTATTGCAAGCTCAAGTGGGAGCTGTAGGGATATGATCATGTAATAGTAAAAGTATGTCCGGATATTATTTAAGCCTACGGGGTCACACGTCTCGACACCAAATGTATTAATATTAATAAATAGTTAATTAATATTTATCACGAACATTTAACTAGATTTCGTTAAAAACTGACAGTTAATTGTTAACAGAGGGGTGTTAGTTGTAATTAGAGAGAATTGTAATTGGATTACAATTGAGAAAAGGATGTGGATAAGGCCACTAGGCCGAATTTCGCTAGGGCTCTTATGCCTATCCCTTTTGCTTGTTTATCAAGTATTCTAATCCTATAAATAGACCCTCTGGGTTTAAGGATTAGTTGCTGCTTTATGAGATAAAGAAAAAAACCCTAATTCTCTCTCTAATCTCTCTAATTTTCGGCAACAAGAAAACCCAAGGGGGTTGCGATTTCTTGTGTGGTTCGACCAAGCCTACATCAAGAAGAGGTTCGTGATCGGTTGCTAGCACATAGCATTGGTGTGTCGTGTGTGCGATCGTAGAGGGATTTATATCAAATCCTCCAAGAGATCAAGTCTTGCCGAGCTAAAAGGTACACGTTCTAATACCGGTTAGTTAGATTAATTCATAGGATTCTTTCCGCTGCGTACTCGTGTTTTGATAAAAGTTATATAACCCAACAATGGGTTTCACACCAACCAAAACACTATCTATAGGAGGTCCTGCTTCATGCATTTCTGAATCAGTTCTATCTACTTGATCCCCCTCGTAGATTATACCTATTATATCTCTAGACACAGGTTGAGGAACATTATTCTTATTCTTTTCAGTGAAACTAACTCCTATTCCTCCTTTATCCTTTCCAAATCTAACATCAGTGATGCAATTGGACAAAGCCTTACCTGCCTGAAGCATTCTCTTGTTTCTCATTTGATTCACATCTAATTTTACCTGTAACTCATTGTTCTGATGTTTAAGTTCATCTATCTGCTTACTAAGCTCAGCGATTTCTAACTTAGCGTTGTCATACAGAACAAACTTCTGAGTGGCTAGGGCTTGATATTTCTCTATATCTACTTTCTGTGCTTTGACCTTATCCTCACTCTTTTCCCATCTACCCTTAAACGAACTTCTAGAGCATTGCATGTCAAAAAGTTCTATCTCGCTATTTTTCCAAAGTGGTCTAAGGCCAGGAATTAAACGAGCACAGGTGGGATTAGTACATACCTTTGTGTTGTCGACCTCGGCAACAAAAGCTTCTTTGTCTTCAACCAGGTTTTCTTCATCAGTGACCACATAAGCATGCTCTTCATCAGCACCATTCTCCATTTGAGCAATCATGGCACCCGTCAGATTGAGTTCCCTAACCTGTGAAGCCCACAGGTATTCTCCACAATCTTGGACAACCAAAGATTTTGTCTCTGCCTTTCCTTTACCATCACCAACTTTCTTTTCTTCTGCCCTTTCTTTCTTTGGTTTTGTGCATTCCCTAGCGAAATATCCGTACTCATCACAATTCAAGCACCTCAGGTTGCTTTTATCAAAACCCATTCTGATCTTGTCCTGATCCTTCCAGACATTTATTCCAGTTGTTGCCATGAACTTCTTTGCATGAAAAACCGCCATGGCCATCTGCCAGGAGACATCAAGCATCTCAACATCTTCAGCATTTATCCGATTCAGATCACCAGAGAGCATCTCAGCAGGAACCAAAGTTCCAGCCATACGGGCATGGTAGCTGTTCATGAATCCCATTCCTAGTGCAAAGTTGGGATCATTGGTGGCATTTGCCTCTTCAGAATTGACCATTCCACTCGAACTGGAACTAGCTTGTGATCTTGCCACAAATGCAGTTGACTTTGGGTTGGCACTTGAATCACTTCCAGATGAGCTCCCAGCTTGTTTAGATCCCACTTCTTCAGACAAGAGAGCCTGACTTAATTTTCCAGCCATACTTACAGAACTCAGATGATTCAGCTCCCGTTGCTTATCATCAATCAGCTTCGATTTCAGTTTGTTGATAAGCTCATCAATAGTCAATTCATCAAGCTTGTTGTTATCCTTGATGATTGAGATATTTGTATTCCAATTCTTGGGTAAGCTGTTCAAGAGCTTCAAATTCTTATCTTCCTGTTCAGGTTCAACATCATAACTTGACATTTCAGTGATTAAGGACACGAATCTCTGAACTTGAGCTTCAAAGGACTCTCCCTGAACGTGATTGAATAAGTTGAACTTCTGCTTCAACATCTGCTTGCGATTGGCCTTAATATCTGGATTACCTTCATAAGCTACCACTAGAGCATCCCATAGCTTCTTTGCAGTCTTGTACTTCTTAAATCCCTGAGCAATCTCTGGTGTCAAAGCCATAGTCATAATCGCATAAGCCCTCTCATCCTTGTTGCATCTCTCCCAATCGTCATCTGAGTACTCTGCTTCAGTCTTTACCACTCCTATCTTTCATGCTTCCGTATGTGTAGGTATAAATGGTCAATTAATAACAGATCTCCACAGTCTCAGGTCAACACTTTTCAAATGGTTCTGGAATCTGTATTTCCATTCAAGGAAATTATCAGCAGATGTGAGTCTTGGTGGACGGGTAGTTGATCCAATTTCAAAATCCAACTTCTGGTACATACTCGGTTCGAAATCCATGTTAAACACTTAGAAAAACGTTTCAAAAAAATTTGATCAAATTGTGTTTACGATCGGGAACTCACGTTTACGAGACTTAAATCGTAAACACTGTCGAAAACAGAGAATCATAAACTGCCTCGTAATCTCTGGGTCGTAAACGGAATCGTAAACTCTATCGGGAACACTGAAGTCGTGAACGGGATCATAAACACTATCGGGAACACTGAAAAATCGGAAACAGAATCGTAAACACTTAAAAATCCTTGCTTGAAGTCGTGAACTCAATGCAGTCTCGTAAACTCAATCGGAAACGAATAAAAATCCTTTCTTGAACTCGTAAACTCTGATAGATGAAGATCTTCAAGAACAACTAATCGTAAACGATGAAGAACAGCAGAAGCAAAGTCGTAAACCTTCAAATCTTCAAAAACTCAAACTTTTTTCCAGAAAATACTTGAATCCAATACCGTGAGAGCCTCGAATCAATGATTCTTGACTCTCATACCAATTGTTGGTCCAGAAAATCTACCAAACACGATATTGATATCTCAACAAGTGCGGAAACCTTGTCGAGATTGATTCAAGAGAAAGATGATGTAAGAGACTTGATATAGAAGATAAGCAACAATAAAAATCAAATCTTGAATGCAAAATGATCAATCTTTCATTAACTTGAAGAACTCGTAAACGCAAAGATGAGAGAAATCGTAATCCCAAAAGTCTAGAAAATCATAAACACTATGGGTTTATATACTACCCATTACAAACCCTACTCTTAGTCATAAACACAATAAAATCAGCCCACATAAGCCCAATCGTGTATACAAAGCCCAAACCGGTCTAAAACTAAAGCCCAAAGACCTAATGTTCATGCCTATTAAGTATAGCCCAACACTTACAATTCTCCCCCTTAAAATGAAAACTCTATTTTTGGATTTTCATTTTACAGAAAACAAGACTCTATTTTGGGTTTTTGAGAAAAACTTATAAGAAAAAAAAATGATCAATCAACACAGATATTTTGCAGGTTTAAAATTCAGAAAATTTACAGATCTAGAAAATGTGATCATGAAATTTAAATTATGCAGAATACTTCTCCATCAACAACTTTGCAATCGTCGATAGACCTTCTAGAAGTACCTGCACACTGGTCAAACTAATTAGTTCATAAATGACCCGAAGCGGATCGCTTCTGGTCGACCAGTGTCCTGGTTTTGCTTTGAAACCACCTTAGGTTTCCAATGTTGTTTTGGTAATTCTATTTTTGATGAACTTATCACAGGTGACTGTGACGATGAACCTACATTTTGAGACTTTTGAAAATTTGGAACAAAACATTGTTGTTTTAGAAAGAATGCAGGTTCACATTCATCAAAAACTCTGCCCTGTTCATTAACAAACATTGGTTTGGCAGATTTACCAAAAACCGGTTTCTTGTGAAACCTTTGAGATGAAACAGCAGGCAAAGGACAATCTTTTGCCATATGCCCTTTTCGGCGGCAAATATAACATATTCGGTTTGATTTGTCCCATTTTGAATATACCTGCGAAGAACATTCATGAATATCTCAAGCATGATCAGAATTAGAATCATATACCTGATGCCTGTGATCATGAACCCATTTGGATTTCGGGCTTCGAGAATAAGAATCATCAGATGAACCATAAACATTTTGATTCTTCATGTTTGATGGAGTCATAGCTTTGAGAAAAACCTCAGAAATCTTCCTAGCATCAACACAGTGAATAGGAAATTCTTTATCAGAAAACAATTGTTCCGAACCCTTGAGTCTATAAAACCTCTCGGGTTGAACTTTTTCAGCTTTGAAAATTTCTTTGCACTTGTTTCATCTTAAGCTTCTTCAATTTTTGTGGTGCAGATGGTGGAACCTCCTCAGCTTTACCTTTCACTTCCTGAAAACCTAAACCAACTTTCTGTCCAACAACCTTCTCCGTCGATGTAAAATGTCCATTCTTTGCTAACCGAGAAAATTCAACTTTCACTTCAGTTACATTCTTTTGAACATAAAAAATCTTCTAATCAAAGTCAGGTGATGACTAAATTTTGTCACTTGAATTAGCCGACTTCTTATTATCAGCAAAAGATGAACCAGATACAAACCTTGGAGCAGGAAGAATCTCAGATTTCTTTTCCTTCTGTTTCTTATTCTTTTTGTTCTTATTTTTCTTCACAACTTGTTCTTCCTCAACAGTAGATGATGAGACCTTTGAATAATCAAATTCAGGAACTTTCTCTTGCACTTCTTTGAAAGCTTCTTTGATTTGAGCAGGGGGTGATGCATTTTTATCAAACATTTTCTCAAAATTTGCATCATTAGCTAAGAAGCTTGTGAAAACTTGAGAATTTGAAACATTGTTGAACAATCTGTTAGCATCAAGAACTTGAATTTTGAGATCAGAAATTTGTTGTTGAGCCTCAGCGAATTCCTTCTCTTTAGCTATCAATCGCTTCGCAACTTTGTTGGTTTTAAACTTTTGCATGCGAAGATTATCTAAACCTTCAAACAACTCTTTCTTCAGTTTATCTTCATTTCTCTTTTAAATCTCCATATTTGCAGTTTGAACCTTGTTAACACTAACCAACTCCTGCTTTTCATCGAACAACTTCTCCATATCAACTTCATACGCTTCAATCTTAGCAGCTGACTCTTCAACATTCTTTGTAAGCAGATCAAGTTTGATTTTGGACTTGTCAAACAAATTCTGAAAATCAGTAGCAGCATTTTCTACTTCATCCTTCCATCTCTTAACTTCTTTTACCAACTCATCATTTTTTTCACATAACTTTGCTTTTGCAGATTCAACATCCCTTCTGTCTTGTTTAGAAATATCTAAAACTCCATTCAGCATGTTGATCTCAGCAGTTAAGCACTCATTCTTCATAACCAATTCTTTTTTATGCTCTTTAGAAACATGCAACTCTGAATTAACCAAAGTGAAGTCCTCATAAAGCTTTTGAATTTTATGCAACAAAGAAGCATTTTCTTTCAACAAACTTTCCAAATTTTCAGCAGATGCATAAGAACTTGGTGTGGAATCAGTATCGGAACTAGTATCAGAATAAGATTCATCTGACTGAACATGAGTAACAATCAAGGCTGATGAAGTAGGGATATGATCACGTATTAATAAGCGTATGTCCAGAAAGTATTTAAGCCTACGGGGTTACACGTCTCGACACTAATGTATTTGTATTAATTAATTAGTTAATTAATATTTATCACGAACATTTAACGAGGAGTCGTTAAAAACTAACGGTTAATTGTTAACAGGGGTGTTAGTTGTAATTAGAGAGAGTTATAATTGGATTACAATTGAGAGAAGGCTTTGGGATAGGGCCTTAGGCCGATTTCGATTAGGGCTCCCTATCTCAATCCTTAACTTGTTTTCCAAGTCTCCAAACACTATAAATAAACCTTATGGGTTTAAGGTTTAAGTGTTGATTTTATCTGATAAAGTGAAAACCCTAAACTCTCTCTCTTCTCTCTCTAAAATTCGGCAAAAAGAAAAGAACCCAAGGGGGTTCGATTTCTTGTGTGGTTCGACCAAAGCCTACATCGAGAGGAGTTCGTGATTGAATACTAGCATACGTACATCGGTGTGTCGTTTGTGCGATCGTAGAGGGATTTACTTCAAATCCTAGAAGATCTTCTCTTGCCGAGCTAAAAAGGTACACGTTGTCTATCCAGTTAGTTAGATTAATTCGTAGGATAATATCCGATGCGTACTCGTGTTTAAATCGATAAATTGTTATATAACCCAACAGTGGTATCACGAGCCACCTATGATTTTAATTAATTACCGGGAATAAAAACTTGGAAGGGGGGTAACCAAATCAAGATTCTAGCTTTTCGATTCACTTAAAATCGTGTTTTACAATTGGAAAAAGGTTTCGTAAATTAGTAAAAACGAAAAACCCTAATCTCGATCGAAAACCGGTTCTCGACCCGTGGCTTGGTTCTCGATCGGAATCCGGTTCTCGACCTGTGGATAGGTTCAAGATCGAAAACCGGTTCCCGACCCGTGGCTTGGTTCCCAAATCGAAAACCGGTTCTCGACCCATGAATAGGTTCTCGATCGAAACCGGTTCTCGACCCGTAGGTTGGTTCTCGATCGGAAACCGGTTCTCGACCCGCCCTTATGTTTCCGATCATAAACCCTCAATTCGATCGTAAACCCATAACTCGATCGGAAAATTGGTTCTCGACCAGATCGTAAACCCCTAATCCGATCGAAAACCCTCATTTCTCGACTTGTTCATCGTAAACTCGAAGTCGTCGTAATCGAAATCTTACTTTTTGGATCGAAAACCTCTAGCCGAATCGGAAACCCTAATTTTAGGTCTAAAATTTGATTTTGTGATCTAAAATTAAGAACCCAAGTTTTGTTATTTGATAATCAACATGTTGTACCTTTAATTTTAAATGTTAAAAAGAAGTAAAAACCATGAAGTTTCATGCAAATCGTTTATGGTTATTACTTATATCAAAGAGGATTAAAATTATGTTAGATAATTAGAAACCCTAAGATTATGTGATTATTTATGATAATTGTGACATAATAAAAGGTTTTATTGCAAATTTGTTTTATGAAAATCGAAATTTGTTTAAATATCTATTGAAATATGATTTTGTTTATAAAATAAAATTTGTGTCCTAAAACTCAAAAGAAACATCTGCTCACCCATTTGAACACACTATAAGAGAGGTATAAGTCGGGTCGCCATGCTTCCCTAAAGTGGGTAGGTTTTTAATTGCAAAAGTGCAAACCTCACCCCTACGCTTCTTTGTGTGTTGCAAATGGAGCTACCGAGCTCTTTTGATTTGGAAGACAAACTAAGAATTTTATAAACACATTATGTGGTGAAGATGTGCATGAATCTTCACACATAACATTTTGATCACACATCAAAATAGCTTTGACCCAAACCAAACTTAAGTCTTTGCCATCCACCTTGAAAAGGACACTTGTGGATGTCATCTTACTCATTGGTACACAATGGTAAAATGACATTTACATGGCAAATTCCCACTCATTGGTACACAATGGTGGAAAATTTGTGCGTTCTTAGTTGGACGACTTAAAGCGAGCTAGGCGGTGAGACCCTTGGCCCGTGGCAAAAGATGGGATGAAACATGACTACAAATTACTTGGTGCAAGATTCACAAGTGTTATTTGTAGGTCCCATAAAATCTAGGAATTGTACTTGGAATACAATTATTGATTGTCACTTACCTTTTGAGTGCATCATTTCTAGCAGATCAACTGATGAAATGATGGCATGTCAATTGGATCCTAGCCTTAATAAGCTTAATTGTTTAAAAGTGTTTAAACATTGGGTAATTAAATTTATTAAGGAAAAGATTATCGAAAATACTGATTTTTGAACTTAATCTGTTTTGTAGATGGCAACAAACCCTCCTCAAAACAATGTTGGTCATGATCTTCGTCAAATGTTTGAAAGAGAAAAGCTGAATGGATCTAACTTCAATGACTGGTATCGCCAACTAAGGATCGTCCTTAGAGTTGAACGTAGGACCGATGTCCTTGAAAATCATTGGCCGAACCGAGCCAGCTGCTAATGCTTCTGAACAAGAGAAAGCGTTCTACAATGCAGAGTATAGCAGATACGATGAGGTTGTTTGCATGATGATCTCGAGTATGACTCCCGATCTTCAGAAGCAATAAGAATTTCATACACCTTGTGATATGATCAAAGAGCTAAAGAAAATGTATGAAAAATAAGCTGGTGTTGAATTGTTCGACCTAGTCATGGAACTCCACGACTTGAAGCTTGAAACTGGTAAATCGGTCAGTAGTCATGTGATCAAGATGAAGAGCTACTTTGACAAATTGGAATCGCTCAATTATGGGTATAATCAGGTTGTGGCAGTTGGCATGATCCTCAAATCTCTTACGAAGGATTATGAGGGATTTGTGCGCAACTACAATATGCATAGTATGACTAAAACTATACCTGAGCTTCATGCTATGCATGTCGAGTATGAGAAAACGATTCCTAAGAAGGCCACTGAAACACCCCAAGTTCTTATGATCAAAGGGGGAAAGATCCAAAAGGCTAAACGACCGCAAAAGGCGAAGGGCAAGAATGATGGTAAGGGAAAAGGCAAGGTAGTTGCGCTTTTTCCTAAAACCAAGCAAACCCCTCCGGCCGCAAAAGAGCGTCCGGCTAAAGACCAGATCTGTCACCATTGTGATGAAGTTGGAAACTGGAAGAGGAACTGTCCTACCTATCTAGCTAAGTTGATGAAGAAGAAAAAGAATACTAGCGGGGCTAGTACTTCAGGTATCTTCACAATTGAATTATTTTCCTTTTCTAAGTGTGATTCATGGGTGTATGACACTGGCTGTGGAACTCACATCTGTAATTCGTTACAGGGTCTTAGAAAGAGGAGGAAACTGAAGCCTGGAGCTTTGCAGTTGTTCGTGGGAAATGGTTTACCAGCAGCTGTGGAAGCTATAGGAGAATATCATTTAATTAAGCCTTTTGGGTTAATGATTGTATTAGACAATTGTCATTATGCACCTTCTATTACTAGAGGTGTAATTTCAGTTTATTTGTTGAAAAACCAAGGATTTATTAATGTATTTAATAATATCGGTATTTCAGTTTCTAAAAATAATGTTCATTATTTTGAAGTTGTTCCTTGTGATGGCATTTATGAAATTGACATGCGTGGTTGTGTTTCAAATAATTAAATGTACAATATTAGCAAACGAGCCAAAACTAGTTTGGACTCTACCTATCTTTGGCACTGTCGTCTTGCCCATGTTGGCAAAAACCACATTGAAAGACTTCAACATGAAGGGATCTTACAATCAAATGATGAATCATTTGAAAAATGCGTTTCCTGTATCTAAAGAAAGATGACAAGAAAACCCTTTCCGAACAAGCCGCAAAGGGCTAAAGAACTACTTGGACTCATTCATACTGATGTTTGTGGCCCATTTAGGCATGTGTCAAGAAAAGGTGCTAGCTACTTCGTGACTTTCACGGATGATTTCAGTCGTTATGGTTATGTTTACCTGCTTAAACATAAACATGAAGTGTTTGAAACATTCAAAGAGTTCAATAACGAAGTAGAAAATCAACTCGGAAAGACCATCAACATCCTTCGTTCGGATCGTGGTGGAGAATACTTAAGCCAAGAGTTTAAGGATTATCTTAAAGCGTGTGGAATTCTCCAACAACTTACACCTCCTTACACTCAGCATAATGGAGTGTCTGAGAGGAGGAATCGAACCCTACTAGAAATGGTGAGGTCGATGATGAACCTTACAACTCTCCCGATATCATTTTGGGATTTTGCTCTAGAAACTGCTGTACGCGTTCTAAATATGGTTCCAACCAAGAAGGTTGAAAAGACACCGCATCAATTGTGGCATGGAGAAGTCCCTGTGTTGTCTTACTTAAGAGTCTGGGGATATGAGGCACTTGTGAAGCATTATACGCCTGACAAACTACAAGCCAAGACTAATAAGTGCATCTCCGTAGGATACCCAAAGGAAACAATGGGTTACTATTTTTACAATCCTTCCGAAAATACTGTTCGTGTTGCTCGATATGCTAAATTCTTTGAAAAGAATTTTATAGCTCAAGAGAACAGTGGGAGACTTGTAGAACTACTAGAAGATGTGTCACCTTCTGAAACAACTAGCAATCATCAACTTGGGGGGGGGGGATGTTCAAAGTGATGAACCTCAAGTCGATGATGTCGCGATTCCACTTCGTAGATCCGAAAGGGTCATACGTAACCCGGATAGATGGATTGGTCTAGTCGAATACGAGGAAAACGTATCAGGAGATCTCAATGAGCCTCCGAACTTCAAAGCTGCATTATCAGATCTGGAATCTGACAAATGGCTTGAAGCTGCGAACGTGGAAATGAAATGCATGAGAGATAATCAAGTTTGGAACTTAGTTGATCTTCCTCCTAACGCGAAGACTGTTGGGAGTAAATGGATCTTCAAGAAGAAGACCGACATGGATGGAAATGTACACACCTATAAAGCTCGTCTCGTGGCGAAAGGTTATACTCAATGTTTTGGCGTTGACTATGATGAGACCTTTTCACCAGTAGCTGACATTAGAGCTATTAGGATTCTCTTAGCCATAGCAGCGTACTATGATTTTGAGATATGGCAAATGGATGTTAAGACTGCCTTCTTAAATGGTTACTTGGATGAAGAAGTCTATATGGATCAACCTGAAGGGTTTATTGATCCAGAACATCCCAACCAAGTATGCAAGCTTCAAAGGTCCATTTATGGACTAAAGCAAGCATCGAGGAGTTGGAATAAACGGTTTGATGAAGAAATCAAAAAGTTTGGTTTCGTTCAGAATCCCGATGAGCCATGTGTATATCGTAAAGCTAGTGGGAGTAATGTTACTTTCCTTGTCTTATATGTAGATGACATATTGATTATAGGAAAACACATTCCAATGTTGCAAGATGTAAAATCCCATCTTGGAAAGTGTTTTGCCATGAAAGACTTGGGAGAAGCAGCATTCATTCTTGGAATCAAGATCTATAGAGATAGAACGAAGCGGTTGATTGGACTAAGTCAAAGTGCTTATATTGATAAGATCTTGAAGCGATTCAAGATGGAGAATTCCAAGCGTGGTACAGTACCTATGCAGGAAGGACTTGGTCTATCGGTCAAACAAGGTGCTTCTACACCTTATGAGGTGAAGCGTATGCAAAGAGTCCCTTATGCTTCGGCTGTAGGCTCTATAATGTATGCGTTGAGATGCACTAGACCTGACATAGCGTTTGCGCAAAATATCGTTAGCCGATTTCAACAGAATCCAGGTGAAAGTCACTGGACTGCTGTTAAGACCATTCTCAAGTACCTTGTTGGAACTTAAAATCTATGTGACTGGCGCCATCAAATCTGTTTACCGAAGCATTCGACTGAAGAATCCATGTGAATTGATTCAGAGACGCGGGTTGTGATGCTCGAGGCTTGCAGTTTGGACCGAAGACCGTTTTCCGGAAAAGTCAACCGTTCGGGTCAACGGTCAACGTAAAAGTCAACGGAAGATCGGTTCGAGCGAGTCAAGCTTCTGATTAATTAAATCAACTTTGATTTAATTAATACTTATGTTATTTACCTTTCTTGTAATTTTCAGTTATGTTATGTTTTTCTGTTGTTAGTCACCCTCACTATATATATAGTGAGGGTGCCCATTACAAGAAAGAGTCTCTGAGTGTGGAGATGATGATTTTCTTGTAGAGTGTGAGATTTCCATTCTAGAGAGAGAGTGACTCATGGATTTTCCATGAGAGAGTGTTTGTCATGATTTCTTGATTGTAACCATTCGATTAATGAAATTATTCGACTTTGTTCATCATCTTTCTTATGTTTGATGATTCTATGATTCTTCTCATCTTCATCTTCATTCTCTCATTTTTATGAGTTTTTCGAATCTAATCCTATGTTCTTGCTCAAGATCAGGATTCTTGATGTGAAAATCGGTCCTGACAAATGGTATCAGAGCGGGTAACCGATCAGATATCATCTCACGATGAATCTGGTCACTCGAATCTGGATTTTGAGCTTGAATATGGTGAAGATTTGAAAACTCAACTTTTGAGACTTTTTCTTCTATTTTTTCTTGTTTCTGGATGGATTCTGATGATATGGATACTTGATTCGTGTTTGGGAGTTCATCTAGATGCATTTTTATCTTCATCTTGTTCAAATCAGTGAGAAAAATTAAAGATCCGAGCTGTTTTTGAAGCTGTTAGAGTTTTTCCCGTATTTGGGGTTTTTTGAAGATTTTGAGCTTTGATTCTTGGTTTTCTGGGCATTTCTTCATGTTTTCGGATGAAGTGAGGTATGATTCTCAGTGGAAAACGCGTTCCGGATCCATTGGAAGCATCCATTTGGTCTGAATCTCAACAGTTTGGGCAGATCTGGAAAAACACACACTAGTGCGTGTTTCATGGTGTTCTTCGTGTTCTTGAAGATTTCCAGATTTTGGAGACTGATTTGATCCGATTAGCTACTGTTTATGGAGTGTTGGTGGCCACAACATGGTCGTGAATGGTTTAGCTTCTCATTTCGTGCATCATTACGGGTTTTCCTTTCGTTTCTGGGCAGATTCAAGTTCACCAAGTAAGGGTTTCCTATGTTCATCATTTTTCCAGATTTTGTTCATGTGTTTGAAGTTATGAAGATTGCTTTAGTGGACTTCCGGTGTTCTTAGCGAACTTGTTCTCCTCTCCTTAGTGAACTTGTTTGCTTTAGCGGACTTGTTTCTGCGTTTAGCGGACTTGTTTTCTGCTTAGCGGACTTGTTCCTCAGCGAACTTCTCAGACCCTTTAGCGAACTTGAAATGGCTTTAGCGGACTTGTTTCTTAGCGGACTTGTCAACTGGGTTTTCGTTCGAGGTCGTTTTGGTGGATTATGTTCGTACAGAGTTGTAGAGGATGATCATACGAGTCCGTGGGTATAATATCCGACGTTTTTCGTTGAGTTTTGACCGAGATATGGGCATAACACGCTTTTCCGGCGATGTTGCGTTTTTCCGGCTAGATTCCGACTGAGAATTAGGGTTTTGCAGGTTTGTGATGAAGAAGGTGACGTGGCGCAAGGCTACTGGTTGCATGGAGAATTATTTCTCTCTCCTGCTATCCTTGACCGAGACATTCTTTTTCGCTGCTGGCGAGTGATTGGCTGAAATATTCTCGTGGACCCAGCTGCATTGAAAGATTTTTTTAATGTTGATTGGTGACAAGGTAAGCGCGTGGGCCCCCTTTTGACCAAGTATCCGTTAAAAGGCAAAAGGCTGTCAAGCCTTGATTGGTCCATTTCTCCTACACGCGGATCAGCCTCCTTCAACCGTCAGATCCTTTTTATCGGCGCCGTTAGATCAATTATGTGCCATTTTCTGATTGGTGGAAATTATTACACACGGATTATGGTCATTGTTAGGAGAAATCTTATTGGTCAGTTAATTTTCATAAGGATTGTGCTTTCTCTAGAGGAATTTAATTACACTAATTAAATTTTCAGCATTTTCGTCAAACACGGGGTTTTTCTAATCAGTCTTTTTCGAGACTAACGGAGATAAAGCCGCGACGAAAATTTAGAAAATTTTTATTAGTCTTGGATTTATTTCGTTTTATTGGGGTTCTCGTTTATTGACGTCGCGCGCAACGTTTGCTATCGATCACTGACGGGTTAGCTTTATTATCCGGTTAATTTCTCAGCTTTCTCGGTATATCTCACAGTTTATTTTTTAGTGGATGTAGCGCAGATGTCAGCGAACCGGATTAACTGGAATCTCAGTTAATTATGGAATTTATCCGTTAAATTTCTCGAGAAGCCGTTCCTTGACGAAAATTGACGGAATTTTTCGGATTGAGCCGTTTTCGCCCGATTAACTCAGAAATCTTCACGGAATTTTATTTCGAGCTCATTTTTCTCCGCCCAAAATTACGAAGACTCCGGTTATGATTATTTTCGCTCGGAATCTCAATATTTCTCCGATTTGACACTTATCTTTATTTTCGCATCCAACCTAGTCACGCGGAACACAAGATTTATTTATGGATCATTCACAACTGTCAGCATCCGATTTCCGGTTTTTCGCAAGATTGTCCGATTTCAAGATTATTTATCTGGTTTCTCTAGGCAACCGATCGCGACGGTTCGACTCTCCGTGTAGGTCCTCACTGATCTTTATCAGTGCAAATAATGATGTTTTTGAGAAGAAAACCAAATAAACAACAAGATATGTGATTTCCAATGACTAAAATGGTTTTCTAGCCATGAACAATCTCAATATGAACCAAAGGATGGATAAGGAATGATAAACTAGCTACAATATACTGAAATAAGCTCCTAGCCGTCACCAAAACTCACCAAAAGAAGATTTCTTGTATTAGGGTTCACAATGATTGAGAAGGTTACAAATGGCTGCACAAGGCTGCGTTTTTATACTGTCCAGTGAACAGTTTCGCTGGCAGTTTCGCTGGCCAAGCGACTGAGACAGTCTAACCTAGTTACCGAGCGAAACTACAGTTTCGCTCGGTAGTTTCGCTAGCCTACCAAAACATAACTTTTACAAGAAACTAATCTATTACAATCAAACTAAACAAAATAATGAATTCCTCCCTACATTGATCTTCACTCCGCATCAGATTTTACGCTTCCGACTTGATGTTTTTGGGGAGATTTAGAGAAATAGGAGGAATTATTATGAATTTGGATATCGGGTCGATTATTCGGAGTTAGAGCATTTTCAGTGTTTGATTGGTTTATCTGATTCAGTTTGTTGCGGCTATGACTCCGATGTTCAGCATTTTCTTAGTATTGTACCCGACCGTGTGAACCGAGTGAGTGGAGCACTTGGATCTCGAACTGGAGCAACAAGAACAGAAGAAGCTTATTCAGAGGGGGAATTTCTACATCAGATTGTCTCCGGTTTATCAGTTTCTCATTGAAGATGTACGACAGAGCGATTCTTCAGCAGTTGAATAGATTTGAAAGCATCAGTCAAGGGGGAATTGTTGGAACTTAAAATCTATGTGACTGACGCCATCAAATCTGTTTACCGAAGCATTCGACTGAAGAATCCATGTGAATTGATTCAGAGACGCGGGTTGTGATGCTCGAGGCTTGCAGTTTGGACCGAAGACCGTTTTCCGGAAAAGTTAACCGTTCGGGTCAACAGTCAACGTAACTTTTGGTCTATATTATGGAAGATCGTAATTAAGAAATGGGAGTAAAAGACATCCTCAGTCATACGGAACTTCCCTAAAAAGTTTTTGAAGACATATTGGGTCTTCCTCCCGTTCACCAAACCGACTTTCGTAACGACCTCATACCTTAGGTTACTTCCGTTGCAAGTCACCTTATCGTCTCTCAATTTCGATAAACCTACAAACTATCAATCAATACCTGAATCCAGTCAATATCATATTCTAATCCTCATAAATCACTTATTTCTATAAAGATGAATTGTATTCTAGGTCTTAAATCCTTCCTAGTTATACAATGTTCCTAATCTACTCATCCCCAATGGTATATCTATTCTATCCACGAATATCAAGAATTATTTTCAAATCTATGGTTGCGAATAAATCAAGATTTTCACTTGGTTCAATAAATGTTCTTACGATTGCTCTAAACATATTTTCAAATCTACTCTAGGAAAGTTTTGCTAATTAACTCATGAATTTGACACTTGGTGATTCAATAATCAAATCATGAAATTAGTTAACAATGTTTCCCTTCATACATTCAACTCTCATTTCATAAACTCAACTACCGTTAAGTCAATGGTTGATGCATTAATGAGATGCATGTCCTATACAAAACCTAACTTCTATAAATTACTTCATAAATTCGACTCTAGATAAATCAATTGTCGATTTATGAAATTCAAGCTTATTACTCAATTTCCTATCTCAAATCATGTTCATCTACTCGAAGCATGTGGTTTGATCCATGTTAAGTCATGGTATTCAAATTATATTGCTCGATATATATGTCTAATACATAGTAATCCAATCATTTCATGATCTTCGAAATTAGTTGGTGTTGGTCGGTTTAGATTTGAAATCAATAAACCTAAGATATTTGGTCTTTGATTTCTTAAATTCTAAAATCCTTTATCACCTTCGTAATTTCATAACTATGCGTATTAATCATTCATCGTTTGTGTTTTACTCCAATCATCATTATTCTTGCAAAGCTAAGACTAATTCGTGCTATAGCCGTCAATTGTGTGTGATGCTAGCTACACCATACAGTTGTTCTGGTCATAGACGAAAAGTCAGAGTTTTGACAAGGATTGTTCCAGATTTTTTTATAGACTTTGTGTCACGTGACAGAAGGACTAGGTGTGAGTCGCGACACATCTAGCATCCCCTGAAACGTACACATCCTCTTATTAAGGAAAATCTGAAACCTTGTATAAAGACTATTTCATTGATTTTCAAGTTATCATTTTCTATATTCAAAAGAGTACATGTTGCATAATTCCCCTCATATTTCATTATGTCTCTTCCTATTTAGGAAATTTCCTAAAGTAGGGGAGACAATAATTATTGTTTATGATATAAATCGAAAAATCTTACAAACTCAATCAAAATCCTATCTCTAAAATTCTTGATATTCATTCCACGTGTGTATTATCAAAATCAGTTATTCAAAAGCCTAAATCATTATCTTAAATTGAACTTTACAGAAATATATATTTCTATTCCTGACAAATCTTTTATATACCAATCTAGTTTCATAATATAATAGATTCTTTAATCGAAGATACACCTCTATCTCCGGAGGAATCTTTTATATTTTCTTATTCCTATCACAAGTCTCTACTAAATTTCGGGACGAAATTTCCTAAAGTAGGGGAGACTGTGACACTTCGATTAATCCATATGTATTTTACCCGACCCGTTTCCGGATTCGGAGTGTAATCATGATCATGAATCAGTGAGCATTTTTTTAGAACCGTACTAACTTAAGACATAAATAAACAAGAATGTTAATGATCTCGTTGGAGTAATTAAAACCTTTGTTGTTATATTTCAGCAAGCTTATTTGAGTTATGAAAAATATTTCGTTAACAAACGTTGGTGACAAATCAAGTTATGATCAACCCGGTATCCGTCTAAAAGATATAGTGTACTATAAAAATAACAGGTAAATCAAGTATGACAAAAATTAATTTGGATTATACCATTGCGAGCGTAATTAAATTTCATTAATTTTCATGTAATTACTTTTATGTTTCGGGTCGAAAAATTTACCTGTTATACCCCGATTTACCAGTATTATACCTGTTAATCACCTAATACTACAATATATATATAGGTGGCATAACACTTGTCTCGATCCTGCTCTTCAAATGCCACCCTTACTTGTAAGCTTTCCAAGTAATAAGGTCTAGTAAATAGGTCATGATTACCTATATACATACACATATATATATATAACATGACCACACACACCCACTTCACTCTCTCATCTCTCTCTCCTTCTTTCGACCGTAACCCCCTCCCACCCTCTCTCTCATTCGAAAATTTTCACCACACACACATACAATCATCATCATCTTCAAACCTTCAAACAAACTCAAGAAAATTTCAATCTTTGTTGATCAAGATTCAAGAAATCAAAGAAGGGCTTGCATTTCATCCATCTTCCTTCAAAAACCCAAGTAAACAAGCTTTCTCTCTCTACTCTCTCTCTAGAATTCTTGAAGATTTACTTGAGTTTGATCCTCCAAACCTAAATGATGATGATTCCTACTTGATATTAAGCTTAAAAGATAATGATAAAATTTTTACTAAACTATAAAAACTTTGTATTTTATAAAGTTTAATTATAAATATAAGTGTTTTTGCAACTTTACATAAAATAATGGGAACATTTTTATGAACTTTTTAGAAAACTTATGAAATATATATATATATGTATATAAATATATTATTATATATTTGAAAATATACCCATATATATATACTTTTCTTTCAAGGAAGACTAATAAGACAATATATATATTTATCAAAAATGATAAATATATTTTATATTAACTAACAAATTTAATTACCAAAAACATAGAATCATGACATCATCCTGTATTTATTTCGATCGCTCTTATCGTTAGGTTAATCCCAGAGATTTTCATCACTCTTGTGGTCTTTTGCACGCTCTATACTCATCAATCAGGTGAGTACTCATACCCCTTTTTAATATTGTGGGATGTTATGCGATATAAACTCTTGTTATTAGAAGGGTGATTCCTTCAAGTGATGACTTGAGTAGTGAGTATTAATAACCACTTTTTCTTTCTCATTTTGGGGTGCAACATGTATATCCTATATCAAAATCTTAAATCTTTATTCCTTATTCGAACTCAATGCGATTCTATGATGTTAAGTGTGTATTCTTTATTATGTGCATCTATGTTAAATATTTAGTATGTGGAAATCGTGAATCATATCTATAAATCGTGAATCAAATCTATATCATATCTGTAATCGTTTGTGTACCATTAACCATTGAGCCGTGGTAACAATAATAGATATCTATCTATTGGTTGACAACCCACCTAGGATATTGAAACGTAATCTTGTTCTCAAATAGGTGATTGCTCCCTTATTGTCTAGGTTTGGTTACACACCATCTAGTTAATTATCTATATCATATCTAAAATCTTTTGTGTACCATTAACCATTTCGCCGTGGAACAATGATAGATGAATATCTATTGGTTGACAACCCACCTAGGATATTGAGACGTAATCTTGTCTTCAAATAGGTGATTGCTTCCTTATAGTCTAGGGTTGGTTACACAACATCTATATCTATGAATGATTAATTATTTTATATTCTTCATATGGTCCTTATGACTAAGTACTTAATTTCATTAACCGCTGGCTTTTTATCTAGATATATATATAAAATTCTATGTGTATTCACCAACTACTTTTGTAGTTGACACTCTCTATTTTATACATGTTGCAGGACGACTACTTGGATTATTTGACTGATCACGATAGGATTGCGGACCTAGATAAAGACATTAATCAATGTTTTCATGTTTATATTTATTGTTGTACGGATCTTTGTATATATATAAAAGTGGCATGTTTAAGTATTTGGTAACTATTACTAGTTGTCATGTGCATCTGGACAGTCGTCTCGCCCCGACATATTCCGCCGTCGGTTGGGGTGTGACATCCAGATCAAGAGCTCAAAGTGACCGGATACTGCGATGCTGGATTTCAGACTGATAGAGATGACACGAAGTCTCAATCTGGGTACGTCTTCATTCTGAATGGAGGCGCTGTGGATTGGAAAAGCAAGAAACAAACCACAGTTGCTATGTCTGCAACAGAGTCTGAGTACATTGCTGCTTCGGAGGCTGCAATGGAGGCGGTCTGGATAAGGAAATTTATTTGTGGGATTGACGTGATCCCTACAAGTAATTTGCCTATTGATATGTACTGTGATAATACTGGTGCATTAATCATTGCCAAAGAACCTGGAGTTCAGAAGGGCGCCAGACACTATGCCAGGAGATATCACTATGTTCGTGAGCAGATCGAACTAGGTGAAATCAGATTACTCAAAGTTCACACAGATATTAACTTAGCTGATCCTTTCACGAAAGATTTGTCGAGGCCGAAGCTTGAGAGGCATGCCGAGGGCATGGGACTTAGATTAGCTAGTTAAATCATGTATGTCTGTTGTTCGGTATTTGGATAAGGGATGATAAACACTTTCTATTTAACATAATGAAATAAAGTACTTGATATGTTTGATTTTATTTAATAGTAAATCGTGTCCTATATTTGCATGTTTAATCCTTGAGTACTTGTCAAGTATTCTAAATTGTCCATTGTCGATTAACTATATGGGAATATAGTTAAACTAAGACAAATCTGAGTGATTGGTAATATTCTTGGAATATATAATCGATGGTCCCATCAAACTCACATGGTATTCATAGGATGCATATCGGACTACCCCATAACGAGTTGTCACTTTATGGATCGTCGTCATTAAGTGAAATTCGTAAATGGTTGCTTTACTTATCCTTAGACTTGAGATACAAGCAGGTCATGCATGTATGGATTGCACCTACTTGATATAGTTCTAACTATCCTGAATAAGGTAGTACGAAAGGGCTATTTTCAGTAAGTGTAGTGAAGTATGTGACTGGACACGTGTAGTCAAGAGGATTTGTTCCTTCAGCTTAAAAGTTGAAGCAGATACCACTAGGCCCCTCATTGGGACTAATTAAGATGTCTGCATGGCCATGCCCAAATGAAATCCAGATGTGTCTCGATTTTGAATTTGGTAATCTTTAATTAGTTATGGAATGAGAAACAGAATCGTTAAAGTATGAAATGACCTTGATCCATATTCATATTTAACAACGGTATCGGTAACAAAGGCATAGTAAATGACTGTACCATTTAAATACACTTTGAGAAACTGTACTTAAATATTTCCGGGAGCATTGGCGTGTTGCTAGACGCTAACCAATGTTATTACCTTTATTATTACGAGCTCCACTGGGAGCTGTAGGGATATGATCACGTATTAATAAGCGTATGTCCGGAAAGTATTTAAGCCTACGGGGTTACACGTCTCTACACTAATGTATTTGTATTAATTAATTAGTTAATTAATATTTATCACGAACATTTAACGAGGAGTCGTTAAAAACTAACGGTTAATTGTTAACAGGGGTGTTAGTTGTAATTAGAGAGAGTTATAATTGGATTACAATTGAGAGAAGGCTTTGGGATAGGGCCTTAGGCCGATTTCGATTAGGGCTCCCTATCTCAATTTATTAACTTGTTTTCTAAGTCTCCAAACACTATAAATAAACCTTATGGGTTTAAGGTTTCAGTGTTGATTTTATCTGATGAAGTGAAAACCCTCAACTCTCTCTCTTTCCTCTCTAAAATTCGGCAAAAAGAAAAGAACCCAAGGGGGTTCGATTTCTTGTGTGGTTCGACCAAAGCCTACATTGAGAGGAGTTCGTGATTGAGTACTAGCATACGTACATCGGTGTGTCGTGTGTGCGATCGTAGAGGGATTTACTTCAAATCCTAGAAGATCTTCTCTTGCCGAGCTAAAAAGGTACACGTTGTCTATCCGGTTAGTTAGATTAATTCATAGGATAATATCCGCTGCGTACTCGTGTTTAAATCGATAAATTGTTATATAACCCAACAGATGAATCATATCCAAACCGTTGACCCCAATCATAAACACCATCATGTTGAGCTGTTAAAGCTATTGGCTTGTCTGAATTACTAGAAGATGGTGAAGTAAAACCAGGCTTACGTGATAAAGGAAAACTAGACTTCCATTGACATTCTTTGGCAAAATGTCCAAGCTTTGAACATTTGTAACACTTTAACTTTGACTTATCAAAACCTAATTTGTCACCAAAATCAGCAGTAGATTTCCCATGCTTCTTGAAAAATCTTTTAGATCTGTGACTCAGCATAGCATATTGCCAAGAAAGATCTAATTCAGTTAGTTGATCATCATCAAGAGCATCAAGATCATCTCTGACTAATTGTGCATCAGCAACATTTTTGATAACCAAGCCAAAAGATGATGAGATTAAAGCAGCAATCATTTTGGCACAATCATCCATTGATTCAGCAGAAAAATCATTTTGATTTGAAGAATTTGGAATTGTAAAACTACAACCCCGTGATGAATTGTTATAAGAATTACCTGAAGCTCCAGCCATAAAAGCAATATTTGGTGCAGAACTCAAAGATGGTTTTGATTTAGCATTCATACTTGCAGTATTCTCACCATGATATAACTCAGGATTCTGTAAAGTAGCAGTTGACTTCTTGGAATTTAACATTTTCATCTCTCGAGCATGAAGTTTTCCAGTAAGCTCGTGAAATGTTAAAGCAGAATAATCCTTATCATGAGTAAGAAGCAAAACATAATTTTCCCATTTTTCAGGCAATGCTTCAATAATCTTTTCCTTCAATTCGGCATCAGTCTTCTCAATACCATCAACCTTCAACTCACTAATTAGATGTGAAAACCGGGAAACCAGAGCAGTAATGTTCTCATTGTCATTAAATTGAAAATTATCAAACTCTTTATTCAACACTTTCTTCCGACTCTTTTTGTAATTGTCATTACCTTCACATCTAGCTGATAGAGCATCCCATAATTTTTTTGACTTCTTGCATGTGCTAAATTGATGTAACAATTCAGTGGGTAATGCCATTGTAAGATAACCGAAAGCTTTTTGTTCAAGCTCGTATGATTTTCTTTCAGCATTGTCAAAGGTGTGAACTTCTTTAAAATCTCCCGCATCAGTCGGATGTTGATAAAGTTTCTTGATTGGAATCCACAACTCGATATCATTCGTGCTTATATAAGCAGAAAATCGTTGCTTCCAATTATGATAATCTTCCAACTTTAACAATTTTGGAACTTTCTAACTTGTTCCAATTTCATTATTAAAATTCATCATAGTTTGCATTGCACTCTGCATCGCGGAAAACGCATGACATTCCGACATCGTGAAAAATTGGACTTCTGATCGGCCGAACTCTCTCCGAACTTATCACAGTGCTCCGAACTTCCACCGAACTCTCGCCGAACCTGAATCAACAGGCCGAACTCTGCCCGAACTTCAAAACACCTCCGAAACTCGACCGAACTATCCAAACTCCGAACTCTCACCGAACACTGACCGAACTCTCACCAAACTTGAACTTCAGAGCAATTACGCCGAACTTGACCAGAAACCTCCGAACCTCGACACAATTTTTCAAAAACGCGTGAAACTTGACTGATTTTGACGAAACTTGCAACTGAGGACCATGAAAACTGATAAGAAACGGTTTAGGAGCAGATTGAACACCAAATACTCGATAGAACTGATGAAAAACACACAAACAAACTCAAGAATCAACAAAAACGCTTCAAAAATCCAAAAATAGCAACCACAGATCAGTAGAGTGAACCAGAAAGCTCTGATACCACTTGAAAATGCGTGAGCATCGGATCGTCTACTCGATCTAGCTAATCGGACATCGAAACGTAATTAACCGATTGTTTTATTGATCAACGAAGAACAATTACAATTAGTAAACACTTAGAAACAGACTCAGAGAAACACACTCAGAAACACACACTTAAGAGTAATCTCACACGCTCAGAACTAACTATTACAAAGACAAGCTCACTATTTATACAGCTTGGCCGATCCATGTCCGAACCTCAGGTTCGGCCAGTCCGAACTTCAGGTTCGGACCACGTTCGGCCACTGAGACTTTGGCTTGAACTTGCCTTTCACTTGATACTTCACACGACGCACATATCATGTATCAACACTTTATAAAATATGTTAAAACTATTCCATCGAACACAACAGATTTGAGCACTGAGCAACCATGTGTTAGTTGACCTTAAATCACTAAATCCTACTTTATTTTGTATTATTCTCTAAATATTATTATATGATATGTAGTCTCTAACACCCGTGTCCGACCCATTTATAAAACCCGACCCAAATCTGAACTTGTTGTGTAAATCGAGTTTAGATTTAACAATTATCGAAAGAATTTGTCTAAAATATACAATTAAAGTTTGGGATTCTTCATAATCCTTTTTGAAGACAAATAATAAGTTTGTAAAGGTTTAGGTTAAACGATTTGCTTAAAATAAAAATAAAGCGATTTTTGGTTTTACACGATTCCGGTATTCGGTTTATCGTTTACCGAGAATATTGGGGTTTTTATCGGATAATATATACTTTGGAATATCCTAGAATCATTTATAATATTAAAAACCAACTAGTTAATTATAGATCAATTTTGTAAATTAAAACACAAATAAATGAAATTATGGTTTTTCATGCAAATCCTGGTATTAATCGGGAGTCACGTAAATTTCAAAAATCATATTTTAATGTTCCTTAGTGTTTTATAAGGTTATTATAAGTTGCTCATAAAATTTTAGAGGTTAACGAGTTAAAACGAGGACGAACGAATAAAAAGAAAATAAATATATATTAAATACGTATTTATAGACCTCGTTACGCGTATCCCGTGACTTAGAAAACCTTGAGAAATTATTCTAAACTATTTTTGGACATAAAATATAAGGTTAGAAAAGCCTAGGTGTTAAAATTGTTCTAAAACCAAAGTTTAGGGGTTAAACTGTAAATCAGAAGTGCAGGGACCAAAACTGCCAAATGGCCAAACTGCTTCGTGGTACGCGAAGCTTTTCTTTCCCCCTGTCGCATAGCTCCGCCCAATTTAGACACCAGGTCTTCATTATGCCACGTTTTCGAACTTGATCAGCACGATTAGCCCAGATCCGTGTCGATTTTGAGTGCTTAGTCACTTGCTTTGTGGTCAACACTCATTTGCGCACCATTTAACTATAAATAGGCCATCGAATTCATCCAGAATAGGTACTAATTTATAGATTTCTCTCTTGAAAACCCTTGTTCTTGGCCGAAACTTCCTCTTTCAAATTCGATCTGATCGTGAAGAGTTAGGAGCTCAAATTCTGCAGCTTATCATCATTAGCTATGTTTAACAATAACCTCTTTTAGTTTTTGATAATATTGTCTCTATGTATGTTTTTTAAAAATATATAAAAACTAGGGTTCTTGAGCTTGTTTTGATGAAATTGGGTGATCGGGTTGGAATTAAGGTTAAAATTTTTGTAGGTAATCTTAAAATAATGTGTTTTAAGAAAGCCCTAAGTTAATTTCAAGTTTTGGAAAGGTTTGGTATTTTATCTAAAAATCCATCAAAATTAGGGTTTTCGTAACGTTGTTCTGCCCAAAATGAGTAAATGATGTTGAATTAAGGTTTGGTATTTTAAGGAATATAATAATATATTATAATGAATAAAACCCTAAGTTTTTATAATTATATAAAATGTTTTGATATTTATTAAATAAATACGCTAAAATTAGGGTTTTCACGATGTTGCTTTGCCAAAATTGAACAGACGGGTTAAATTTAGGGATACTCTTTTAAAGTATATTATAAAATAATATTTTAATTAAAAGCCCTTAATTTATTTCATTTAATAAAATAATTTGCTATTTATTTGATAAATATTTAAAAATTAGGGTTTTGGATATGATTATTTAATATCAAAGAAACCGGAAGGTATTAGAACTTGAATTTTTGGTCTTAGATCATGTTTATATATATAATAAGTATATATGAGTCCAAAAGTGTTAAATAGTAAAGTATTAAAAATGCCGAGTTAATCGGATACTTAGAAGTTCGTGCGGACCGGAAGGGTAGGCGCCTGTACTTTGGGGTTTCTGGCAAAGCGAGGGTGTCGCATAAATCCAAACTGGGACCTGGAATACCTCACTGGGAGATCCCTGGGTGAGCGTTTACTTATAGGAATGCGCGTCTTCATATTACCACTAAACCTTAATTTCCTGATAAAGGGTAAAATGGTCTTTTAATCAAATAAGATCTAACTCTCCTTAAGTTCCTCATGTCCTTAGGACTATAATCATTATGATTCTCTATATTCATTTAGCATGTTCGTTTCATTAAGATAATCTCCAGATTGTTATCTCTCGCGATTGGTTCTATCTCTCGTTTCCGATTTACTTATCAGGTGAGTATCCACTAAATTCCCCTCCTTATAATACTGTTGGTTATGACTATCCAATTCTTATTATTATTTCCAATGGTGATTCATTCGAATGATAATTCGAGTTGTGAGAAATGATACCTGCATTATCTTTTAAACGTTTTGGGGTGTAAAATGTATCTCTATTTCAGATCGTTTCTCTAAACTGAAAACACGGTTATATGTTGATTGGATACGTTCTATGTATGTTAAATTTGTGTGAATTATTGTGGTTGGTTGTGCTCTAACTCTATATCTCAAACTCAAAGCGTACTCATTAACACACCGAGCCGGGGTTACAGTATTAGATCTATTGGTTTGACAGCCCACTTGTCCTGTCTGGAGGCGTCAAGTGATTGGAAGCCTAGTTGTCTAGGGTTTGATACGCTCACTCATTGCCTCTAACTCATTACTTGTTTAATTATATATATGAAAATATCTCGTTATACATATATCGTTGTTATTGAAATTATACATGTATTATTTAAACTTGTGTTTACTTATCAACTACTTTTGTAGTTGACACTTTATCTTATACATGTTGCAGGAACCTATACATGAGCTATGTTGTGATCACGCTAGGATTGCTGGACCTAGATTAAAGACTTTAAATCAGTTTGATATGTATTTTGCATATTTATGTATTGTACAATATCTTGATAAATAAAAAGGGGCATTTTTAATTACTACAACTTATTTAGTTGTCATGTGCATCTGGATAATCATTACGCCCCGACATATTCCGCCGTCGGTTGGGGTCTGACATAGTCGATTGGAAATTGAGAAAAATTAAACCTGGCACTATTCAAGCATAAACATAATCTTCTGTAGTGATTGCAATGTGCACGAAAACTGTGGATGGATAATTGAAGTTACATTCAAGTGCAGAACACATGAATCTTCACAACAGACCCTCAGACTAATTAAAACGAAGACTAATAGCAAAAAACTTATCATTTCCGGTCATTAAAATGAAAGAATCAGTCAAGCACAAAAAGTAAGGCCCTAACGAAACAATCTTAATGACACCATTTGGTAAATTTGAGTGTTTTTTCCCTATCAAGAAAAGGGAAAAAAAGAAAAGAAAAGTAAAGAACAATTTGCACTCTTAACAAAAAACTAATGAAATTCAAGTAAATCAACAAATTCTATTAGCAATTGATTGAAATTATGATATGTAGCATATTCAATGTACCTAGAAAGTGCCACTGACATGTGCTATTCTGATGGTTTTTAGTCTTCAATGACCCGATTGGACCTTTGAACAAGCTCAAGAATCAATAGGTCCATGATCTGGAAGAGTTAGAAATACAACAAATGGTTATAAATTTTTTATACTGTAAAAAAAGTGTTCATATGATTTTTTTATAAAGCTGCCAAGAATTGGGTAACATTTAACATGACTATGATAGATGACAAAGTAAACAAATACTCACATGAAGGGCCAAAAATGCAGCCTTTGCTATTTCTATGTTAAAACTTAAGAGCCACCAGTTAGAGTGAGAAATAAGGAAAATATGTTGGCTAAATTTCTAGTTTAAATAAAACAATGCTATTGTAGCTTCCTAACTCAAATGTTTGGTAAAGAATCATTTACCTCCATAGAACCTCCGTGTAGTTCCACCAGCAACACGACGACCTGACCAAATCCAACGTCACCTAACTTCCTCTCTGATCAGTGATAACCAAAACTGTTTTCTTTGAACGCTTACACAGTGAAGAAAATACAACAGTTTTAATTTGAGTGAATATATTGATCATCAAACTAATTTAACATCTCTTCAGATTAAAAAGATAAACAATAAAATTGAAATGATAGTGTAGGACCTTCAATGTTAAAACAACCTTAAATCCAAATTCTCAATAATGTAAATTCATAGCAGTCCCTTAAAACAATCGTGCTCGCATCTGATGTATACATATAAAATGATAATATAGGACCATCTGATGTATACATATAAATTTGAAGCACATAATCATCCAATTACCAATATAGAAATCGTCCATTGTGGTTATTGAAATGATAATTGTGACAATCGGTCTTTTTAGGTCTTTTCCTGACCTTAATTGAACTTAGACTATTATAAATGTTGTGTGAACATTTATGTGTTGACGTCTTGACGGTGTTGACTTTAGAAAATTAGGGTTTTGTATAACCATCACTATGCGAGCATGCACTTAAAGTCTAGACGTTTTATACTTTGTGATTTTATGTAAATCATGTTCTATGATTTCATGTGAACACTTTGTCATTTTATATGATAATTATACTTGTGATTTTATGTGATATATATATAATATATATATATATATATATATATATATATATATATATATATAGGGAGAGGATCATTTGAGAACCAATTGGGTTTGAGAACTAAAAAGAACTAATCTCAGCCACTAGTTTATATATATGGAAAACCCCCCATGAATTATAATGGTCCCCACCTAAAATTAGTGGTGGAGATTTAGTTCTCAAAAGTTCTCAAAATAAAAAGTTCTCATTTGAACCTAACCCTATATATATATATATATATATATATATATATATATATATATATATATAGGGGATGGATATAATGAAAACCACTTTGAGTTGGAAAAACCGTGGAAACTACCACAAAACGATTTTTTTTTCTTCAAATTTTTTGTAGTGATTATATGCGTTAATACAAGCCCTATGGTGAAAAAAAATCAAAAAAATGCCTAGTAGTCTTTTAAAAAAAAATTCCGAAATCTGACGTTACGTCATGTTACATATGTAACATTTGCCTGTTACATATGTAAAATGCCTTGTTACATATGTAACAAAATATGTAAATAATTTTAAAAAAAAATCTCTAGGCGCTTTTTTTATTTTTTTTCACCAATACCTTAAAAAATGAATGTAGAATCTATAAAAAAATACATCTAAAAAATAACAAATTTTGAACGTCTTTTTTGGCCGGTTAACTTCTTTTTGCAAAAAAATCGGTTCTTAAATATTTTTTTTCTAAAATTACTTGGCGTTTTTTATATTTTTTTTCATGAAGGGTGTTTTTTTAAGTTAGAGAGTCACCATAAAAAAAATCGGAACAAAAAACAAAATTTTTAGCTTAGTTTTCACGGTTTTTCCAACTCGGAGAGGTTTTCATTTGATCCTTCTCCTAGGGAAAGGACCATGCGGAAACGCGAAAACCAACATAACTTTTTCATATATTAATATATTTTTTAAAAATTTTCACCAAAAGTCTTATAATTATGTTATCTTTAATTCTATAAAAACAAAAAAAATAACAAAATTACTTTTTTTTACTTTTTATTTTTTTCTGTGATACACATGTGTACCACAAAAAAAAACGCATACTTTAGTATGAGTTAATATTTATTTTTTCTAAGACGCACCATATGTGTTATATTTCTGTCATTTTTTTGTGTTTTTTTTTAATGATACACATGTGTACCACACCAAAAAAAAACCTCATATATGTGGTATACATTAATAGTTTTAAAAGGAAATTGCATCATAAGTCTTATAGTTATGTTATCTTTATATCTAATGAAAAAAATAACACTTTATAACTTTTTTTAAATTATATGTTGCATATGTGCACTATGTTTCATTATCATTAGTACCATATATGTTTTAGTGTTTTTAATATGTTTTTAACATAAGGAGTGTTTTTACACATCATAATTCGTTTTTGTGCAGTAGTAATGATGATGATGCACATGTGTATCACACATGATAGACATGTGTATCACACGAAAAAAAAACGTTAATTTTTTTTAATATTTGTTTCCAGAAGAAGATAACGTAATTCTAAGACATTTGGCGCCAATTTTATGAAAAAACATTAACGTGTTTTCGCAGGATCCTTCCTATATATATATGTATATGTATATATATATATATATATATATATATATATATATATATATAGGGAAGGATCATGCGAAAACGCATATATTTTGTGAAAACGTGAAAACCATCTTAAAACCAACATAACTTTTTCATACGTTAATATATTTTTTAAAATTTTTCACCAAAAGTCTTATAATTATGTTATCTTTAATTCTATAAAAACAAAAAATAAAAAGTTAACGTTTTTTTATTTTTTATTTTTTTCTGTGATACACATGTGTACCACAAAAAAAACTCATACTTTAGTATGAGTTAATATTTGTTTTCTCTAAGACGCACCATATGTGTTATATTTCTGTCATTTTTTTTAATGATACACATGTGTACCACACCAAAAAAACCCTCATATATATGGTATACATTACTAGTTTTGAAAGGAAATTGCACCATATGTCTTATAGTTAGTTATGTTATCTTTATATCTAATGAAAAACATAAATTTTATAACTTTTTTAATTATATGTTGCACATGTGCACTATGTTTCATTATCATTAGTACCATAAATGTTTTAGTGTTTTTAATATGTTTTTAACAAAAGAAGTGTTTTTACACATGATAATTCGTTTTTGTGCAGTAGTAATGATGATGACACGCATGTGTATCACACGAAAAAAAACCGTTAATTTTTTCTAATATTTGTTTCCAGAATTGAAGATAACGTAATTCTAAGACATTTGGTGCCAATTTTATGAAAAAAACATTAACGTATGAAAAAGTTATGTAGGTTTTAATATTGGTTTTCGCAGGATCCTTCCCCTGTATATATATATATATATATATATATATATATATATATATATATATATATATAGGGAGAGGATCATTTGAGAACTAATTGGATTTGAGAACTTTTAAGAACCATTCTGAGCCATAAGTTATATATAAGGAAATCCCCCCATGAATTTGAATGCTCCCCCCCTGAAAATTAGTGGCTCAGAATGGTTCTCAAAAGTTCTCAAATAAAAAAGTTCTCATTTGAACCTAACCCTATATATATATATATATATATATATATATATATATATATATATATAATATACTTGTGTAATAGAGCTCATGATTTTATGTGAGCTCATTAGGGTTATATTTCGAACATTATACGTTAATTATATTCTTTTGAGGTGTATATATATACATAATATACTTGTGTACGACATGGTGTATGTTTTTTTGTAGTAAATAATTTTCGTGTTGCGAATTAATATGGGGGTACATTCCATTAGTCTCATTAGGTTCGGTTAACACTTGTTAAAATTTAGGGCCCTTCTTGTAATTTCCGAAACTCATGTCTATTTAATCATCCTGCAGGGACTGCTACGGTATTTAACTAAACCCGACCACTCAAAGTGTAACATGATGGGGGATTGATTGTGTCAGTTCGTTAAAGTTAATTTTAAATGATCTTTTGATTAGCCGCAGAAGATTAATCGCTTCCATTCCCACATTACCGTCGGCTACGTGACTTGATATATCACCCTCATTATACACGACTCAACTTAACGGACCATCGTCATTTCACCAATTTTTCGATCACCACCATATTTGCAACCTCTACAGCCATTCTCATCTCCATACCCGCATTAAATCGAGACCCCAAAGACTAGCATCAGTGAACATCGAGCAGGAGCATCCCGGCCTCAGTTGCTACACCGCTGACGACGACTACATGAAGTCACCGTCGCCTCCCCATCCCCATTTTGGGTGCCAACATACATGCGGCTTTCAATGATCAACGGGTTTAAGT
This sequence comes from Deinandra increscens subsp. villosa, assembly GCA_039602395.1. Classification (NCBI taxonomy): domain Eukaryota; kingdom Viridiplantae; phylum Streptophyta; class Magnoliopsida; order Asterales; family Asteraceae; genus Deinandra; species Deinandra increscens. Next base: position 65,409,874 of record JBCNJP010000023.1, read on the forward strand.
AGCCTTAGTGGATCCAAGCTAACGACATAAGGTAATGGTTTAGTTTTTTTTCTTGGGTCCGATCGCATCTGTAACACTCGGCTAAAAGCTTCACTCGGTCGTTAATGGTGATCGGGAGCATTAGGGTTATGTTAAAGGAAGATGACAAACGACTGAAACTTGTTAACTATTTTTCTCTTTGCCTTAGAACCGTTCTCAGAGGCTGCCGTAGTGGTAGCTTTGTGGTCTCATAACTATGAGGTCGCCGGTTCGAACCCCCTCCAGTGCAACTATTTTTTAATATTTTTCTAAACCCTGGCTTCCTTGTTCACTGTCTAATTAATCAAAATTAATTCCTTTTAATTTCTTCATCAAACAGCTAGTTAGCCCAGTGGTCAGGCATTGGAAATCTGAACCAGAGGTCACAGGTTCGAACCTCGTGACCTCTATTTTTTAATCTTTTTGTTTTTTATTATTTGTTTCATGAACTTGCATAACCCGAATCTCACTACCGATCGTTCCCCCATGTTATTCTGGACCCGTAGAAATCCTCGTAGACATCATTACCTTCGTTTTAATCTCGTGCTTCATATAATATTATTTTGTATTAAAATATTGGGTTTTGACAAGAACAATAAACGAGGTGTATTTGGAAAAATGTAAAAATACACGTATTTGGGAATATAAAACGAACGTTTTGGTAACACTTTTATTTATATAAAAGTATTCGTATACAAATAATATACTTTGGTCGCATTTCGTAATATAAACATTTTATACGTTCGGATGTATATATATATATATATATATATATCTTTTACATTCATAAATATATAAATACATATATATATATATATATACATTTTAACTACTTGGTTTTATGAAGATATAATAATTATCTTTTGATTTGCAATTTGATGATCCCTACAATTTAGGCTATATGACATCCTTCACTCGTTTCGACCTAACGACTTTTGTCACATGTCATAGTTTGACATCTTTTATCAATTACCGTCTGTCTAGACCGGGTCATCTTTGTTTGAACACCCACTTACGTATACATGCTCGTTAGGTGTTTGGTAGAGTACACAAGACTCGTTATTTGCTATTGGTTGTGGTTTTATATCTGGAATTGCTGTGCACCCAAAGGTGAGTTTCACGGCCCTATTTGACTGTTTTTAATCCTGTTGGGGGAGATTAACATGCATAAATTATACGACTGAGATACTTATACTTTTATATATCACTTGAAGTACTTGAAACACACTGATACAACAAAGTCCTTCTTATGGTACCATTAGTATTAATGACGATAGCGGGAGATATATTATAGTACTATTGGGTCTGACAAACCCCACCAGGGTCAGTCGCGCTGACACGATTGGATATTGAACGGGTATTATATTCGTTCTAAACACGACAAGGAAAACTTCGCAAACTGTAAACAACTATTAGCTTTGGTGACCATCAACGTGCGAAGTTTCATGTATATAGCCTAGCTAGCTATTTGATATATATTAGTGATTATGCTCTTACAACTTGACTGTTGTTGAACAGTCAATCTTAAACTCAACTTGATTGTTGTTGAACAGCCAATCTTAAACTCAACTTGGCTGTTGTTGAACAGTCAATCTTAAATTCAAGTTGGCTGTTGTTGAACAGTCAATCTTAAACTCGACTTGACTGTTGTTGAACAGTCAATCTTAAACTCAACTTGAACTGTTTTTGAACTGATAAACCTGTGAACTCACCAACCTCGGTGTTGACACTTTTTAGCATGTTATTGCTCAGGTTGCAGATGTTCGAGTATCACGAGTACGCATGCATGAGTCTTTGAAACATTTTTAGTGTCTTTGGACAGGTCACGTCACCTTGGGTGACGATGTTCCGCTTATATTTTTATTTGTATTTATGTTTCCGCATTTGTAAAACTCTGAATTTATATTTTAATGAAATATGAAACATTTTATTTAATTATTGGTTGTTTGGTTTAACTAATGGACTGCGATCCTGGTTTGTCACGCTCCCTGCGGTGATATTCCGAGCGTGGATTTTTTTTGGGGGTGTGAGAGATTGGTATCAGAGGTATTGGTTACAGCGAACTAAGATTCGTCTTAGACTGTAACTATTTGGCATTTGTTGCACTTAAACATTTTTCTCATGCATTATAATACTCTCTCCTACACACACCTGGTTTACGATATATCGTTTACATCATCCCATCCTTTATATTCTCGGCGAGGAGAGTCAGTCATTATTGAGCTTTTTTTCCTTAACCTCTCTGAGTCGTGTACCTCTTGGTTAACATCCATTGACGTCGAGACGTCGAATCAGATCAGAGGATCACATCTTCACTCTTGACGAGTCATTTGCTGCTCGAGATTATTCTAGACTGAAGGACAGGGCGTAGTATCCAGATATTGGGCGAGTGCTTACTTAGAAAGTGTTGGGTTATATAACAATTTATCGATTTAAACACGAGTACGCAGCGGAATAAAACCTATGAATTAATCTAACTAACCGGATAGAACATGTTTACCTTATGAGCTCGGATTCACTTGATCTCTTGGAGGATTTAACACAAATCCCTCTACGATCGCACACACGACACACCGATGTTATGTGCTAGCACTTGATCACGAACACCTCCACTCGAGATAGCCTTGGTCGAACCACACAAGAACCGAAACCCCTAGGGTTCTTCTTGTTTGCCGAATTCGAGAGAGAAAGAGAGAGTGATTAGGGTTTTCCTTTTTTTCAGATAAAAGCAGCTCTTAAACCTTAAACCCTGAGGGTCTATTTATAGGTTTAAAAGACTTGATAAACAAGTTAGGGTTTGGGATAGGGACCATTCACGAATTCGGTCTAAGGCTTATCCCAATCCTTTTCTCAATTGTAATCCAATTACAATTCTCTCTAATTACAACTAACACCCCTCTGTTAACAATTAACTGTTAGTTTTTAACGAAACCTCGTTAAATGTTCGTGATAAATATTAATTAACTATTAATTAATATTAATACATTTGGTGTCGAGACGTGTGACCCCGTAGGCTTAAATAATTTTCGGATATACGCTTACTATTACATGATCATATCACTACAGCTCCCACTTGAGCTTGCAATAGTAAAGGTAATAACATTGGTTAGCGTCTAGCAACACGCCAATGCTCCCAGAAATATTTAAGTACATTTTCTCAAAGTGTATTTAAATGGTACAGTCATTTACTATCCCTTTGTTACCGATACCGTGTTAAATATGGATATGGATCAAAGTCATTCCATACTTTAACGATTCTGTTTCTCATTCTCACAACTAACTTAAGATTACCAAATTGCAAACCGAGACATCTCTAGAATTCATTTGGGCACGGCCATGCAAAGATCTTAATTAGTCTAATGAGGGGCCCAGTGGTATCTTCTTCAGCACAAAGCTGAAGGAACAAATCCTTTTGACTACACCTGTCAAGTCACATACTTCACTACACCTACTGAAAATAGCCCTTTTGTACTACCTTATTCAGGATAGTTAGAACTATATCAAGTAGGTGCAATCCATACATGCATGACCTGCTTGTATCTCAAGTCTAAGGATAAGTAAAGCAACCATTTACGAATTTCTCTTAATGACGCCGATCCATAAAGTGATAATTCGTTAGTGGGTCAGTCCAGTATGCATCCAATGAATACCATGTGAGTTCGGTGGGACCATCCTAACCAATCACTCAGATTTTGTCTTAGTTTAACTATATTCCCATATAGTTAATCGACAATGGACAATTTAGAATACTTGACAAGTACTCAAGGATTAAACATGCAAATATAGGACACAATTTACTATTAAATGAAATGAAACATATCAAGTACTTTATTTAATTTTATAAACAGAAATTGTTTAACATCCCTTATCCAAATACCGAACATCAGACATACATGATTCAACTAGCCAATTTAAGTCCCATGCCCTCGGCATGCCTTTCAAGCTTCGGCCTCGACAAAGATTTCGTGAAAGGATCAGCTAAGTTAATATCTGTGTGAACTTTGAGTAATTTGATTTCACCTAGTTCGATCTGCTCACGAACATAGTGATATCTCCTGGCATAGTGTCTGGCGCCCTTCTGAACTCCAGGTTCTTTGGCAATGATTAATGCACCAGTATTATCACAGTACATATCAATAGGCAAGTTACTTGTGGGGACAATGTCAAGCCCACTAATAAACTTCCTTATCCAGACAGCCTCCATTGCAGCTTCCGAAGCAGCAATGTACTCATACTCTGTTGCAGACATAGCAACTGTGGTTTGTTTCTTGCTTTTCCAATCCACAGCACCTCCATTCAGAACGAAGACGTCTCCAGACTGAGACTTCGTGTCATCTCTATCAGTCTGAAATCCAGCATCACAGTATCCGGTCACTTTGAGCTCTTGATATGGATTTCCCCCATATACCATAAACTAATCTCTAGTAGCCCGTAGGTACTTGAGAATGGTCTTAACAGCAGTCCAGTGACTTTCACCTGGATTATGTTGAAATCGGCTAACGATATTCTGCGCAAATGCTATATCAGGTCTAGTGCATCTCACCGCATACATTATAGAGCCTACAGCCGAAGCATAAGGGAATCTCTGCATACGCTTCACCTCATCAGGTGTAGAAGCACCTTGTTTGACCGATAGACCAAGTCCTTCCTGCATAGGTACTATACCACGCTTGGAATTCTCCATCTTGAATCGCTTCAAGATCTTATCAATATAAGCACTTTGACTTAGTCCAATCAACCGCTTAGTTCTATCTCTATAGATCTTGATTCCAAGAATGAATGCTGCTTCTCCCAAGTCTTTCATGGCAAAACACTTTCCAAGATGGGATTTTACATCTTGCAACATTGGAATGTGTTTCCCTATTATCAATATGTCATCTACATATAAGATAAGGAAAGTAACATTACTCCCACTAGCTTTGCGATATACACACGGCTCATTGGGATTCTGAACGAAACCAAACTTTTTGATTTCTTCATCAAACCGTTTATTCCAACTCCTCGATGCTTGCTTTAGTCCATAAATGGACCTTTGAAGCTTGCATACTAGGTTGGGATGTTTTGGATCAATGAACCCTTCAGGTTGATCCATATAGACTTCTTCATCCAAGTAACCATTTAAGAAGGCAGTCTTAACATCCATTTGCCATATCTCAAAGTCATAGTACGCTGCTATGGCTAAGAGAATCCTAATAGCTCTAATGTCTGCTACTGGTGAAAAGGTCTCATCATAGTCAACGCCAAAACGTTGAGTATAACCTTTTGCCACGAGACGAGCTTTATAGGTGTGTACATTTCCATCCATGTCGGTCTTCTTCTTGAAGAGCCATTTACTCCCAACGGTTCTTGCGTTAGGAGGAAGATCAACCAGGGTCCAAACGTGGTTATCTTGCATGGATTTCATTTCCACATTCGCAGCTTCAAGCCATTTGTCAGATTCCGGATCTGATAATGCAGCTTTGAAATTCGGAGGCTCATTGAGATCTCCTGATACGTTTTCCTCGGATTCGACTAGACCAATCCATCTATCTGGATTACGTACGACCCTTTCGGATCTACGAAGTGGAATCGCAACATCATCGACTTGAGGTTCATCGCTTTGAACATTTCCCCCCCAAGTTGATGATTGCTAGTTGTTTTAGAAGGTGACACATCTTCTAGTAGTTCTACAATTCTCCCACTGTTCTCTTGAGCTATAAAATTCTTTTCAAAGAATTCAGCATATCGAGCAACACGAACAGTATTTTCGGAAGGATTGTAAAAATAGTAACCCATTGTTTCCTTTGGGTATCCTACGAAGATGCACTTAGTAGTCCTGGGTTGTAATTTGTCAGGCGTATCACGCTTCACAAGCGCCTCACATCCCCAGACTCTTAAGTAAGACAACACAGGGACTTCTCCATGCCATAATTGATATGGTGTCTTTTCAACCTTCTTGGTTGGAACCATATTTAGAACGCGTACAGCGGTTTCTAGAGCAAAATCCCAAAATGATAATGGGAGAGTTGTAAGGTTCATCATCGACCTCACCATCTCTAGTAAGGTTCAATTCCTCCGCTCAGAGACTCCATTATGCTGAGGAGTGTAAGGAGGAGTAAGCTGTTGGACAATTCCACACGCTTTAAGATAATCCTTAAACTCTTGGCTTAAGTATTCTCCACCGCGATCCGATCGAAGGATCTTGATGGTCTTTCCGAGTTGATTTTCTACTTCGTTCTTGTACTCTTTGAATGTTTCAAATACCTCATGTTTATGTTTAAGCAAGTAAACATAACCATAACGGCTGAAATCATCCGTGAAAGTCACGAAGTAGCTAGCACCTTTTCTTGACACATGCCTAAATGGGCCACAAACATCAGTATGAATGAGTCCAAGTAGGTCTTTAGCCCTTTGCGGCTTGTTCGGAAAGGGTTTTCTTGTCATCTTTCCTGAGATACAGGAAACGCATTTTCAAATGATTCATCATTTGATTGTAAGATCCCTTCACGTTGAAGTCTTTTAATGCGGTTTTTGCCAACATGGGCAAGACGACAGTGCCAAAGATAGGTAGAGTCCAAACTAGTTTTGGCTCGTTTGCTAACAGTGAACATTGAATTATTTGAAACACAACCACGCATATCAATTTCATAAATGCCATCAAAGGAATAGCATCAAAATAATGAACATTATTTTTAGAAACTGAAATACCGATATTATTAAACGCATTAATAAATCCTTGGTTTTTCAACAAAGAAACTGAAATAACACCTCTAGTGATAGAAGGTGCATAATGACAATTGTCTAATACAATAAATAACCCAGAAGGCAGAATTAAATGAAATTCTCCTATAGCTTCCACAGCAGCTGGCAAACCATTTCCAACGAACAGCTGCAAAGCTCCAGGCTTTAGTTTCCTCCTCTTTCTAAGACCCTGTAACGAATTACAGATGTGAGTTCCACAGCCGGTTTCATACACCCATGAATCACACTTAGAAAAGGAAAATAATTCAATTGTTAAGATACCTGAAGTACTAGTCCCACTAGTATTCTTTCTCTTCTTCATCAACTCAGCTAGATAGGTAGGACAGTTCCTCTTCCAGTGTCCAACTTCACCACAATGGTGACAGATCTGGTATTTAGCCGGATGCTCTTTTGTGGCCGGAGGGGTTTGCTTGGTTTTAGGAACAAACGCAACTGCCTTGCCTTTTCCTTTACCATCATTCTTGCCCTTCGCCTTTTGCGGTCGTTTAGCCTTTTGGATCTTTCCCCCTTTGATCATAAGAACTTGGGGTGTTTCAGTGGCCTTCTTAGGAATCGTTTTCTCATACTCGACATGCATAGCATGAAGCTCAGGTATAGTTTTAGTCATACTATGCATGTTGTAGTTGTGCACAAAACCCTCAAAATCCTTCGTAAGAGATTTGAGGATCATGCCAACTGCCACAGCCTGATTATACCCATAATTGAGCGATTCCAATTTGTCAAAGTAGCTCTTCATCTTGAGCACATGACTACTGACCGATTTACCAGTTTTAAGCTTCAAGTCGTGGAGTTCCACAACTAGGTCGAACAATTCAACACCAGCTTGTTTTTCATACATGTTTTTCAGCTCTTTGATCATATCACAAGGTGTATGAAATTTGTATTGCTTCTGAAGATCGGGAGTCATACTCGAGATCATCATGCAAGCAACCTCATCGTATCTGCTATACTCTGCATTGTAGAACGCTTTCCCTTGATCAGAAGCATCAGCAGCTGGCTCGGTCGGCCAATGATGTTCAAGGACATCGGTCCTCCGTTCAACTCTAAGGACAATCCTTAGTTGATGGTACCAGTCATTAAAGTTAGATCCATTCAGCTTTTCTCTTTCAAACATTTGACGAAAAGCATGAACAACATTGTTTTGAGGAGGGTTTGTTGCCATCTACAAAACAGATTAAGTTCAAAAATCAGTATTTTTGATAATCTTTTCCTTAATAAATTTAATTACCCAATGTTTAAACATTTTAAACGATTAAGTTTATTAAGGCTAGGATCCAATTGACATGCCATTATTTCATCAGTTGATCTGCTAGAAATGATGCATTCAAATGGTAAGTGACGATCAATAATTGTACTCCAAGTACAATTCCTAGAATTTTATGGGACCTACAAATAACACTTGTGAATCTTGCACCAAGTGATTTGTAGTCATGTTTCATCCCATCTTTTGCCACGGGCCAGGGGTCTCACCGCCTAGCTCATTTTAAGTCGTCCAGCTAAGAAC
>JBCNJP010000023.1:65418636-65505435 GCA_039602395.1 Deinandra increscens subsp. villosa
TCTTCTCAAAAACATCATTATTTGCACTGATAAAGATCAGTGAGGACCAACATGTTTCAACATACGAACCTGAATGCTCCACTCGGGTGGAAGGGCATCCAGTAGCTTCTTAATTTGTTCAGAGTTAGTGAGTTGTGAATCATACTTCTTCAGATTGCTTGACACGGTCAGAAAACGGTTTGTCAAATCAATTAACTTTTCATTCTTCATGCTAGTGAACAAATTGAATTCTTTAGTTGCTTGGGCTTCTTTGTCCTTCACAAGATCTTCATTACCGTCATAAAACTCACAAAGAGCATTAAACAAACTTTTTGCATCAGAGTGCTTAGCGAAACGTTGTAGATTTCTTGCGACAAACAGAGAGAAAGAGCACCAAGAGCTTTTTGATCTCGATCGATAAGTTTCAAATCCTTCTCAGAAAAGGAAGACGGATTGGTGTTGATCTGTGTTACTTCACCAGTAGTGATGGTTGGAACATGAGGTCCGTTGACGATCGACAACCATTGATTGTAATCGGTGTACAGAAAGAACGATTTCAGACATCGTTTCCAGTCTTCAAAATTGTCTCCGTTGATCAGCCTCGGTGGTCGGTTTGGAGCAATGCTTTCAGTGTCAGCAACATTGGTACCTGATGCCATCTCAAATCAGCCTGAAATAAGAAAGACACAAACAAACAAAGAACAAGACAGTTTGGTTAGTTTCGCTGGGAGAATTAGTTTCGCCAGCAATTTCGCTCGGAAATCCTGATCAGATGAATAATTTCGCTGGAACTTATAATTTCGCCAGCAGTTTCGCTTGGGAACACTGAACCAATTTAGCAAATTCGCCAACTAGTTTCGCTGTATGCACGGGCAGTACTTTCGCTAGGAAATACCCGATGACACACAGTTTCGCTAGCTAGATTCGCTGGAAACTGGTTTGAACTTTCGTTCAAAAATAATGTTGTTTCGCCAGTAGTTTCGTCCAAAAACAATTATATGATTCACGGCGACACTATAGTTTCGTTGTATAGTATCGCTGGAAGATACAGCAGTTTCGCTGTATAGTGTCGCTGGAAGAACCTTAGTTTCGCCCAGAACAGAAAACCCTCTTTTTGAAGAAGAAATGATCACAAACCAATCCAAATCACTATTGAGTAATGATCAATTGATTGCATATGCTTCAGGACATCAAAACATACAATATTCAACCAATTTTCAATCCAAAACAATCAGATTTCAAATCCAAATAGATTTTCAAAAGTTTTACCAAAAACACTCAAAAACACCAAAAATCAAGAGCACAATGGCTCTGATACCATATTGTTGGTCCTCACTGATCTTAATCAGTGCTAATGATGGTGTTTTGAGAAGAAAACCAATCAAATATCAATAGATGATGATTTCCAATAGCTAAAATGGGTTTTTAGTATTGAACAATCACAACATCAACCAAAGAATGATAAGAGATGAACAAAAGCTACAAAGATGGAATAAGATGCTCCTAGCCGTCACCAAACTTACCAAAATCCAGATATCTTGTATTAGGGTTGAGAATGTTGCAAAAGTTACAAATTAGTGCACAATGGCTACAATATATACTAAACAGTAGACAGTTTCGCTGGTAGTTTCGCTGGCCAAGCGAAACTGTCACTGAGACCGACTAATCTAGATACCGAGCGAAACAACAGTTTCGCTCGGTAGTTTCGCTAACTACCCAAAAGACAAGATTACAATTGAAACTAATCTAAACAAGTAAACTTAACAAAACTATGAATTTCTCCCTACATTGATCTTCATACACACTCAGAAACACACACTTAACAGATCTCACACGCTCAGAATGCTTACAAATACAAAGACCAAACATCTATATATACTAGCTGGTCCAAGCTTCGGCCGAACCTCAGGTTCAGCCTGTCCGAACTTCAGGTTCGGACCTAGTTCGGCCAGACCTAGTTTGACATGATCTTGTACTTCGTTTGATACTTCACACGACGCACATATCAGGTATCAACAAACTCCCCCTCGTCGTGTGCAGTATCTCTTCAACATCATCAACATTGTATCTTCAATCAAGCTCCCCCTTAAGTGAAGAATCCGTTCGTTCAATGAAATGAATCTTCGAACAAACTCCTCCTCAACTCAATCGTAGCTTGATCTTGAATACTTGATGACATTCTCGTGTATCTCTGGTCTTTCATCAACAGCTTCAGAAGACTCGAAATTGTGATATCTTGCACATAGCAACCTGCTCAAACATTTAAAATAATCTTAGCGCAAAACGTCTCTTCGAGACTCCAAGATATGATTTAGAAAATAATTTGTATCACGTGTTGATCAGATCGAAAATAAAGCAGAAACAAAATCTTTTTGGCTTTTCAAAAGTTATGCTAAAACACACCGAAAATCTTTTTGTTCTTTTCTAAAATGAAATGAAATTGCAATACAGAATCAAACACTATTTTTGGTATGAGAAAGATCACTATATGGGATCATATTGAACATAACGCACTGAACTGCACTTTAATTTCAATTAATCGACGCACATAAGTCATGCTGATTGCTGATATAATTTGTCCAACTTAAACTCAGGCAAAATCATACTCATAACATCTGGATATGTTAAAGTATTGATTAGATTTGCATTGACCAGTGTATCCCACACTATCAGAAATAAACAGACCTTTTCAACTTTTCTTTTCTTTTTCCTTTGTGTGACAGCACTTGTGATTTTTCACAATGCATAGTATTTTCATGATATTGCCAACTGTGTTCCATGCAAAAAGAAATAAGAACGTTAAATCGTCTACCTTAAGGTCGATCTTTCTATAGGCAGATAAGGCCTCGGATTTAACAAAATAAGAAAATAAAACAAGATGAAATTGTATAACCCAACAACATCAGGTCGGTACTTCCGTACACGCAGAGAAAGTCTGATGAGTTATACGAAACACCAAAGAAAATAAAGCAGAACGTCAAACGAACAACGATCAGGTCGATCTTTCGATACGCAGAGAAAGTCCGATCGTTTGACAAAATAAAGAAAATTAAACAAGTTTAAATCTTTGCAAAATGAACACATGAATACACAGTGACTTCTCATTTTGAAATTCACACTTATTTTCTTTTGTGTCATGAACTATGCATCAAGATGTTATCCACATGGTCAAGCATTAGTATTTAGTGTATATCACATCTGAATACTTTCTGATTTGCCGAGCCTACCAAGCATATCAAACAATGATCTTATGGTCCTTTCATCTACTCTATCCATGAGTCAGATACGTAAGCCAATGTACCATCATTTCCCAATGATCAGTTTCTCACAATTTTATATATTTGGCATGTATTCACCTTCCTTCATTATATATTTGGCATGTATTCACTTTCTCCCCATAACATGCATTTTCTCAGTTACTCCCCCTTACTTACAATTCTCCCCCTTAAAATGAGAACTCTATTTTTGAATTTTTCATTTTACACAAAAACAAGACTCTATTTTTGGTATTGTTAAAAAAAATTATAAACAAAGAAAAGTGATTAATCAACACGGATAATGTGCAGATTTAGAAATTAGAAAATTTGCAGGTTAGAAAGATTTATCATGAATATTTAAATTAAGCAGAATACTCCTCCATCAACAACGTTGTAATCGTCGATAGGTCTTCTAGAAGTACCTGCACACTGGACAAACTAATTAGTCGAAAAATGACCCGAAGCGAATCGCTTCTGGTCGACCAGTGTCCTTGTTTTGTTTAGAAACCACTTTAGGTTTCCATTGTTTTTGTTTTGGTAACTCAGTTTTTGATGAAACAATCACAGATGACTGTGATGGAGAACCTACATATTGAGCTTTTGGAAACATTGGACAAAACGTTTTTGTTTATGATAAAATGTAGGCTCAACTTCATCAAAAACTCTGCCTTGTTCATCAAAAAACTTTGATGTGGCAGGTTTACCAAAAACTGATTTCTTGTGAAATCTTTGGGGTGAATCAGCAGGTGATGGACAGTCTTTTGCCATATGCCCTAGACGACGGCAAATATAACATATTCTTGTCGTTTTGTTCCATCTTTGATGTACCTGCGAAGAACACACATGAATATCTCGAACATGATCAGAATGAGAATCATATACCTGATGCCTGTGATCATGTACCCATTTGGATGTAGGGCTTCGAGATTGAGAACTTTCAGAAGAAATGGTAGCTTTCACAAAAACCTCAGCAATCTTCCGAGCATCAACACAATGAAGAGGAAATTCTTTGTCAGAAAATAATTGATCCGAACCCTTGAGTTTGTAAAACCGCTCGGGTTGAATTTTATCAGCTTGAAACACTTCCTTCTTCACTTGCTTCATCGTTAACTTCTTCAAATCTTGAGATGATGATGCTGGAACCTTCTCAGCTTTGTTTTGCATCCTGTGAAAACCCAATCCTTCATGCTTTCCAGAAATCTTCTCCCCAGATGAACAATGTCCATTCTTTGCTAATCGAGAAAATTCAGCTTTACTTCGTTTACATTCTTTTGGGCATGAAAGATCTTTTCATCAAACTCAGGTTGAGTCTGGATCTTGTCACTAGAAATAGCCGACTTTTCATTATCAGCACAAGATGAACCAGACACAAACTTCGGTGCAGGAGAGACTGTAGATTTATTTTCCTTCTTCTTCTTATTCTTCCTATTCTTCTTCTTTGGCACAACTTTCGCATCCTCAGCAATAGATGATGAAACCTTTGAATAATCAAATTCGTCAATCTGTTCCTTCACTTCTTTGAAAGCTTCTTTGATATGAGCAGGGGGTGATGTAGTTTTATCAAACATTTTCTCAAAATTAGCATCATTTGCTAAGAAACTTGTGAAAACTTGAGAATTTGAAACATTGTTGAATAAACGATTAGCATCGAGAACTTGAATTTTAAAATCAGAAATTTGTTGTTTAGCTTCTGCGAATTCCTTTTCTTTTGCAATCAATCGCTTCGCAACTTTGTGAGTTTCAAACTTTTGCATGCGAAGATTGTCAAGTCCTTCATGTAGCTCCTTCTGCAATTTAGTCGCATTGCGCTTCTGAATTTCCAAATTTGCTACTTGAACTTTGTTAACACTAACCAACTCTCGCTTTTCATCCAATAACTTTTCCATGTCAATTTGATATGCTTTGATTTGAGCATTTGATTCTTCAACATTCTTTGTAAGCAAATCAAGCTTGATCTTAGATTTATCAAACAATTTTTGAAAATCAGTAGCAGTATCCTCTGCTTCATCCTTCCATTTCTTCACTTCTTGCACCAACTCATCCTTTTCTTCACAAAGCATAGCTTTTGTAGTTTCAACATCCTTTTTGTCTTGTTTCAAAACTTTTAAAACTTCATGTAATGTTTTGATTTCAGTAGTCAAACAATTATTCTTCAATGTCAACTCCTTTTCATGGTCTTTAGATATCTTCAACTCTGAATTAATCACATCAAATGCCTCAGTCACTTGTTGAACTTTATTCATCAACAAAGCATTTTTTTTCATCAGACTCTCCAAGTTCTCAGCAGATTCATTAGAACTTGGAATTGAACTAGTATCGGAACCAGCGTCTGAATATGAATCATCTGACTGAACATGAGTGACAAGCAAAGCTGATGAATCATAACCAAATTGTTGACCCCAATCATAAACACCATCATGTTGTGATGTCAAAGCTGTAGACTTGCTAGTGTTACTAGTAGATGGTTGAGTAAAACCAGGCTTTGGTGATTGAGGAACACCAGACTTATTTGCATGTGCTTGTTGACAATCTTTAGCAAAATGTCCAAGTTGTGAACACTTATAACACTTTAATTTTGACTTGTCAAAACCCAGTTTATCACCAGAAAGATTCCTTCCATGTTTCTTAAAGAATCTCTTAGATCTTTGACATAACATAGCATATTGCCAAGATATATCTAATTCAGTTAGTTGATCATCATCAAGAGCATTAAGATCCTCACTGGTTAACTTTGCATCAGCAACATTCTTGAGAATCAAACCAAAAGATGATGAAATCAATGCAGAAATCATTTTAGCACAATCATCTGTTGATTCAGCTGAAAAAGCATTCTGACTTGAAAAATTTGGAATTGTGAAATTACAACCCCTTGAAGAATTATTATCAGAATTTCCTGAACCTCCAGCTATAAAAGCAACACTTGGTGCTGTATTCTGATTTGGTTTAGACTTTGCACTCATGCTTGCACGATTCTCACCATGATACAGTTCAGGATTCTGCAAAGTAGCAGTTGACTTCTTTAAATTTAACATTTCCATTTCTCGAGCATGAAGTTTTCCAGTAAGCTCGTGAAATGTCATTGCAGAATAATCCTTGTCATGCGTGATTAGCAAAACATAATTCTCCCATTTCTCTGGCAAGGCTTCCAAAATCTTTTCTTTCAAATCAGCATCAGTTTTCTCAATCCCAACCACCTTTAATTCACAAATCAAGTGTGACAATCTTGAAACAAGAGCAGTAATGTTTTCATTTCATAATTCTGAAAATTATCAAATTCTTTGTTTAGAACTTTCTTCCGACTCTTCTTGTAGTCATCATTACCTTCACACCTTGCTGATAAAGCATCCCACAATTTCTTAGATTTCTTGCAAGTGCTAAATTGATGAAGCAACTCAGTAGGTAATGCCATCGTAAGATAACCATAAGCTTTTTGTTCAAGCTCGTATGATTTTCTTTCAGCGAGATCAAAAGTATGAACTTCTTTAAAATCTCCCGCATCAGTTGGGTGTTGATAAAGTTTCTTGAGAGGAATCCACAAATCGATATCATTCGTGCTTATGTAAGCAGAAAATCGTTTCTTTCAATTCTGGTAATCTTCAAGCTTCAACAATTTGGGAACTTTCTAACTTGTTCCAATTTCGTTATCAAAATTCATCATGGTTTGCATCACACTTTGCATTGCAGCAAACGCTTGAAATTCTGACATCGTTGAAAATTTGAATCTGGTGACCGAACCTGCTCCGATCCTATCACTAACCTCCGAACTCTGTCCGAACCTAAATCCAAAGTCCGAACTATGTCCGAACCTGCTCCGAATCAGAAACAACATGCCGAACTCCTAAACAACTCCGATCTATCTCCGAACCACCTCTGAACTCCGAACTTTGACCGAACTCTCACCGAAGACACACCGAAAGATGTCTGAACTTCAAGTTCGGAGCAGTTACTCCGAACCTGATCTGGAAACTCCGAACTTCGACATAATTTTTCAAAAACGTTCGATTTTTGATGGATTTTGACGAAAAACGCACCAGTCAGACCAGAAAAATGATGAGGAACGATTTAAGAACAATTTTGACACAAACGCACGTCAGAAATGATTGAAAATACGAAAAGGAGCACAAGAAAACTTCAAAAACGCTCAAAAATCCAAGAATAGCAACCACAGATCAGTAGAGTGAACCAGAAAGCTCTGATACCACTTGAAAATGCGTGAGCATCGGATCGTCTACTCGATCTAGCAAATTGGACATCGAAACGTAATTAACCGATTGTTTTATTGATCAATAAAGAACAATTACAACCAGTAAACACTCAGATATAGACTCAGAGAATACACACTCAGAAACACACACTTAACAGATCTCACACGCTCAGAATGCTTACAAATAAAAAGACCAAACATCTATATATACTAGCTGGTCCGAGCTTCGGCCGAACCTCAGGTTCGGCCTGTCCGAACTTCAGGTTCGGACCTAGTTCGGCCATACCTAGTTTGACATGATCTTGTACTTCGTTTGATACTTCACACGACGCACATATCAGGTATCAACAGTTTTCCGTCCGTCTCTCTCTGTTCGGCCATACCTAGTTTGACATGATCTTGTACTTCGTTTGATACTTCACACGACGCACATATCAGGTATCAACAGTTTTCTGTCCGTCTCTCTCTGTTTTCCCATCTACAATTGATTCTCCGTTATCCAACATCACAAACGTAATCGATAATATCTTCAAAACCTTTCCCCACTATCTATCTTATAAACCGCCACCTGTTAAACGAAATCACAACTACTCATTTGTGTTTCCTCTATTAAAAAATCTCTTTCCTTCCCCACAAAACCGTACAAGCGCTCTCCTCTACAGAGAAGATACAAACGATTAAATCGTTAGTTGAACTGGCTAGAGGATAAGAAACGGAAATTTGATTACATCGAAGATTGCATAAATAGGGAATATCATATGAGTTCTTTGAGGATTATGTTGGTCGCTAAGTTTGACGACTGCTCAATTTCTTTTCTTTGATCAAATAACCAGAGTGAAAACCCGACATTAGGGTTTTTAGAGACAAGTTTAATCGTAAAAGTATCAATTATCGAATTCAAATTTTGATTCGGAAATCAAAAGCGAGGTAATCTAAATGCTAGAAACTCCTATCTCAACTACATTTATCAGCTGTTAAGCTAACTAGAATTCTAATATTAACGATTAGAAGTATTATACTCATAAGACTTTGAAAGCAAAAAAATTAGAATCAAGTAACCAGAGGAGTAAGAGTTAGAAAAATCCAATCAAAGGTTAAAACTTGAAGTCAATAGGCATACAGCCACCATGTTCACACATATTTCTAGGTATCATAACAACATAAACATTCTCTTTCTCTATTCTTTTTAGAACCCACCCATTATGATTCATGTTACCTAAAACCTGATCTCAAACTCATTTATTTAAATAAGATGATAATTAGATGTAACTAATTTTATTTTTATTTTTTGAACGGGCAAACATAACCTTAAAACTAGTGAGGCGCTAGGAAGGAATACAACGAGTACAAAAACAAACACACATAACAAACAATACCATGACCTAAGAGACAAGAGCCCAATTTAGATCAAAAGACATTACATCAAAAGAGACAAAAAAACGAAAACAATGACTGAACTCCTGGTGAAACCCAACCCCAAAATAGCTGATCTCATACTGTAATCCAGACCTAGATACAAACTCCCACCATGATTCAACAGCCTACTCCTTTTTCCTTATGTATGCCTTTGACTTGTTACCTAATATATGCTCACCCACCTCCAGAAGCATAGCCTCGGGAAGGCTTTATATGCCCTATCATCCATCCTCTCCCAATCCAAATGCTCGTATCAAACCACAGCTCCAAACTCTTTAACTACAGCCCTGCTCCTCACTTTCTTTAACAATAGTACATACCATTCTACATCAAACCGGAATTTGAAGCTGAGAAAAAGCTTCCACCACTCCCCGTCATAATATAACAGACCCATGCTAGGCTTAGTACCCACGTTCGTCCCAACCTTTGAACAACCTTCAAGTAACTAATGGTTTTACTTTTCTTAAAGGGTATACTCTTTATATAACACTTGAAGCATGTCCTATGTGTGCCAGATCAATCCTTCAAGCAATAATTCACACGCTTATTTGGGGAGAACCAAATAAGCTACTAGGTATGGATTACGTATGCAAACATTTTCAAAAAAAGAAGCATGCAAATGTCTTCATGATTTGGTTTTGTATTTTGACTTTTAAAGTCAAACCTGCATTCTCAAATCTGTAATTTGGATGTGTTTACCTAACAGTGTTCATTGTCATATGAATCTATATATGTGCCCCTCTGACCCGCCGGGTGAATCCCACAGCAAAAACTGATAAACCGGAAATCACGTATATAAGCGTAGTGCGTCAATCTAGAGTATAAGAGGAGTATAGTATTCTTAAAACACATCACAAACATCACACACAAGGTTTAGTCTCAAAACATTTATGATTAACTGAAAACCAATACATGTTGTAACTTACATGCAAAACTATTGCTTGAATTTAATTTTGTGATCGTATTATAATATATGGCATATTTATAGTTGATTTTATTGGATTCAATGTGATAATACGATGGTGAATTAATAAAATATGAAAAAGTAGAAAACCATGACCAAAAAAATACGAAAACGGGCAAAATGGGGACCGGTCAAGAAAAGTCAACCGAGGGGCTGACAAGGCATGTCGTGGACCGTGAAATTTCCTGTCAGGACCCTGACGGTCCACGAAACATGTTTGATCGTGAAAACCCTACTTTCCTCCTATAAATTTGTCCTTAGAATACTTTTGCACATTTTTTAAAACCCTAAACGACCATAAAACGTCTGTACCTGCTGTTTATATGTTCTTGCATCAAATCTCTTCATTTATTGTGATTTTGTTTGAAGATCCAAGCTCATTTCATCCTGGTTTCATCACTAATCTTTGGTATGTTGTTTTCTTGCCATTTCTTGCTGAAAAAGGTTCAAACTTTGATTTTTATGTTAGATCTATGATAGAATAATGGTGATTTGAAGCTTGCATGCATAGATTTAAGGTTTGTTATGATAAAGTTTACAGCTTTGTGATAAAAATGTGATTTTGATGATGATTATGATGATCCATGCTTAGATATAGGGTTTATATGCATGCTTGCTGATAAAGATTGGATTTTTATGTATGATTCATGTCATGAATGCAAGCAAGTGTTATGATAAAGTTTGAAGCTTTGTGATAAAATGTGACCTTGATGATGATCCATGCTTTAGATTTAGGGTTTATATGCATGCTTGCTGATAAAGATTGGATTTTTATGTATGATTCATGTCATGAATGCAAACAAGTGTTAGATCTAGTGTTTAGATGATATAAAGATGCGAACTTACGTAAAATATTCGATAAAAACTTGGCTTTGATGTTCATGCATGCTAGATCTTGAGTAAATGTGGTTGTTGATTTTCGACCTATGGTAAAGTCACATGATTTGTGTTGTAGGATGCATGTTGAGTGATAAGAAATGATCTTGATGATTGATTGCATGAAAAATAATATTTTTACATAAATATTTATTTTTATCATATGAAACTTGATTGTAGGCCAACGTAAGATGCATGCATGTGATAGCGAACACCTGATATGACTTGAAATATGTTAAATGTGAAATCATTATGCTTAACGTATGATAAAAACATGGTTTTGCTTAAACGCGAGAAATATATATTTACCAGAAAAATATTATTTATGTAACGCATGTGTGTGAATCACTGATTGTTTGGTTACTTGTTTATATGCTTTAGGTCAAATTAATTATAAGTTGTACGCGCGTAAAAATCCTAAGTCTCCTATCTCAGTGGAAATGAGAAAATATTGTAAGATCGCCCCGTCTATCTTACATCGTAGGCGCGGGATAACTTTTAATAAATTGTGACGCATGAATATTTGTCGCTATGTAACATGTCATATGTGATATACATGTTCGGACAAATATTAGAAAACCAAAATTGATCACCATTGTGTTGTCGAGTTAACTTATATGTTGTCTACGTTTGTCGGACGGTCAGTCAACATGGTCAAACACTTACACGGTTATGTGTCTTAGGTCAAGTTTAGTGGATTCACCATCTATTTATCAAAGCTTTATCTGTTTAATTATCTTTATGCACCCGAGGTGAGGTTACAGCCCCTACTTTTACTATTTTTCACTCTGGGGGAGAAGACATGCGGTAATTTTCTTTTTAAAAACTAAAATGAATTATTATACCAATATGGTGAACATGAGTGATTTGTATATTGCCAGGTTGGAAAAGTCCTTTACTAACGTACCAGTTAATATGAGAGTATAGCGAAGAAATTTTGAGTACATCTACTAGGCATAACGAGCCCCACCCGAGCTAGTCACTCTAGCCCCACTTGGCTTAGAGGGAGTGGAACATGTGTTTTATTATCCTCTTGGAATCATGTACGGAAATGCATGCTATAAAGGCAAAATTTTAAAAGTCAGCTCTGGGTACGTGCTCACTATGTCTCACAAACGTTGTTGACTAGCTATCTACTGGTATGCTTATAATAATCTGGATTGTAAGGACCATAGTTAGCCTCGTGGAGACTAGCGGTATTGTTTTGAACAAACTTTGAAATGTACTTGTATTTAAAACTTGTGAACTCACAAACCTTGTGTTTGCACTTTATCATGTTTATTCTCACGTCCTTAGGTGGCACGGCTAGGACGCACTTGCTAGGTGATGCATCGTCTTATAAACATTTGGTGTCTTTTGGACTGTTATCCTGATGCCAATGTGCATCCAAAACTTTCAAACTTGTTTGGTTTAATTTATACTTCAATTCCGCTCTGAAAACTTTTGTTTAAACTTTCAGATTGTTAAACTTTAGTTTTTTTTAAATGTTTTAAACTTGCATATAGACCGTTCTATGTGTCTAATGACTGAGAGTCTGAGATCTTGGTCGGCCACATCCGCTAGGCGGTAATACTCTGTGGGTGAATTTTGGGGGTGTGACAAAAGTTTTGATTATTTGTTTATACATAATTAAGGTACATGTTTGATCATTTTTCAAGGATCAAATGTAGGCTGGTGTTACCACAAAGTTGATGATCTGTTGAATCTGATCTATGAAAACAAAAATATTTTAGAATGGTAATCACCAAGTGACCAAACTACACACCAGGGCAATGCACCTGTTGTAAGCAGTACAGTATTGGTAAGAACCGGATATCAATTCGTGGACGCTTTGCAATCTCCCGATATTGAATCGTTGCTAATATTTAACCGATAAAATTGGATTTGTGAACAAGTATTAAAAATTAAAGCAATTACCTAAGCAGACAGAAAAAATTTCAGAAAATGAGATAATGGAAATCAGAGAGAGAAAAACATCACATAGGTTTTGTGTGACATCCGAGAATTTCAAGGTTAACTTCCGTTAGACAATTCCGTTAGTTACGTTATAAGTGTTAACTTAGTAACTAATGCTTAACTAGGCCGAATACGTCCACGACCTTTGGTTGATCACCAAACCCGTCCATATGTGTTATGTGTTTAACTATTTATTGTCACTATGTGCAATGTGATTTAAATACATGATTTAGTATTGTGAATAGCATAACAATTTATGAATCGTGTTTATCTTGTTTAGAATGTGAAATTGACCACTTTTGGTAACCAGCGAAACTACCGGGCGAAACTATAGTGTCGCCCGGCAGTCTATTGGCTCACTCGTGATCAGAGCCAGTTTCGCCTGGCCAGCGAAACTGCCAGCGAAACTAGGCCCTGATATAAAATATCTTAATAAACCCTAGCTCTCCCCTTTGCCTCCTTTACACAAAAACACACACACACTCCATCTTTCTCCTGGAAATCTGATCAGTCGAGATTCACACCGAGCCATCGAGATCTCAGACCCGAACCATCATCCATCAAGCTTAGAGATCGAACCGTGAGTCCCAAAACCACCATTTTTATGTTTTCTATGTGTTTTCTTAAAAAGCATGCTTAAATCTTCATGTAATCGCTTGATCTGCTAGTATGTTGCTTAGGGATGCTAGATCTATCATAAAGTCAGTAACTTTACGTTTGAAACCAAACCATAATGAAGATTTATGCCATTTTAGTCATTTTAGGGTTTTAAATGTATTTTGATGATTTGATGATGAAAACCCATGTTTAAGGTGTTAAAGCTTACTGATTTATGTTGGTAAATGATTATGCATGCTAGATATTGAATTACATGAAATATGAAAGCTGCTAGATTGATTTTTAGGCTGATTTGTGAGTTTTTCGCGACCAGCGAAACTGTACTGTTCTCTGGGCGAAACTATTAGCGAAACTATGTATATCTTCATCCAGCGACACTAAGTAGCGAAACTGTAGTGTCGCCGGGTAAACCAACCAGACCTGTTCGGACGAAACTACCGAGCGAAATTCCCTGAATGAAAGTTCAAACCAGTTTCGGGCGAAACTAGGCTAGCGAAACTGTGCCAACAGTTTCGAGCGAAACTAGCCTAGCGAAACTGTGTCATCGGGTATTGCCTGGCGAAAGTGCTGCCCGTGCACACAGCGAAACTGCCTAGCGAAACTGCTAGCGAAACAGAGACCAGAATCCAAACTTGTGCAATTTGCCTGAATGTTATGCCATGACTTACATGATTATGCTATGATGATACATGCTTTGATTTCTGATGTATATGAACCCTTGTTTATGATCAACCATCGGTGTCGTGTGTCTGTATGTCGAGTCATAGTTCCAACGTGCTATGTTATGGGCCATAGTGACGTTAAGTAAAGATTAGACACCAAACTAATACTTAAGACCTAAACGTGTTCATAGGTCTTCGTTAAGCAAACTTGGATTATTATAGCAAGTGTAGCAGTGCAACCAAAGGTGAGTGTCACTAACCCGATTACCGTGAACCCGTTTGGGTCACACCGAACAACTAAATGAAAAACAATGCTGACAACTTCGAGAGTGCTATGCACCTCCCTGATGAACTTGAAAACTTGGAGTGCTCGGCACCCACTTGATGAACTTGAAGTGCTTTATGGGAAGCACTTGCGAATTACTTAAACAACTATTTCTGAAACAAAACTGAAAACACTTTTGAGATTCATGAGAATCCGGTAAACCTTTTTAATATGGCTAGCGTAGGTTAAAGTCTAAACCACATGATATCACATGATTTCTAAGGATGCCTTGAAACTTAAAAGTCCTCAACTAAATTGTACCATTAATTGTAAAGCGAGGGGATGTTGGGTAGATCTACTGGAGTTTGACAAACTCCGCCCCGTGGCACGGGGAGTGCACGGAGGTACAATATCAGCCTATCTGACCGTGATCCCGAGAGGACACGGGGGAGGCAAATCCGCGATGACGTAGGTCCGCAGAACCTGATGGCACGGCCACTACAATAATTTATGGTCAGCTTTGGTACAAACTTCCTTAGTGCATGGAACAACGGATTAGCTACCCGCGATATCGGTTGAGCACTTTAACTATACAAAACTAGTACATACCCGATAACGTAGGTTACGGACAATACTTTTCACTAAACCACAATAATATGATTTTGGATATCACTAAGCATTGCTTTTCACAAATGAATATTTCATAAGTATATGTTACTCGATTATGATTATGAGACCGGGCCAATGCGTGACATGCCCACTGTGAACTCACCAACCGTTAGGTTGACACTTGCGTGGTTTAAACTTTTGCAGATCGCTGAAGAGTATCCGGAGCAGGTTGACATGGCACAAGAAGATGTTTATTTTTATTTAAACTAAACTTGGGAATTTAAAACAATGTTTATGTAAAGCACGTGGTTAGTGCTAAAGATAATGTTTTCCGCTGCGTACTGTTAAACTGTTTTTATTAATGTTTGGACTTTACTCTGATTCGTTTAGTATTTGTAACTAATGGTTGTGGTCCTGGTCTGGTCGCACCCCTTAACGGTATAAACTCCGTTAGTGGTTAAATTGGGGGTGTGACATTTTGAATCCTCTTGACTTTTCTTGATTATCTAGACTGACTATGTTTATGATAACTGTTCCTTAAGTAGACTAATCCCCAAGTCAGGATGCAACTTAGTCGAATAGAAATTCTAAGGCCCTCGAGCAATGATCTGGCTACCCTAAAACCCTACTACTATGAAGAACCAACAGTTGTGTGAAGTGCTAGAACGAATTAACAATCTATTTGAGGATTGCTAATCCCACAATCAAAGGAAAACTAACGCTATAGACACACGTTAACCACCTAAGATTATGAAGAAAACTTTAATTCAATCCTACTTATAACTTAGAACCGCCTAAATCCTACTAAGAAAATATACATAGCGGTCGCATAGAATACGATCAACTAACATAGACTCGAACCCTTTTATTCGGATCCAAATCTAAGGTAGCATATTTACTCAACCAATAAATTCTATAAATTCATCAATCACACGGTCATGTCTCATGTCCTATATTAAATAACCTAGAGATAACTATATCAACCAAGGAGTAGTTCTACAAGCCTAGATCAATAAAGTCACATGAATAATAGATATCATCAATACTCCATATAATTAAAATATGTCAAGATTTATCAAAAATTTGGTGATATAGAGTGAAACTAGCTAAGCATGATATAACTAAGTAATAAAACTCGAGTCTTTAGTTCATACACCATCAAGAAACAAAAAAAATAAAAGATGAAGAACAAAAACCGAGATGACGTGACAACCCGATCAAGCTCCAAATCATAAACATTTTGCTCCTAGAAAGCTTGGATCTTCACCTCCTTCTCTTGATCTCCAAGCATGTATTTTTGTGAAGAAGAAAAAAAATAAAAGAAACTAAAAATATGGGAGCTCCGATTATGGGGAATTTGTAGGATAATAATTCTACATATGAAATCAAATCATACAAGTCCCAAATCAATCAAAGAAAACTTACTTGAAGGAGATGAATCAATCTTTTGTGTAGATGATGAACTCATGATAATTCCGATTAGAGTCTCGTTTGCCTTTCTTGATGGATTAGAATTCACCTATAGTATTAATTGATGATTTAGGGCAAACTGATTTAAAATCATTTAACCATCATAATTTACATATCAACCCTTTAAGATATTTACTTTCATTAAATTAAATATCTTAAGCATAAGGGTCATAATTGTCAGATGGTGGCCATTTAATGGATTTCTAATAGAATTCCCTCATATTGAATTAATTTCTCCCCTGCGGCTGGGATCCTCGGGAATTTAGGGTCAGCTAATCCCAAATTTTACGCTGGGCCTACTACATACTAGACAGATTGGGGCGTGATGAAGAAAAGAAGAATAGGCCAGGTTGTATTTCACTTGGGCTGCTACTCTTGAGATGGGCCAGCTTAAGAGGAAGGGTAACTGGGCCTTTTGTTTGGGACGAACCAATTCTAAAATTCTAAAATATATCTAATGTTCTAATGTTGTGATATAAAAAAAAGCTTAAAAATAAATGAAATGGATGATGATGAAAATGGCGGCTGGGAATTGTGACTCTCATTTACTAATTTTTTTTTAATATTTAAACCTTCTAAATATATTTTAAGTATCTTTTCCGCTTTGAATTCGCATCAAGAGCCTTTGGGATTTATGATAAATTCACATAAACACACCAACTACCTATAATTCATACATAAAAATAATCAAGCATCATGAAGGGGGTTATTATAAGAAGTTTAGTTTGTATAAAAATGATAAAGTTTTTTATGTGTAGAATTGGAGAGAAAAACAAAAGATAGAAGGACGTTTTTGACTTTTTATCAAATTCACTCCATTTTTAAAACTTCATAACTCTTAGATACGATATATTTTTTTTAAAATTACAACATAAAAACAAGCGTTTTTTATCTTTAAAAACTCATACAATATTGTTATATAAAATAAAAAAATTACTCTTTCGATTGTATCAAAATGTTCAGATCATTGTGTCATATTTTGTCAAAATGTTCAGATCATTATTTCATATTGTGTCAAAAATGTTCAGATCATTGTGTCATATTGTGTAAAAAATCGAAAAAGTAATTTTATATATAGTAACACTATACACGTTTTAAAGATAAAAAACACTCGTTTTTATGGTGTTATTTTTTTTTAAATGTGTCTTTATATGAAAGTTATGAATGTTAAAAAAAATGGGGGTACTTAATTAAAAGTTAACAAAGATGACTAAGACTAAATTGTCCATCATACATTTTTTATTAGATCAAGATCAAATGGCTAAGATTCATTCTTATCATTTTTACCCAAACCAAACTTCTCATATGAAACTCTCTCTAAGCACCATATCTTTATAATTTGTCAATTAAAAATCTAATTTTTGTAATATTCTCAATTAAAAGGCAAATTAAATATGGAATTTAAATATTTATCAACTATTAATCACAAAACCTAATCTTTCACATTTAAAAAAATTAAGCATAAAATTTAATAATTTTTAATTAAAGATCCGATTTAAATGTGGAATTTTTATAGTTTAATTTATGAACAAGATGCAATGTATCGGTTGACATATGGTTCAGTCATTACTCTAGAGTATATGAAGGGGGAGGGGGGGGGGGGTTAAATAAACAAAGTATCATTTTTTAATAGCATTAACATACTTTTATTTACTAACTTATGTTCATAATAGCAGATATAAATTTTTCTTGAGAAGACCAAACACAATGAGTTTGTATAAAGGAAATTACATCGTGTACCTTGTTGCAATTCAGTATAAGTTCCTGTAGTGTGTGCATTTTTTCATTTATCCTATCCCTCGCCTCTGTTTCAGCGTTAAGAAGCATAGATCGATGCGTGATTAATAGAAGTAATCAACAATGAACCATGAGGTTGCAGGTCAAGTCCCACTAGGTGCAACTAATTACTTAGAGACCATTTTTGCTTGGGAAAAGACATGAATTTGCAAGGATTAACACAATTATGCAAGTTGGCAAGGATTAGAGGAATGTGCTCACCCTTTCAGACAGATTATGAACTTTAGCAGCCAAAATCCTTTTAGAGTTGGTACGATTTTAAGAATCCCCTGCTGTTTTAGTGCCCAGTGATTCTTCGCTATCATCCTAATCTAAAAACTAATTACAATCAATACACAAAAGATACAAATAAATATATAAACATAAAAAAGAGTGAGAATCAAATACTATACGATTTTCATTTTCATTTCATTTTAACGAGATGTTTACCATCCCGGGCGTTGTTGCGGGGGTTGAATTTCTATACTGAACGAAAGTCAAAAAGTTAAGTGGTCTAAAACGTAAAAGTTTAAAAGTCTCGTGGTGAAAGTATAAAACTATAGAAGTATACTAAAAGTGAAAGTAGAAAAGTTAAAAGTTTCATGGCAAAAGTAGAAGACAAAAGACTTAAAACAAAAATAAAAACTTTTAAAGTTAGAGGGTTAAAAAGTTAAGGAGTATAAAACGTAAAAGTCTAAAAGTCTCGTGGTGAAAGTATAAAACTATAAAAATATACTAAGTTGTATAAAACGTAAAAATCTAAAAGTCTCGTAGTGAAAGTATAAAACTATAAAAGTATACTAAAAAAGAAAGTAGAAAAATTTAAAGTTTCATGGCCAAAATAGAAGAAAACAAAACTTAAAACAAAAAAAAAAACTTTAAAAGTTAGAGGGTAAAAAAGTTAAGGGGTATAAAACGTAAAAGTCTAAAAGTCTTCTAGTGAAAGTATAAAACTATAAAAATATACTAAAAACGAAAGAAGAAAAGTTAAAGGTTTCGTTGTCAAAGTTAGAAGACAACAAAACTTAAAACAAAAAAAAAACTTTAAAAGTTAAAGGATACAAAACGTAAGAGTATGAAACATATGTGGCCAAACTATGAAAACCAAAAGCTTACTATTTCGTTAAAAAAACAAATTATAAAAGTTTAAGGGGTAGAAAGCGTCAAAGTCCCAAAGTGTTATGGCCAAATTATAAAAAATGAAAAATATACTATTAATCTTACAAATTTCATTGTTATATATATAATATGCCAAGAAAACATTGTTAAGTTACTGGAGATAAAACACTATCGATGGAGTCAAAAACAGTAGTTACTGGAAATAAACCAGCATTGGAGTAAAAAATAGCAGCTTTCACATCTTTGTCTTTAATTCTAGGAATCTTCTTTATATTTTGTTAATCTCGAACTCCTTAAAGATTTCTTTTTGAAGACTTCTCTTACATCCCATTAAATGCATATTGGAGTAGTTGTCTGATTTTTGTGAAAAGGGATTCACAGAAGTTTTCACAGAGCTCTGTGACCGCTCTGTGAAATCACAAAATCTGTCATTTCACATATTTTGTTACTCTTATCTTTCCTAAGTAGTTTATCTTTCTTCTAATACTTTATATCTATTACATTATAGTGTCCTAACAATTCCCCCATAATATGTGCAGTCTATCAAGCTTGATCATTCGCTACCACATATTTTCACATTCCCATATCCAGAGTTTTGAATCTTTTCTCGAGACTTGGTTGAGAAGAGAAAGAACAGATCATAAAAGAGATAGGAATAATATACAAAGACTTGTATGATTTCAACTCAGAGGCATTTATCAGTCAGGTGGTAACCTTTCATCAAACACATAAGCCTAGTCACAAAGTCAGGGCTAAAGGGTTTTGGACGCTAGAGGGTCTCTTTTGTTGTGCACATTGGCATCTTTTGGGGTGTAAATTATATACAGAGATCTGTAAGCACGTTAATTCAGACTAACCAGGTCATTGCTCACGCAAAACAGAGGAAAATCTGATTAACACGTCAACCATTCTACACCAGGTCATTGCTCACGCAAAGCAAAGGCAAGACTTGACTGACGGCTTTGACATCCCCAGATCTTTGCTCACACAAAACAGAGGGGACGCCGACTTTTGGAGATTTTTGATTCAACACTTTGGAGTCCGGCGTGTGTATCGGGAACAATTTCGCAGTCAAATAGAACAAGCACTTAACCTAAGTGTGTGTATCTCGTCAAATGACATACTTTATCTTTAAGTGTTGTGACCCATACCTTTGTTTTTGGAACTGAGCCTACCGAGCACATCACCTTGGATCATGTCTTTCACTTTTGCCTTACGCGTGTCAGTCATTCTAAGAACGGAAGTATTTCACTTCTGTGCCTTCTCAAACACAAACAAAAGAATAAAAATTAAAAAGCACAATTTTTGAGGGGTCAACTATTTCATCTTTTCTATTCTTCCCCTTGCTTTTTGATTTTTAAAATCAACACACATTTTTTTTATTTTTTATTTTAATTATTGACACACAGACACATCACTAAATATCTACTAAAACTGGCCAAGCTAACCTTCAAAGTTTATCTTTTGAAAATTTTCTGAAAGAAACAATTAGCCAAGAAACAAACAATTCAGACAGTACCTTGCTGATTTTTTTCAGATTTACCTCTCACAAGGAAACATACCCCCCATAAAGATCTGCATGTCATGAAGTGAAGAGATGCCTCCTTTCCCGTGCCTGGAACAATCACTATCACAAACAAGCAAACAAGGTTAATGAAAGTCCTCCTTGACTGTTCCTGCACAGGGTGAGAGATCAGTTAGCCAATGGAACCCAGGCCATAGTGGTTCTGGGTAGACCTGATGAATCAACGAAAGTTACTTCTTTTAAACACATGCCCTTTGTAAAATCAGGAATTGGAGTTGTGGGTGCCATAGATTTAAGTTTCCAAATTTGAGGTGATTTATGAGTTGTTTTAGTCACTTTTGGAGTAGTGACTTTAGGTTTTTCAACCTTTTTCATTTCTGGAAAAGTCAACCGTTCGGGTCAACGGTCAACGTAAAAGTCAACGGAAGATCGGTTCGAGCGAGTCAAGCTTCATATTAATTAAATCATCTTTGATTTAATTAATAATAATAAACAAGATCAAAGGCTGGGATAAGGGATCTGTGTGATATGCCTAAGGGCCAATTAGATGGCGACAAACAGTCCAGCCTCCAACGGTTTCTTTGACCAGATGGGCCCCACGCAACAATCTTCCTCCAATCAAATAACTCCAGCCATAAAGCCTCAAACGGAACCTTAAGGCAGAGGGGTCCCACGTTGACTCTTTCCCACCTATCAGACAACGACAACAAAATGGGAATGTTGGAGAAACCGAAAATTGGAGAGAGAAACTTATTCCCATGCAGCGAATAGGAATCAGCCACGTCACCCTGTGTCATCCTCACCCCATTCAACCGAAACCCTAAATTGACCGGAATAAACTTTACCGGAAACACGAGCTTCATCGGAAAAAACGTAAACAACCCATATCTCGGCCAAATCTCGACGAAAATCCATGAAATTTGTTCCATTGAACCCGTTATTCGATCCTACACAACCATAGACGATCAAAACTCTCTAAAAACAATCTTGAAAGAAAACCCAGTTGTCGAACTTAGACGAGATCGCCAAGGTTATACGAGGTCGCCAAGGTTTATTCGAGGTCGCCTAAGCCATGAACTCGCCAAGAACAAACTGAGATCGCCATGAACAATCTCGAAAATCGCCAAGTATATCTTCAAGAACACTCGAGATCGCCAAGAACATCTTCAAGCTCTCTCGAGGTCGCTAAGAACATCTTCAAACACCTTCCAGATCGCCAAGAATATCTTCAACAAACCCAGAAAATTTATGAATACTTGTGATGAACACAGAACTTCGATCCTTGAATCTGACCCGAAAATGAACGGAAACAAGTCATTCTTGACACGAATCTGTTGTAGAACATGTTATGGCCACTCACACATCCTCAAACAGCAGCAAAAATCGATTGAATCTGTCCCAAAATCTGGAAATCCTCAAGAACACGAAGAACACCGTGAAACACACACTAGTGTGTGTTTTTCCAGATCTGTCAAATCTGTTGCGAATCAGGCGAAACCGATGCTTCCATTGGATCCGGAACGCGTTTTCCTTCAAGATTCATACTTTATTTCATCCAAAAACACTGATTATTACCCCAAAAACTCAGAATCAAAGCTCTAAAAATCTTCAAAACCCCAAAAACGGGAAAACTCTAACAGTTTCGTTTTTTTCAGCCTCAGATCTCGTATTTCTTCACTGATTTGAACATATGGAGCATGAAATCACTCCCAAATGAACCCAATAACAAGAATCTATCATCAGATTCATCCAGAAATCATCAATCAGCTCCAAAAAATAAGAAAAAGTAGAAAAAGTGTCCAAAGTGGGTTTTCCAATCAGCACCTCATTCAAGCTCAAAATCACAGATTCGAGTGACCAGATTCACGGTGAGATGAATCTGATCGGTACCCGCTCTGATACCATTTGTCAGGACCGATTTCACATCAAGAATCCCGATCTTGAGCAAGAACAAAGGTGAGATTGAGGAGTCGGGATGAAGAGAATCAAAGATAATAAATGACAAGAAATGATAAAATCAAACGATTCATTGATTATTGTTGAAAGATTACAACGAACCGAATGATTACAAACTCGTCATAGGAAATCCATGGTCACATTGGGTTGAGCTCAAACCCAATGTGTGACTCTCTCTCTCTCTAGAAATGATAGCTCACATCACTCATTATTCATCATTATTCATCATCTAACAAATGAAGCTATCCCTTCCTATTTATAGAGAGCCCATGTGCTCACTAGCCCACTAACTAGCTAACACACATACAAATGAGCTAAATACAAATAAACAAATGACATAATTATTATTAATTAAATCAAAGATGATTTAATTAATATGAAGCTTGACTCGCTCGAACCGATCTTCCGTTGACTTTTACGTTGACCGTTGACCCGAACGGTTGACTTTTCCAGAAAACGTCTTCGGTCCAAACTTGCAAGCCTCGAGCATCACAACCCGCGTCTCTGAATCAAATCACAATGGATTCTTCAACCGAATTATTCGAGAATAGATTTGATGGCGTCAGTCATACTTATTAAAAGTTCCAACAGTTCTATTTTCTTAAACACATAGGCCTTAGTATTCTAGTCATAACGATTAGTTAAGTACATATATATTCAATTAAAACACGTATACGAGACGTAATCATTCATGTCTCACCATTTTCGAACCCACTCATCATTTTTACCATATAAATACGTGTTTATTCATTTATTGCCATTTCTAGCACGTATCTATAATAAAAAACATAGGTAAAATATTAAGATACGTAGTTACCTAGACAGAAATATCGGGGTGTTACACTCCATGGCTAAAAATTTAGTCATGATTTTATGTATATAAGTATTTTACCAAAAATCGTAATTTGTCATATTTTTCAAATATACCAAACTTGTTTATAAAGAGAAATAAACTTATGGCTTTTGCTTATGATGATATATTATGATATGCTTATGATGATATATTTTTATTATAATTCTAATCTTGGAGTATAAATATATCATTTTTGATAATTTACGAAACTTCCATTTATCTCATAATCACGTGAAAATGAATCGTAACTTCGTTATTTTCATTTTAACCTTAATTTTTTGCAAAACATCATAAATATTTATTTGTGTATATTGTTTTCCACAAATAATATATATGTTTTATTGGCTCGGATTTAGACGAATATGGATTGACCAAGTTGTTACACATACCACTTATGAAGTATGATTTGGGAGCATCACAACAAAAGGAAAAGGTAAAAACCAAAAGTGAGAAACGATCTTGCGGGAGCGTGCGGTTCTCGGGGTTGAAACATGAAGGTAAGGGACTCCAAGCATGGTGGTTAATAGATCAAAGGTTTTCCGAGGGCGGTGAGACGATAAGGTGACTTGTAACGTGGGTCGCTCAGGGTACAAGGCCGATGTAATAGTCGATTTGGTGAATGGAAGAAAGACTCATTGTGTCGTCAGGAAAACATTCACGGTCTTTAGGGAAACTAGGATGTCTTTGACTCCCCGTTCATTTGACTCCCATAATTAGAATTAGGATTTTGTGTATGTGGCGGACGGTATGGTTGGTTTTGATTAGGTTGATTGTAACTATTCTGGTTTTTTGAGTTTCGCCATGAACCATTAGACTGGATTTTGTAGTCAGATCTATAAGGTTGACGGTAAGATGAATCGGAAGGGCGACTTTTAAATTTGTGAGTGGCGTCAACTTGCTCATTTAAAGTGGCAGGGAAAACTAGACATTTATCCAATGTGTTCGTTCCACCGCATGCATCGCATGTACTGGTAGCTTTGGCAGAAAGACGATTCACCTGGCTTGTAAAATCCTTGATTTTTTCTTGAAGAGTGGTGAGATCATCAACAACGTGAATACCGGATTGCTTAGAACCTCGAGTAGGCTGCCAATCATAGCTGCTTGCAACAAGACTTTCAAGAAGAGCATTGACTTCTGTTGGAGTTTTATTGAGAATTGATCCTCCAGATAAGGAATCAATATGCATTCTGGTTGTATTCTTTAACCACTTATAGAAATATTAAAATTTAATCCACTCATCCATGTTGTGATGAGGACATTTACGCAAGAGTCCTCTGTATCTTTCCCAGGCCTCGTGTAGGCCTTCTCCACCTCTTGCAAAAAGGCAGTGATGTTGTTACGTAACTGTAGGTCCGGAAAACTCCCAAACACACGATATCTAATCTAATACAAGTGCGGAATCCTTGTATAAGATTGATTCAAGAGAAATAGTAGAAGAATAGACTAGATCTATGAAAAGATGGAGTCTTGAATGAGAAATCACTACTATTGAAGCTGATCGTAAACAAGCAATGAACAAGAAATCGTAAACTGCCTTTAGAATGAATAGAAAAGCTTTTTGAAATCGATTACAATGAGGTGGTATTTATACCACCTCATACAAAAACTTGGGCCAATCATAAACACTAATCTAGCCCAATCATAATCATTTAAATGGCCCACATGGCCTATTAACTAAGCTAGATTAAGCCCAAATACAAAAGCCCAACTAATGTTCATGCCTTACATAATATAGCCCTACAATCTTCCCCTAGGCATGAACCATTAGACCACTTCACGGCAGCAGCAAGTCAAACCTGAAAGATGTTTGAACGTTGTTCGACCACCATCCGTTCTCTACAATCTTCTTCGCTGCTCCATCAAATATGCCAACCCTTATAGCATTCGCCATATCATTCTCGTCTCCAAGTATGGGTTGGGTGGCCAGAAGCTTGATATCTCTCTCACCAAATCTAAGCAAATCCACCGGGTCATAAAATCTGAATTGACGCATCGGCTTGCAGAGAACCACCACTTCATGTGTTGTTGGATCGTAATACCAGCAATCAAAGTTTCTTACCAGTGTTTCATCCTCGATCTCGTCCAACATATTAATCACCCTTGTGCGCTTAGTAGGTGGTCTCCGTGCTTCTCCAATAGACTGCCCTGTCACAGGGTCAGTCCCGGTCTCTCTCCACCTGACCTCCTTCAGCTCGAAATCTCTGAAATCATTCTCCATGTGGCCTAGCAGATTATCTCTGATCTGATTACCTTCTGGTCCATTCCACCTGTTAATAAATGGAGCTCTCAGAAGGCTCCTGATCTCAGGCTCAGTCCAGGAGTGAAATTGAGCACGTGAAGAGTAGTACTCCACTGGACTATAACCGTCACGGATCACGGCAAAGATTTTCTTCTCCATATCGTAATGCCAGCATAAGATAGTCTCACGACTCCCACGTCTATCAATCGAGCTTTCACCAACATCAATGGTGTACTGTGTGGGAGCTGGTCCTTGGAAAAACTCCTTGAACCAGTTTTCATGGAATCTTGGAGCCTTTGAGATGATCCTGCCACAGTGGGCGTAATCCGGCATCACTATATTCTCATCTCCTTCGTCAGTCTCCATTGCATCAGCAGCTTGATTTCCCTGAGATGAACTCTGACCAGGGGCACCTGTGTTGTTAGGCCCTGCACCATCTGTCAGTGCATTAACCTTCCTTCTCAGGTCCTTTATCATCTTGTAAAGATATTCCATTCTTTCCTTGTCTGCCACCTCATACTCTCTCATATATTTGTTGCTTGCCTCCTCCTTCTCTCTCAAACGTTGGTTTTCTTCCATGAGAGCCTTGATCTCATTCTGTCTGATCCTATTCTGAGAGATCAGGAAGTTGATCTGAGGATCAGCACTAATCCTCAAATCTATTGGAAGCTCAGCAGCCATCAATGGGCGGAAACCTGGAGCCGCGAGTGGTTGGCTAGTCGCGGTAGACATGCTCACTCTAACCGGACTTGGAGCAACGAAGGTGCTCTCAACCTCCAGAAATTGCCTATCTTCACGTACAGGGCTTTGCACGTTCAGAATCGGACTAGCTTGCTGCACAGGGGCAGGTTGATCAACCACATCTTCAGTCTGTGTGAAAGACGGTTGCTCTTGAAGGGCTTCATCAACGGTTTCTTCTTGACTACTGGGACCCTCAGAACTGGGTCCAGTTGGTTCTACAATCATTAGGCTCGAGCTAGTCTTGGTGAATTTGAACCGTATGCTCCTTGGATCTGATTTCTTTCGTGGAGATGGTTCACGAGCAGGGACGGGTTCTTCTACGAAAACTTCATCAACATTTATATTCAGCTCAGGAGGTGTATCATCACTGCCAGACGACCCAACCATATCTTCTCTTGACCTTTTATGGGTTAGTGGCTCCAAGTCCCCATAAATATCATCTTCAGTTATGTCCTGGCCAGTAAGGATGTCATCCATTATATTTTCTTCATCTGATGGAATGACATCATCTTCTTGTACATTGACAGCTAGAGGTAATGTGGCATCCTGGTCCTCAGCAACGGATGCGTTAACATTGGGAACCTCTGCCTCCGGCTCAGAGTCATCCATTACTTGTTCCCGTGCCACTTCTGGGAATGCACCTCTCTTAACCCACTCCAATCTTCCTTCAAATGTCTGCTTGCCTGGTCTGTCTTGGGTTTGCAGACCAAAGACTCCAATATCCATCACTTTTACATCAAGCTTCTCAATTCTCTCTTCTATCATCGGATTCTTCATTACCACCATTTGAACAAACCTAGGTGTCTGAAAAACCGAGGTGGTGGGCAAATACCTTGGTTGCGGAAGCGGATCGAGTCTTTGTGTAACTCGTTTTTGTAGAAACAAATGAACACCCGGATATGAACACGATGGTGTTTGAGATGTGATGATGATGATGAGCAAAGCTAGTGTAAACATGGATATATGAAGAACAAGATAGATAGATAAACAAGGTGGAATGATAGATAACTAAAGATAATCGAATGATTACATTTTACCTACCCCACACATTCCCGGGTATCATGAACTTACTAGGTGAGTTCATGAACCCTCGACAAGCTTCAAAGAACCATGACTAACTCTCTCTCAAACATACACTTATCATCAAGTCTTTCACATGAGAAAGACTTGCTATATATACTACAAACTCACTAAGGGCATAATAGTAAAACTACCAACTAGTGACAATATTTAAACAATAAATAATATTCACTAGAGCCATCTTCTTTAGTTGAGTCTTGTGTCTTGAGTTGTCATGTTCTTCACCGTGTTGTCGGGACGGTAGACATTAAGTGGCCGTTGAGTATTAAACACATCTATCCAAATCTTGTTGGCTCGGTATCTCGATTCCCAACAATCTCCCCCTATTTGGTAGATGGTATACTCAACACTTGTGACATTGGTTCTTGTATTCTTGCATCTTGACTTCAAGAAAATCTTCATGTAGTTTCAAATCTTTTGTTCTTCAATTCTCCTTTGTGAAGCTCCCCCTATAATAAACATTCTTCAAGCTTCTGCCATAAGCTGTAATGCATAGGGTGTTTACAAATATCAACACAATGACAATTTACTTGAGGACTAAGTCACAACTCAAGTTGCCAATATTGTTGAAAATAAACAATATAAAGGATCAATGAAAAACGCGAGAAATAAATCCA
This sequence comes from Deinandra increscens subsp. villosa, assembly GCA_039602395.1. Lineage (NCBI taxonomy): Eukaryota > Viridiplantae > Streptophyta > Magnoliopsida > Asterales > Asteraceae > Deinandra > Deinandra increscens. The sequence continues at coordinate 65,446,819 of JBCNJP010000023.1, forward strand.
CAATTCAACCAACTTGAAATACTTGGCCGAATACCAAACCGATGCGTTGCACGAAGATAAACCACTTCTTTTGTGCTAATAACCTTGCCTCGATTTTTACCATAATGGCAATATCACAACTGTTACGGCTTGAGGACTCTTCGAAGATTAAAATTCACATTTGCTTTGCTCATGGCTTGCAACAAGTCTCATCACATTTTCTCCCCCTAGACTTTTGCAACCAAGCAAAACAATAAATCTGTTCTGTTAATATCAAAACCCATAAGCAACCTTTTCATCAACAAACTTTTGAAATCCAACAGTAGCAATTTATCTCTCATATCAAACTTGTGCACAACTCTTATCGTCAAATATTACCTCATAACACGTCTGCTATATATCGAAGCAATCTGATATAGGAGTATAATTTGATGTACCTGATGAGATGACTACAAAATAATAGCTTCAAATTGTTGTGGTTGTTGGTTTGTAACAGAAGTAAAGAATCGAACCCGAACCCGTAACCGAAATCTCGAACAGAAGCTTAAACGTAATCAGGATCCAAACCCTTTATCGAGATCTCGAACCGATACATTGTTGATTATAACCTTGCTAACCGTTTCGAACCGAATTACAACAATACAGGGGTTCAACACTTGAGATGAATATGACCTGAACAGTTTCCGATGGTATTCACGTTTTTCCGGCGGTCGGGAGCATTACCAGTCGTCTGAACAGTGAGCAAAGGCAAATACCGGCGGCCAGATGCGGTGGACTGAAGGCGTGACAAAGGTAGTATCCGGGATCTGAGCGTCTTCGGCGACCTAAGGAACGCAAAGAAGCAAGCTCCGGCGTGTTGAGCTACTTTCAGTTGCTTCTCCGGTGACTAGTGAACTCCGGTTGAATGTTCTGTGTGATGATCGAGCGGAATGGAGTTAAGCGGATCTAGTCTTCCGGTTCAAAGGGGATTTCCGGTCGAACTAGGTTTTCCGGTTCAAGTGACATTTTCCGCTTGAAGTCGCTTTTCCGCTTGAATGTTGAAGCGGACCAAATTTCCGGTTGAACGAGATTTCCGCTTCAAGTTCATTTTTCCGGTTGATCTTCACAAATCCGAAATTCCGCTTGAAGGTTTGAGTCGGAATGTGGTTGAAGCGGACCCAGTTTCCGCTTGAGAGTTGAAACGGAAACGAGGAGAGAGAAACATGAGCATCTGTGTTTTCTGCTTTCTCCGACAACCACCTGCTACACTCCATCTCTTTACTAGAAACCCTAGAAGATCCAGATCCGTAGCTGTTGACCATTTCTTTACGTTAACATTCGAGAATGTGTAGCATCTGAGAACATGTAGAATCTATCTCCATCACCGTCAACTTATTCATCCTTGTAGAGCCCTACTATCGAAACTGTGAGCATCGACAGTCTGAATGATCACAGTCAACCCGGACTTCAAATATGTTACCACCGTCACCTTTGTTCTTGCCGAACCCTAATATCATCTTCATGAGCCCAGAAGTGTCGCCATGTTACTATCGTCACCTTCGTAAACCCAGAACAAAGCTTGAACCGACATCATCATCAATCCATCTTCATCACCGTTTGAAACTCTTGGACATTCACGAACATATGAACGAACGAGCTGCAGTCTCGAGTTCATCTGAGTTCCAAAGATCGGTGTACAGCAATTACCAACTTACAACTCTCATGATTTTGGTTTCTCTCATGATGTTTTTCGAAGAAAGCGAGAGAAAGCTTGTTCATGAGACTGTGAAGATAGAATAGGATAGCGTACGATGGAGAGAGATGGACTTTTACTTTTTGCAGGTTTCTTGGAAGTAGGTTTCTTTAAAGTTGTAGAGAGAGAAACTCAATAAAAGTAAATGAAAAGCATGTTTGTCGGTTATTTTAAGATGATTGTGGGACTCAATGAAAATGAAAGCTATAAAGCATTTTGAGTCAACACTCCATCAGAAAAAATAAGATGGGACATGAGATAATTAAGGAAACACCGGATAATATGTAGTATATGTCTTGAAAGACTCAAATCATGTGCATCTAATTATTTAAAATTCTAAATAACAAGATACATATTCAAAGATTTGAACGGATAGAATGGGTTTTGAAGAAATACATGGGTACTTCAAACACAAAAACCCAGTGACATTTTCAAGAACACCACAAAAACAAAAGAACACATAGGTTTTGACTAATCTAAGAAGGAAAACTTCAAAAACCTTTTTAATAAACTTTGAAAGACATGGAGGGGAGTACAAAATCTTTCCAAAAAGTTTACATCTCCATTTGTTTACAAAAACAAGCATATGAACACAAAGTTGAGATATCAACGGTTAAGTTGCATAATCTCGACCGTGGCTCTGATGCCAATTGAAAAACCGAGGTGGTGGGCAAATACCTTGGTTGCGGAAGCAGATCGAGTCTTTGTGTAACTCGTTTTTGTAGAAACAAATGAACACCCGGATATGAACACGATGGTGTTTGAGATGTGATGATGATGATGAGCAAAGCTAGTGTAAACATGGATATATGAAGAACAAGATAGATAGATAAACAAGGTGGAATGATAGATAACTAAAGATAATCGAATGATTACATTTTACCTACCCCACACATTCCCGGGTATCATGAACTTACTAGGTGAGTTCATGAACCCTCGACAAGCTTCAAAGAACCATGACTAACTCTCTCTCAAACATACACTTATCATCAAGTCTTTCACATGAGAAAGACTTGCTATATATACTACAAACTCACTAAGGGCATAATAGTAAAACTACCAACTAGTGACAATATTTAAACAATAAATAATATTCACTAGAGCCATCTTCTTTAGTTGAGTCTTGTGTCTTGAGTTGTCATGTTCTTCACCGTGTTGTCGGGACGGTAGACATTAAGTGGCCGTTGAGTATTAAACACATCTATCCAAATCTTGTTGGCTCGGTATCTCGATTCCCAACAGTGTCATTAAAAATTGTTCTCTGGCACTTAGTTCTGCATTGCCTATCCAGTCAATTAGCATCATCTTTGAAAAGTTGAAGTTCCAATCTAAGGCCAAAGCAACGAAGGCAGTTCCATGAAGTTGATTTAATTGATCGAAGCTTGTCCTTTTCCCAAGAAAAGATTTCTGCATATAGTGCGCCAGACACCTCCAGTAGTGCGGCAGAAGCTTCTTGAAGATGGGTGGAAATTTTCCTTCATACCCCATTGATTGTGCCCCTGCCAGAACTACCTCTTTCGAATACTTGATAGGATGCGAAGCATCATCAGTAATGTTCAGCCCTTGCCTTATATCTTCTTCCTCAATAACAATTTGTCTGTTATTGACCGTTGCAGTAATCCTTGTTTTGTCAGAATTTGCCCTGGCAGTTCCCCAAAATTCTCTGACCAGCATCTCGTCGATGAGAACATTCGTCCTCAAGGCATGGTTAATTTTGCACGTGTTCATTCCGGCCACCAGTGAGTAGAATAACTCCATGTGTTTTTCAGGCGGGTCTTCTAGGTATGCCGGCATGCAATGATCTGGTTCATATTTTATATCTCCAATTAGCATCTCTTCAGCCATCTGAGAAATACAAGACATATGCATCAGACATATTTAATCAAAAACTGCTTTGATTGGTAACAATTTGAAAATCACTTGATTAACTCATTTAATTTGAAAAATTCTGAAAACTTCAATTGAATTATTCAAGTGAAATATTTGGATTTGAGTCATATGTTTCACAAGCATTTGATTTATCTCAAAATTGATTAAGTTTGATCAAATTCTTAAGAATTATAAGTTAATGATTTTATTATGTAATTAATCAACTGATTACGATTCTAAGTGTAGGTTTACGATTCCAGATTGGGTTTATGATCCAAACAGGGAGTTTACGAATCTCTAACCGGGTTTACGATCAGGCCAGTTTAGGTTTAATCATAATCAATCAGGCCCAATCGTAAACTTCTAAAATCGTAATCTCGCGATCGTAAACTCGACTCGTGAACATCGATCGTAAACGAAAATCGTAAACATCGATCGTAATCACTGAATCGTCGTCTTCTTCACCATCATTATCGTAAACGCCATTTCCGCCATAGTCAAACCTGCAAGTTTCTCGAAAACACGATTTAACACATCAATAACACAAGATAATCATCATTCACTACCTTTTAAGAGTTCTAAGTGTAAAAACGACTTCAACACTTGTAAAAAGAACTCGAAAACAGTCAATGACCCGAGTTAGGGTTTTGACGGTAAAAACTATGAATGGGTGCAGGAAACTTGAGCAAACAGACGATTTACGAGGGGTTTTTGGTTTGGAGATGATTACGAAGGAGTTGGTGAGGATGGATCGCCAAGCGGAGGTCGGAAATGGTCGGAGCAAGTTTTCCGGCGAGGGACGACGGCGGAGTGAGGGTTTCTCGGCGGATTGAGAAAGATCAAATGGTTTGATCGTAAACCAATTAGGGTTTTTATACCCTATTTCGAAATTTTCATTTTTACCCCTTATACTCCAAAATTTGTTTAAATCACCTCCCAAACTCTTAACAATTAACAGTTCTCTTTAAAAGATGTTTAACTTTGAGATATAACTGAGAATTTTAACGAAGCTTCCCCTCAAACTTAGAATTCTTTCAAGTTTACCCCAAACTTGATAAAATGAGGATTCTCATAAGATTTGTCAATTTTAAAACTTTGAGAATTTTACAAAACTTCCCCTCAGACTCATACCCCGAGTATCCGATCATGATCATGAAAAATTAAAAAGTTTAAACAAAACAAGTTAAAAAAAAAGGATAAAATCAAAACCAAAATATTTACAAACTTACCTTAGAAATTTAAAATAATTACATACCTGGTGCTGGTATTTTTCACAGATAATATCAGACAGGTCTTTGACTGAGGAACCCTTTTCAGCTTCCGTTACTAGACACTCTAGACAATTGTCAGGTGGTTTGAACACAGAAACTCACATCCAGTAAAGTGCTTAAATATTGTACAGATTTACCGATATGTTTAACCGTCCCCACACCCAATTTTCCATAGCAAAACCTGCCCAACCTCAGAGTTTATTGAGGATTCACAAACCCCCAACTTGAGGAACCATGCAATACTGTTTTGACTACCACTTATTTCTATTTTTCATACATTATCAGTTGATGATCAGGTCGGCCGCATAAGCACGCAGAGAAGACCAACTGAATAATTTTATTTTCTTTTCTTTTTCTTTTTCAGAATATTCATTTTTTGAATTCTTTTCTGTGGTGTTGTCTTATACAGTATAAGCATGGCGTGTGAGAGAGTGAATACTAGGTAAATACCACTCTCAACCCGTTTTTGTCGGGACTCAGTTTTTTAAACCATGTAGACTAGGATGGGAAACTAAACATGTATAGAGTTTAAGATTACTGCACTTACATAGATGATCATTGTTTTGGTTGAGCTTACCGACATATCATCTTCGAGCAGTCTTTCACATCAGCCTTACACGTGTCAGTCTCCAACCGTCTTTGAACAATTTTTAATTTTAAGTCCTATCAAAAGACATCATAAAAACTTTTCAGTTTAACCAGCACCATTTCTTCCCCTGTTTTTGTGAAGCTTTTTAAACAAGACTCAATTTTTCAGTCATTTTCTATATATATATATATATATATATATTTTTTTTAAATATTTTTTTTTTAAATAAAAATTAAAAACCAAAAACTTTGTACAAAAACATAGATGATCAGATCATTCCTCGAAGGCAATCATCTTCAGGCCTTCAACACAAGATTCAAAATTAGGACGAGGAATGGGCTTTGTAAAGATGTCCGAAACATTCTGATCGGAGCTTACCTTTTGTAGCTGAATTAGCTCACGATCAAAGCAATCACGAATAAAATGTACCTTGATATCAATGTGCTTGGTTTTGGAATGTTGGACGGGGTTTTTCACAATCTCAAGAGCAGCAGCGTTATCACAAAATATGGGAGTGTTAACGAATTCCATACCGTAATCCGTGAGCTGGTTTTGGATCCACACTACCTGTGAAGTACCGGCAGATGCGGCCACGTACTCAGCTTCGGCAGTTGATTTGGATACGGTATGCTGCTTCTTGCTCTGCCAAGAGATGAGCCTATCTCCCAGGTACTGACATCCTCCAGTAGTAGATTTCCTGTCAAGGTCACTACCTCCATAATCACTGTCAGTAAAAGCATATAATTGAAAATCAGTGTTCTTCGGGTACCAAAGACCAAGCCTAGGCCTGCCCTTCAGATACCTGAAGATACGTTTAACAGCAGCTAAATGAGAGAGTTTAGGGTTAGCCTGATATCGAGCACACACGCAAACTGCATACATGATGTCTAGCCTGCTTGCTGTCAAGTACATTAGTGATCCAATCATCGACCGATAATGGAATTCACTCACTGACTCCCCGTTAAGATCCGCTGTCAAGAGTGGTCTGGATGCCATGGGAGTGGCGATGGGTTTGCAATCCTGCATCTTGAATTTTTCCAGAATCTCATTCACGTACTTCTCCTGATGAATAAGAATCCCAGAATCATCCTGCTTAACTTGAAGTGCAAGAAAGAAACTCATCTCGCTTTGGTCACTCATCTCAAACTTCTTCTTCATAATCTCCTCAAACTCGGTGCACAATTCTTCGTTTGTCGATCCGTAGATAATATCATCTACATATACTTGCACCATGATTATGTCTTCGTCCACCCTTTTCCTAAACAGTGTCTGATCAACAACTCCTCTTGAATATCCATTCTCCACCAGGTGAGTGGACAACGTTTCATACCAGGTTCTAGGAGCTTGATGCAGACCGTACAGAGCCTTATCCAGCAGATAAACGTGATCTGGATTTTCTTCATCTATGAACCCTGGTGGTTGAGCAACATAGACTTCCTCGTTCATCTCTGCATATAGGAAGGCAGTCTTCACATCCATCTGATGTACGGTAAAATTGAGATACGAAGCCACAGCTAGAAAGATCCGAATTGCTTCCAATCTTGCCACCGGAGCGTAAACCTCATCATAGTCGATACCGTGGACTTGCCTGTGCCCTTGTACTATCAACCTTGCTTTGTTTCTTACAATGATCCCCGAATCATCCTTCTTGTTCTTATAAAGCCACCTCGTGGGAATCACCTTCCTACCATCAGGCCTCTTCACAAGTCGCCACACTCCCAGCTTTGAGAACTGATTAAGTTCATTGTGCATGGCCTCCATCCAGTTTGGATCTTTGAGAGCAACCATCACATTGGGAGGCTCAATCTGGGAGATAAAGCACGAGTACATGCAGACATTGATATCTCCTGTGCGGCTTCTAGTTCTAACTCCTGAAGACACAGGTCCAAGTATGTTACTGACTGGATGGTCCTTGTTGATCCTTGAAACCTGTATATCTGGCACAGACACTGAAACAGGCAGATTAGTATTCACAAGATTATCATTTATATCACTAATACCTGAACATTGTTGTATTTTTGCATCAATATCACACGTTCCCGAAGTTCATGAAGCATCTGCGTTGGCATCTGCGGTGACAGTTGTGGGAACTGGAACTGGTGCTTTGTCACTGACTCTTTCAACAGAAGGTCTTGATTCAGAAGACTGTGTGATAATCTCTTCCTCTTCACCCAAATTATGAAGATCATTTGAAAACTTGAAACCTTCAAACAGAGACCCGTAGTTAAAAATCCAATCTGGTCCAGTCCCTGCATCCGTCGGATTATCTTCAAGCCAGTCCACATTGAATGCTTCAATGATCAACCCAGTGGTCTTGTTATAGACTCGATAAGCACTATTTCCTGAATAACCAACGAAATAACACTCATCCGCTTTCGCCTCGAATTTCCCTACGTCGGACTGAATCAGCACCGTGCACGGACACCCGAAAGTCTTGAAATAACCCACTGTCGGCTTTTCTTTGTAGACAATCTGATATGGAGTTTTCTCATGACGTTTGTTCAACAGAACGCGATTTTCCACATAACATGCTGTGTTGACTGCCTCAGCCCAGAAGAAGATTGGTAGTTTTGCTTCACACATCATTGTCCTTGCAGCTTCAATGAGTGTCCTATTTCTTCTCTCAGCTACCCCATTCTGTTGTGGAGTGTAGGGAGCACTGAACTGTCTGTCTAAGCCTTTAGCCCCACAAAACAAATTCAACTCAGCATTCTTGAATTCCGTTCCGTTATCCGATCTGATAGCTTTGACCTTCTTGTTCAGCTGGTTTTCTATGAGTGTGACAAACTGTTTCACTAGGGCAGGAGTTTCATACTTGTTAGACAAGAAGAAGACCCAAGTAAAACGTGAATAGTCGTCCACAATCACAAGACAATAGGAGAACTTGCTGATGCTCTGAACTTGCATAGGCCCAAATAAGTCCATGTGTAAGAGTTGTAGAACTGACGACACTGAATTTGCTATCTTCGGACGATGTGGCAACTTGTGCTGCTTCCCCTTTGCACATGCCACACATTTTTCAATAGAGGAGAAGTCTTTAATCGGCAGCTTTCTGACATGCTCTCCCTTCGCGAGCTTGGTCAAATTCTTCATATTAGCATGCCCTAGTCGTCGATGCCACAACATAGCCAAATTTTCATTATGTTTTGATATGAGGCATGCTTCTTCTGACGTTGGAGGTTTGCCCAAGTTTAGAAGATATGAATTTGATCGTCTTGGAGTACGCATCAGTACGCACTCCTCGGGAATCTTCACACCAGGCTTCAATATAATACATTCTTTTCGATTGAACATCACAGAATAGTCCTTGTCACAGATCTGAGACACACTCAGCAAACTGTGCGACAGTTCCTCCACGTAATGAACATCAGAAAAAGACAGATTTCACTCCTCACCACACCTTTCTTACTAATTCTACCACCCACACCTCCTGCAAATGAAACTCCTCCACCATCGAAATCTTCTACATCTTCCAAAAGGGACAGATCTCCGGTCATGTGTCGGGAGCAACCACTATCAACGTACCAGAGATTGCTGATAGATCTTCTTGGCTGTCCCTACAAGAATAAGAAATTAATGAGATCCAGGTACCCAGGCTATAACAGATCTGGGCACACTTCCAGCATCAATGTAGTTAACTAGTTGGTGGATCATTTCAGATTTTGATCCAGACACATTTCCATTCTGAATGTTGACTTTTGGTTTCCAGGTGGATGGTTTCTCTGGTTTCAACACAGTTGTTGAAATTTTCACAGACACAGGTTTCTTCTGTGGTGAAGTGACCTTTTTACCAGTTGGCTTTTTAACCGGTGTCCACTCAAGTTTTAGCTTTGTATACACAAGTTGCTTTGTTTGGGTGACATTGCTTTGTTTCAAAACCTGTTGCTCGGCTTTCGCTTTGCCATTAGGTTGATTAACCCTTTTTACTTTTGCCACTTGTTTTTCAACAAATTCTGGTTTTATCTTTTGGTAAACTCCTTTAGATTCAAAAGTTTGTTTTGGAGTTCTGGTCACTTTCCACTTATCCACAACAGGCTTTGTCACAGGTGCCCTTGCATTTGAAACCTTAGACTGTTCAGTCTTCATTGGTTCAAAATGCTGCTTCCCCTGAAACACAGCTTGTTGCTTCTGCTTTTGTTTTTGTTTTTCACCTGTCATCATTTTCTCCAACATACTAGTCCGTGGGTTTTGCGGATAGTATGGTTGGTAAGGTCTATTAACACAGTTAGCTGCAAAATGTCCTGGCTTTCCACATTGAAAGCAATTCATGAGCCTAGGCCCATTGACATGGCTACAGAGGTACGTACGTCTTGGGTAAGACGACTTCCACTCTGGCTTATCATCCCATTTGTGTATAACACGTTGTTTATCCTTATCAGATTGTGTAATTAAACAAAATTGTTCCGATTTAGATTTGTTTGTTCTATTAAAAGCTGACACAACCTGGGGATAAGCAACAAAGTCCTTGGGCTTAGTCTCACGACCGATATTTGTGTTAGGCACACGAATTTTAAAACCAGACACTTTTTCATTAGATTCTGAAACATTTTTTAATAACGATACAACTACTTGTTTTGACTTGGATGTTTCTAGTTCTGACACAAGTGCCATTACATCATCCTTAGGTAAACATAAACTAGAACTACTAGAACTACTAGACGCATGACTCTCATCCACTCTCTGACACTCTGCATCCTTCTCAGAAATGTCTTTGATTTCTACTTCATCTGCACAACAAACAGATACATTAGAAGCGCTCACACAGTTATTCAGTGAAGTATTGGATGGACCTGCTTCACATGGGTCTGTCATCACTCTGTCCATTTTACCCAACCCATAAGTCATGTGTTTTTCATTCTCAATTTCCTCTTCAGTCAAAGGCTTCACTCCTACCAAGACACTATCTAAGGGAGGTCCTTCCTCATGCATTTCCGATGCAGATCTATCTATCTGATCCTCCTCTAAGATCATTCCTATAACATCTCTAGTTTTATCTTGAGGGACAACGTTCTTGCTTGTAAAGCTAATTCCTATTCCACCTTTGTCTTTTCCCATTCTAACCTCAGTTATGCAAGTGTCTAAAGATTTACTAGCCTACAACATCCTTTTGCTTCTCATAAGGTTGATATCAAGCTTAACCTGCATTTCATTGTTCTTATGCTTAAGCTCTTCTATCTGTTTACTTAGCTCAGCTATTTCTAACTTAGCATTGTCATACAAATAGGCATTCTCAGTTGCAAGGTTCTTATATTTTGTTATATCTAATTTCTGGGCTTTAACCTTCTCTTCGTTCTTTTGCCATCTTCCCTTAAACGAACTCTTTTCACATTTTACTTCAAACAATTCAGATTCAAAGTTTTTGCAATATTGTCTAAGAGTAGTAATTATACGATCACAAGCAGGGTTAGAACATACCTTGGTGTGGTCTGCTGCCATAGCTTCATTCTCCTCAGGTTCTTCTTCAGTAACCACAAAAGCATGCTCCTCTTCATCATCATCATCCATAGTCGTCATCATAGCATGTGTCAGACTCAGATCCTTCAGCTGGGGGGTCCAGTCATAACCTCCACCTTCCTGCACTACCAAGGCACTTGTCTCCCCCTTTGCCTTCCCATCAGCTGGCTTCTTCATCTCTGCTTTCTCCTTCCTTGGTTTGCTGCACTCCCTAGCAAAATGCCCATATTCATCACAATTGTAGCATCTAAGCTTTGTCTTATCAAACCCCATTCTGATCTTGTCCTGATCCTTCCAAACATTTCGCCCTGTAGTAGCCATGAACTTCTTAGCCCTGAACACCGCCATAGCCATTTGCCAAGAGACGTCCAACATCTCCACATCCTCTGGATTAATCTGATTAAGCTCCCCCGAAAGAATCTCAGAAGGAATTAGGGTTCCGGCCATTAAAGCATGGTAACTGTTCATGAATCCCATACCCAGTGCAAAATTGGGATCGTTGTTAGCCTCAGACGTGTCACCTCCACTTGAACTAGATTGGGGTTGTGCCACAAATGCCTTCGTTTGGGACATCGAACTTGATCCACTTCCAACAGTCTTTCCTTTCTTCTTCTCATCAACCTCTTCCGACAACAAAGCTTGATTCAGCTTCCCAGCCAAACTAAGTGAGCTTATATGATTCAACTCACGCTGCTTATCATCAATCAGCTTGGACTTCAGCTTGTTGATCATTTCATCCAGAGACAGCTCACTCAATTTGTTGTTGTCCTTAATAATTGAGATATTGGTGTTCCATGACTTTGGCAAATTGTTTAGCAGCTTCAAATTCTTATCTTCCGTTTCTGGCTCCACACCATAACTTGACATTTCTGCCATCAGAGAGACAAATCTTTGCACTTGTGCTTCGAAAGATTCACCTTGGATGTGATTAAACAAATTGAATTTCTGCTTCAACATCTGCTTTCGACTTGCCTTGATGTCTGGATTTCCTTCATATGCAACAATCAATGCATTCCACAGTTCCTTTGCCGTCTTGCAATGCTTAAAGCCTTGAGCAATATCTGGTGTCAATGCCATTGTCATAATTGCAAAAGCCCTCTCAGCCTTGTTACATCTTTCCCAGTCTTCATCCTCAAACTCATCTTCAGTCTTAGCCTTTCCCGCTTTAGCTCCCGCTCCATGCATAGGTATGTGTGGTCCATTTAGCACTGCTCTCCACAACCTTAAATCAACACTCTTCAAGTGGTTTTCGAACCTATACTTCCATTCCAAAAAGTTATATGCTGACGTAAGTCTAGGTGGACGAGTAATAGATCCGATCTCGAAGTCCAACTTCTGATACATGCTTGGTTCAAAGTCCATTCCGAAAGCTTAGGAAACCTAAAACTAAAGTCCAAACGACCAAACACTGAGATTACGATAGAAAAACCTTGATTACGATCGCAAATGCCCAATTACGATCGTAAACACCTGATTCCGATGATAACAGTCGTAAACAGAGATTACGATACACGATTACGATTCTGATAATCGTAAACACCCGATTCCGATTGGCAAGAGTCGCAAACACCGATTACGATCAGATGTGATCGTAAACTACGATTCCGATCCCGCGATTCCGGTTGGCAAAGTCGTAAACACCGATTACGACCTTGAAAAGTCGTAAACTCCAAAAGTACGGATCGTACTCGCCTAAAAACCAGATCTTGAAACCGTAAACGCACACCAGGAGCAGATCTTCAACTGCAACTGATCGTAAACAACCAGAAACCCAGAAAACTGATCGGAAACACGTAGAACAGCAGCAGCAGATGTCGTAAACTCCAAAACCCTTTGAATCTTCAAGAAAAACTCGAACACAAACCAAGAAAACTCTTGAATCAATATCGTGAGAGCCTCGAATCTAAGATTCTTGGCTCTGATACCAATTGTAGGTCCGGAAAACTCCCAAACACACGATATCTAATCTAATACAAGTGCGGAATCCTTGTATAAGATTGATTCAAGAGAAATAGTAGAAGAATAGACTAGATCTATGAAAAGATGGAGTCTTGAATGAGAAATCACTACTATTGAAGCTGATCGTAAACAAGCAATGAACAAGAAATCGTAAACTGCCTTTAGAATGAATAGAAAAGCTTTTTGAAATCGATTACAATGAGGTGGTATTTATACCACCTCATACAAAAACTTGGGCCAATCATAAACACTAATCTAGCCCAATCATAATCATTTAAATGGCCCACATGGCCTATTAACTAAGCTAGATTAAGCCCAAATACAAAAGCCCAACTAATGTTCATGCCTTACATAATATAGCCCTACAGTAACCAAGTAGTTTTGGAGAGTGGGAAGAATTTAACTAGAAATTTATCCGCCAACTGATCCCACATGGTGATGGAGCTTGAAAGTAAAGACTCCAGCCATGTTTTAGCGTTACTAGTCAGTGTGAACGGAAAGAGTTAAAGGCAGATAGCATCAGCGCTAACCCATTCATGTTTGAAAGTGTCACGCATCTCAAGAAATGAATCAAGGTGTGAATTTGAGGACACTCATCAGCGAGGTCATGAAATTGAGAAGCGTTTTGAAACATATGGATAAAGGCGGTCGGGTGATACAAGACTATCCTCCATTGAGAGTTGGCTTCTCTTAGTCAGCGATCGTTTTTGGTTGATTTTGATCTCCTATCTTCCTTAGTTGGGTATTGCTCGTTCAGGTTCTCGTAAAGGTCGAACAAGAGTAGGCTTCTTTGAACAAGTAGAATTAGAAGATGATTTTTTTTGGTGTTTTTAGATTTTTCGGATGTTTTTGGTTTTCTGAAATGATGAAATAAATGAAAAGAATCGAAAGAAACATAAAAAATAAAATCCTAAACTACTTGACTGGGTATGACGACTTGCTTCCCGACAACGCTGCGAGAAATCCTTTGATGCGTGCGAGATGTACATCGTAAACTTGCAAGAAATGACTTGTAAATTTGTGACCTAAATTGTCTATGTACGTAGCATATAGGAAAGCGGACCTATCGTACATCAGTATTTAGAAAGCCTAGGGTAACGAATCACAATCATTACACTAAATTTATTATGTATGCTCAATCAATTAACCAACAAACATATATATAATTAACTAGATAACATTGTCTTAGATAATATCAAATTATTTAGCATATCATGGATGTAAAATAGAAAACACTAGAATTTAAATGTAAACTAAACATTATAATCGCAAACCGAAGGATTAAACACGTCGGATCTTCGATTAGAGAGCTTCTGTACTTGATCTTCCCTCACAAATGCTCTATAGATCTCGATCAACGGTCTTCTAGACGGAGTAATAGCCTTTTGGTATAGGACACAAGGACCTTTTGAAAGATTACCAATCATGTTATATTTATAGGATTTAATTAGGGTTTCCGGAAATGAGCGCGTAACGGGGCATTACCACCATTAGAGATTTATGAATTAGGGCATTGGATTTAATTTCATAACGGGGCGTTATGATGTAACGAGTCGTGATGTGGAGAATAATAAGTCACTATCTCCAATCTTTATTAATTTCACCTCAAAACCTTCTAATTTTCGCATTTGTCACTTTGATCACCTTCGAGAACCTGCTTTGACATTCTGGAACAAAGAAAGGTAAAATGGACCAAAACAACACATAAACTATCAATAAGTAAGGGAGTTTGATCATAAAATAGATGTGTACTTTGGAACACATCAATAAATTTAACTGTCACCATAATATATTTTGTTTCATATAATTAACTTTTATTACACTCTACTCTTTAGTCACACAACCTAATATAAGTAGCCATATGTACTAGGTTTTAGCCATATCAATAAATAAAAGGAGGGTCGTTCTCGTTCCTTACATTTAGCCACACATACTAATTAGTTACTAATTTTGTTTCTTTTAATTTACTAATTACTAAAATCTACTCTTTCGTCACACATCATACTATAAGTGGACATATCTATTTTCTTTTTAGCCACAGTAATAACAATATACCATGACAGTTCCTCACATTTGACCACACTTTTTTAGTGTGGCTAGTAATCGTCATAGTTTTTTTTTTCAAACGTGTTGCTAAAAGCATCCTATATATGTGCTTTTTGTCACATGAATAAAAACGTGTGATAAGTAACATGACTTTCGTCACATCTGGCCACACTTTAACAGTGTGGCTAGTAGTTGTCACACTTTATTCTAGAAGTGTGGCTAAAGGTGTCGTATTTATGTGTTTTTGGTCACATGAATCAAAAACCAAACAAATTCCGTGGCAGCTTGGGACATTTCGCCACTCTTTTGGAGTGTGGCTATAAAATGTCACGTTTTTATGGAAATGTGGCTAAAACCTCTAAAATTGTGTTCATTTTGTCACACCAACAAAAAATGTGTGGCTAAAAGGCACCAAAAGGTATGTATTTGGCAACGGGTAGGAAAAATGTGCGGCTAAAAATAGTGTTACTTACCTTAAGCCACGTGTTTTAAAAAAAAACGAGGTCGGGCGGTTTTAAAAACAAACATGGGCAAAGGCCCATTTTGACGTAGTGCTAGATCAGAAGTCACAAAACTTATCAAATAAACATGAAGACATCCTATTTATACTACAGTTCTCATTCGCATACACTACTCATGCGAATAAGCTTCATTCGCATGCTCAGTTATGCGAATGAGTCTTTGTGTTGAACACTGAATCTTTGGTACGTTATTCATACAACAACAAACACACTTCTATGTCCTAACCTACATTGTCCATCATTGTTCTTTCCATGCTTATATCTATTGCATTATTGTTTTTCTTATGGAAGATCACAATTAGACACTAAGTGTGGGGATGGAAAACTAGTTTCCATCCCCTATTCACTATGCATTTCCAAATTGGCCCGTTCTCCTATAATGACCTGTGACCAATTGAATTTTTTGGTTTTCGTAAAATTAAGTCCTAACGCCCCTTTTTCTTGAAACGACTCATTATGATTCTCTTACTATTCATACCCTAACAGCGTAACGGCTCGTTTTGCATGATTTATCTAGAATTTGTTTTAATTTCTCTATTCTGTTTTGTCGATTTATATGCCGCCAAAGCAATCTAATGCAGAACCATTAAAGAGGCCACAAGGCAAACCAAGGGAACACTTGATCCAACCACCAGTTAAAGAAGGCAACTCAAATTCTAACCACCCGTTCATAGGTGTAACCCTCTAGTATGATGAAGTCTTTAAGCTGAGGGAGGTGGTTCATCTACAAAACTGTTTAAGCCCTTCATGAAAAGGTTGGCCCACACTCCTCTACTCTCCCACGCACTGCAACTTTATTTCATATGGTCCCGACACTCTACTCTAAGGAAGAAGGGTGGAAGCTCTAGCAACCCAAATCGTTGCCCAGGAAAAGGGCCCCATATGAAGGATTCAGACTCAGATGAGTAGAGGTGTTTTCTTGCTACTTGACATTGGTTGATTGTGGTATTTATGGTTATGTAGTAATGACTGTTTGCTTAGCTACTTAACAAGATAAAATTTTATGTTGTGTTTAGATTTGGATAAATTTTAATTTTATGCAGTGTGTTTATTTTTATGCTATGCTTTTATTTTTAGTGTGTTTTATGTTGGGTGAAACTTCCTTTTTGCTTTTAACAATTCTTCTACAAGTGTCTTGTTAGTGAACCAACTATCATAGAGTACGATCTCAATAAAAGGAATCTTGGGTTAATGAAGGAAGTCAACGATTAGGAATATCATCCGCTTACAATCAGACTCGTTTATCTTCATCCTTAATCTCTTATGTTTCGCACTATTTTCAAGTACGTTGAGGCCAATGTACGGTTTCTAGTGTGGGGATGAGAAAATCGCCTGGTTAATTTGCATGTTCTATTGGAATCTCATAATTTTTTTTTTAGTTTTTGCATGCTAAACTTTTACTGCTAAAACTTAAATGATAATGTGACTTAGTTGTTCTATAGTGACTTTACAACTCTCGATTTCTTACAGTAAAGCCAATCCACCATCCATTATATCTTTTGCAACTCGAGGCATTTGTTTTAGACCCTTATGTATAACTGTGTTCCTTAATTGTTTATTTGAGTAGGCCGAACACCATAAAACTTAGGCAACAGTATTAGTGTGCGAGTACGAGGGAGGAAGCCTAGATGTTTAATGATATTTAACCTATACCCATTCCATTTCCATGGTGCGATTTTTAAGTCTAACAAGTTTTTCACTTGCTGGGAACTTGGTTTATATTTATGTATAACATTGAGAGAATGTTGCATGTAACTGAAATCTAGAACTTGACTTATGTATACATTGAGAGAATGTTGCCTTTTCTTTTTCTTATCTATATTTCTTTACCCTTACTAAAATATACCCCTTGTTAGTCCTTTTAGCCTTTTACCTTCCGTTTGTTTTAACCCTTATCAATGTTACCCCTAAACCTGTATCTGAGACTTTTTCATTTCAATCCCCTTATTTTTTATAAGAAATTCGGTTTAGTTTTTTGTTTAAAGTTGGAGTCTGTGAAAATTTAGTTAGTAGTTCATAAACCCGATAGGATATCACAAAAGAATTCTAAAAGTTACGCCGCTGACAAGTAGTTTGACTTAAAAAATCAAAAAAGTTCAAAAATAGTATTTCATTCTTAGTTTGAATAAAAGAAAGATCTATGTATTTGAATATATCACTACTTGATACGCAATGCGCGTCATGAATGTAACACCTGTGTCCGACCCAATTACAAAACCCGACCTGAATTTGAACTTGTAACGCAAATCGGAGTTTTGATTTAACGAAGAACGGAAGAATTCATCTAAATTAAACATTTAAATTATGTTCGGGATATTCCATAATCATTATTTACAGCAAAATAATAAATTTACAAGGTTTTAGGTTAAATGGTTTGATTAAAACAAAAATAAAGCGATTTTGGGGTTTTACGCAATTTCGGTATTCGATTTATCGTTTACCGGGAATCTCGGGGTCTTTACCTCAAAATATATACTTTGAAATATTTTAAAATCATTTTATAACATTAAAAACCAAATGGTTAAATTATTGAGTAATTTTGTTAATTAAAACGCAATTAAATGAATTTACCGTTTTTCGTGCAATTCCTTTAATAACCAGGAATCACGTAAATTTAAAAAAAAAACATATTTTAATGTTCCTTGGTGTTTTATAAGGTCAAGTCACTCGTAAAATTTTAGAGGTTGATTGGGCAGTAGGTCTAGTTGTTACAGCATAGTTCTTCCTCTTCTTGTTGTTGGTATGAGTAGGTGAAGACTCAGCATTAATCTCTTTTTAAACTTCTATCTTTTTGGTTTTAACTTCCTTCTTGTGTCCTTTCTAGGTCAACTTGTCTTTTCTAACATGATTATCAGTCAACCTTTTTCCGAGACGCATAGCATCGTCGAGTGATGCAAAATTGCTTCCCCGTACAGCATCTTGGATGAGCATAGGTAGACCCGCCAATGTATTTTTCAATGCACCGTTGTGTAGAGAGGACCGGATCAGGTAACAGGAGCTTCAGTTCTTGGAAACGATCGATATAGGCTTGGCTTTCTCCACTTTTGTGACATCCGAGAATTCCAAGGTTAACTTCCGTTAGACAATCTCCGTTAGTTACGTTATAAGTGTTAACTTAGTAACTAATGCTTAACTAGGCCGAATACGTCCACGACCTTTGGTTGATCACCGAACCCGACCACTTGTGTTATGTGTTTATGTGTTTATTGTCATTATGTGCAATGTGATTTAAACGCATGATTTAGTACTATTAATAGCATGACAAATTGTGAATCCTTGATTTGTGTGATAAACTGTCCACTTTTGGTTTCCAGCGAAACTACAGATTCGCTCGGTAGCCGGCTAAGCTGTTTGATTTGCATGTGTTCAGAGCCAGTTTCGCTTGGCCAGCGAAACTAGCTCCTGATATAAAGACCATAAAACCCTAATTTCTCTCCATTTACATAAACCACACAAAACACACACACACTCTCCTGGAATTTCTGGTCAGTCGAGAAACACCACGAGCCGACGTGATCTCAGCTTCGAGACATCATCCATTCGGATCCATTCGGACCCTAGATCGAATCGTGAGTCCCAAAACCATTCTTTATGCATTTTCTATGTGTTTTCTTAAAAAATCATGCTTAGATCTTCATGTAATCACTTGATCTTCTGATATGATGTTTAGGAAGGCTAGATCTATCATAAAGTCTGTAACTTTACGTTTGAAATCAAACCATAATGAAGATTCATGCTAGTTAGGTCATTTTAGGTTTAAAATGTGTTTTTAGTGATTTGAATGTGAAAACCCATGTTTAAGGTGTTAAAACTTAGTGTTTAATGTTGGTAAATGATTATGCATGCTAAATATTGAACCACATGAAGTATGAAAGCTGTTAGATTGATTTTTAGGCTGATTTGTGAGTTTTTCGCGACCAGCGACACTGTGTGTTCTCTGGGCGAAACTATACAGCGAAACTGTTTATGCATCCAGCGATACTATGTAGCGAAACTGTAGTGTCGCCCGCGAAACTAAGTAGACCTGCTCGAACGAAACTATCGAGCGAACCAACCTGAACAAAAGTTCAAACCAGTTTCGAGCGAAGCTATGCTAGCGAAACTGTGTCAACAGTTTCGAGCGAAACTAGCAAGCGAAACTGTGTCATCGGGTACTGCCTAGCGAAAGTGCTGCCCGTGCACACGGCGAAACTGTGCAGCGAAACTGCATAGCGAAACTATAACGAAACTGTTAGCGAAACTGAGACCAGACCAAAACCCAGACTTGTACAACTTGTTTGAATGTTATGCTATGACTTACATGATTGTGCAATAATGAAACATGCCTTGATTTCTGAATTATGTGAACCCTTGTTATGATCAACCATCGGTGTCGTGTGTCGATATGTCGTGTCATAGTTCCAACGTGCTATGTTATGGGCCATAGTGACGTGAGTTAAAGATTAGACACAAAACTAATACTTAAGACCTAAACGTGTTCATAGGTCTTCGATAAGAAAACAATATTTGGATTACTTAGCAAGTGTAGCAGTGCAACCAAAGGTGAGTGTCACTAACCCATCTACCGTGAACCCGTTTGGGTCACACTGAATAACTTAATGAAAAACAATGCTGACAACCTTATGAGTGCTATGCACCTCTCTGATGAACTTGAAAGCTTAGGAGTGCTTGGCACCCACTTGATGAACTTGAAGTGTTTTATGGGAAACACTTGTGAAATACTTAAACAACTGTTTCTAAAACAAAACTGAAAATGTTTTCGGGATTCATGAGAACCCAAAATAAACCGTTTTAATATGGCTAGTGTAGGTTAAAGTCTAAACCACATGATATCACATGATTTCTAAGAATTGCCTTATAACTGAAAAAGTCCTCAACTTAATTGTACCATTAATTGTAAAGCTAGGGGATGTTGGGTAGATCTACTGGAGTTTGACAAACTCCGCCTCGTCACACTGGAGGTGCACGGAGGTACAATATCAGCCTATCTGACCGTGATCCCGAGAGGACACGGGGGAGGCAAAGCCGCGATGACGTAGGTCCGCAAAACAAAATAGATGATGGCAAGGCCACTACAATAATAGTCAGCTTTGGTACAAACTTCCTTAGTGCATGGAACAACGGATTAGCTACCCACGATATCGGTTGAGCACTTTAATTATACCAAACTAGTACATACCCGATAACGTATGTTACGGATATTACTTTCACTAAACCACAATACCATGTCTATGGACATCACTGAGCATTGCTTTTCACAAATAACTACTTCATAAGTATATGTTGATACGATTATGATTATGAGACCGGGCCACTGCGTGACAAGCCCACTGTGAACTCACCAACCGTTAAGTTGACACTTGTATGGTTTTCACTTTTGCAGATCGCTGAGGAGTATTCCGGAACGGGTTGGCATGGCACTTGAAGACATTTTATTTTGGTTAAACTTAATTGAGAATTTAAAACAATGAATTTGTAAAGCACGTGGTTAGTGCTAAGATAATATTTTTCCGCTGCGTATTTTGAGACTTTATTTATGACATGTGTTTGGACTAACTCTGATTCGTTTAGTATTTGTAACTAATGGTTGTGGTCCTGTTTGCTCGCACCCCTTAACGGTATAAATTCTGTTAGTGGTTATTTGGGGGTGTGACTCCGTGAGCTCGTGATGGACGAGGCTCACACGGTGCACCCTGGATCAGATAAAATGTACCATGATTTGAAGAACTTGTATTGGTGGCCGAATATGAAAGCCGACATTGCGCGATATGTGGCTAAGTGTTTAACATGCTCAAGAGTTAAGATCGAGTACCAAAAACCTTCTGGATTATTACAACAACCAAAGATCCCAGAATGGAAATGGGAGGATATCTCCATGGACTTCGTAACGGGACTACCACATCGATCGAATCGACCGGATGCGATTTGGGTTATCATTGATCGACTAACCAAATCTGCACACTTTATTCCAATGCGGGAAGCTGACAACATGGATAAGTTGACGAAGCTGTATATCGACCGAATTGTGGCACTTCATGGGGTGCCTAAGACCATTATCTCTGACCGAGATCCTCGATTTACTTCCCGACTGTGGCAATCTATGCAAGAAGCACTGGGAACCAGATTGGATATGAGTACAGCTTATCACCCGCAGACCGATGGTCAGACGGAACGAACTATTCAGACTTTAGAAGACATGCTCCGAGCCTGCGTTCTCGATTTCGGTAAAGACTGGGAGGCTCACCTTCCGTTGGTGGAGTTCTCCTACAACAACAGTTATCATACGAGCATTGGTGCAGCACCTTTTGAAGCTCTTTATGGCAGAAAATGTAGATCGCCCGTGTGTTGGGCCGAAACGGGTGAGAAGGGACTCACCGGACCGAACTCATTCATGATACAACTGAACGCATTATTCAAATCAGAAAACGGATAGCCGCAGCACGAGACAGACAAAAGAGCTATGCCGACAAACGCTGTAAACCTTTGAAGTTCGAGGTGGGCGACAAGGTACTATTGAAGGTATCTCCCTG
The DNA here is from genome assembly GCA_039602395.1 of Deinandra increscens subsp. villosa. Taxonomy (NCBI): domain Eukaryota; kingdom Viridiplantae; phylum Streptophyta; class Magnoliopsida; order Asterales; family Asteraceae; genus Deinandra; species Deinandra increscens. Next base: position 65,468,769 of record JBCNJP010000023.1, read on the forward strand.
GAAAGGAGTGGTACGCTTCGGAAAGCGTGGGAAGTTGAATCCTCGCTATATCGGTCCATTTAAGATCATTGGGGAAGTAGGCCCGGTGGCCTACCGATTACAACTCCTTGCTGAACTCGATGGAGTTCACAACGTATTTCACGTCTCGAATCTGAAGAAATGTCTAGCTGAAGACACTGAAATAATTCCTTTGGAGGAATTGGAAATTGATGAACACTTGAGATTTATTGAGCAACCGGTAGAAATCATGGGACGCGAGGAGAAAGCCCTCAAACGTAGCAAGATTCCGATCGTCAAGGTTCGATGGAACTCAAAGCGTGGACCTGAATATACTTGGGAACGAGAGGATCAAATGAAGAAAAAGTATCCTCACTTGTTCGGGCAAACGTCCACGGAAACTCAAGGTATGATTTAATTTTGGGGACCAAAATTCCTTTAACAGGAGGAGGATGTGGCGACCCTAAAACTTTTGCTTTCTTTCCCCAGCAACTACAGCAACCACGACAGCCGAGGCTGCGAACGCTACAACGCAAGAATAATTTTCGGGACGAAAATTCCACTTACAAGGGGATGATGTGACATCCGAGAATTCCAAGGTTAACTTCCGTTAGACAATCTCCGTTAGTTACGTTATAAGTGTTAACTTAGTAACTAATGCTTAACTAGGCCGAATACGTCCACGACCTTTGGTTGATCACCGAACCCGACCACTTGTGTTATGTGTTTATGTGTTTATTTTCATTATGTGCAATGTGATTTAAACGCATGATTTAGTACTATTAATAGCATGACAAATTGTGAATCCTTGATTTGTGTGATAAACTGTCCACTTTTGGTTTCCAGCGAAACTACCGGGCGAAACTACAGATTCGCTCGGTAGCCGGCTAAGCTGTTTGATTTGCATGTGTTCAGAGCCAGTTTCGCTTGGCCAGCGAAACTAGCTCCTGATATAAAGACCATAAAACCCTAATTTCTCTCCATTTACATAAACCACACAAAACACACACACACTCTCCTGGAATTTCTGGTCAGTCGAGAAACACCACGAGCCGACGTGATCTCAGCTTCAGGACATCATCCATTCGGATCCATTCGGACCCTAGATCGAATCGTGAGTCCCAAAACCATTCTTTATGCATTTTCTATGTGTTTTCTTAAAAAAAGCATGCTTAGATCTTCATGTAATCACTTGATCTTCTGATATGATGTTTTGGAAGGCTAGATCTATCATAAAGTCTGTAATTTTACGTTTGAAATCAAACCATAATGAAGATTCATGCTAGTTAGGTCATTTTAGGTTTAAAATGTGTTTTTGGTGATTTAAATGTGAAAACCCATGTTTAAGGTGTTAAAACTTAGTGTTTAATGTTGGTAAATGATTATGCATGCTAAATATTGAACCACATGAAGTATGAAAGCTGTTAGATTGATTTTTAGGCTGATTTGTGAGTTTTTCGCGACCAGCGACACTGTGTGTTCTCTGGGCGAAACTATACAGCGAAACTTTTTATGCATCCAGCGATACTATGTAGCGAAACTGTAGTGTCGCCCGCGAAACTAAGTAGACCTGCTCGAACGAAACTATCGAGCGAACCAACCTGAATGAAAGTTCAAACCAGTTTCGAGCGAAGCTATGCTAGCGAAACTATGTCAACAGTTTCGAGCGAAACTAGCAAGTGAAACTGTGTCATCGGGTACTGCCTAGCGAAAGTGCTGCCCGTGCACACGGCGAAACTGTGCAGCGAAACTGCATAGCGAAACTATAACGAAACTGTTAGCGAAACTGAGACCAGACCAAAACCCAGACTTGTACAACTTGTTTGAATGTTATGCTATAACTTACATGATTGTGCAATAATGAAACATGCCTTGATTTCTGAATTATGTGAACCCTTGTTATGATCAACCATCGGTGTCGTGTGTCGATATGTCGTGTCATAGTTCCAACGTGCTATGTTATGGGCCATAGTGGCGTGAGTTAAAGATTAGACACAAAACTAATACTTAAGACCTAAACGTGTTCATAGGTCTTCGATAAGCAAACAATATTTGGATTACTTAGCAAGTGTAGCAGTGCAACCAAAGGTGAGTGTCACTAACCCATCTACCGTGAACCCGTTTGGGTCACACTGAATAACTTAATGAAAAACAATGCTGACAACCTTATGAGTGCTATGCACCTCTCTGATGAACTTGAAAGCTTAGGAGTGCTTGGCACCCACTTGATGAACTTGAAGTGTTTTATGGGAAACACTTGTGAAATACTTAAACAACTGTTTCTAAAACAAAACTGAAAATGTTTTCGGGATTCATGAGAACCCAAAATAAACCGTTTTAATATGGCTAGTGTAGGTTAAAGTCTAAACCACATGATATCACATGATTTCTAAGGATTGCCTTATAACTGAAAAAGTCCTCAACTTAATTGTACCATTAATTGTAAAGCGAGGGGATGTTGGGTAGATCTACTGGAGTTTGACAAACTCCGCCTCATGACACTGGAGGTGCACGGAGGTACAATATCAGCCTATCTGACCGTGATCCCGAGAGGACACGGGGGAGGCAAAGCCGCGATGACGTAGGTCCGCAAAACAAAATAGATGATGGCAATGCCACTACAATAATAGTCAGCTTTGGTACAAACTTCCTTAGTGCATGGAACAACGGATTAGCTACCCGCGATATCGGTTGAGCACTTTAATTATACAAAACTAGTACATACCCGATAACGTATGTTACGGATATTACTTTCACTAAACCACAATACCATGTCTATGGACATCACTGAGCATTGCTTTTCACAAATAACTACTTCATAAGTATATGTTGATACGATTATGATTATGAGACCGGGCCACTGCGTGACAAGCCCACTGTGAACTCACCAACCGTTAAGTTGACACTTGTATGGTTTTCACTTTTGCAGATCGCTGAGGAGTATTCCGGAACGGGTTGGCATGGCACTTGAAGACATTTTATTTTGGTTAAACTTAATTGAGAATTTAAAACAATGAATTTGTAAAGCACGTGGTTAGTGCTAAGATAATATTTTTCCGCTGCGTATTTTGAGACTTTATTTATGACATGTGTTTGGACTAACTCTGATTCGTTTAGTATTTGTAACTAATGGTTGTGGTCCTGTTTGCTCGCACCCCTTAACGGTATAAATTCCGTTAGTGGTTATTTGGGGGTGTGACAACTTTCTTATTCCAGATCGTGAAATTCATCTTCTAAATTCTTCATCTCACTACGCGGAGAATAATCTTCCTTCATTATATCCTTGAGTTGATTCCAAGGCAAAGCTAGAGCGTTTTCAGAATCACGAAGTCGTTTCTCGCCATTCCACCAGGTAAGTGCTTTCTTGGTTAGTTAACTGGTAGCATGACGGACTTTTAAATTCTCGGGACAATCACTGTTGGTGAAGGTGCTTTCCATACCCTCGAACCAGTGAAGTAGACCGGTAGGCCCTTCAGATCCAGTGAATTTAGGAGGGCTACAGGAGTTGAAGTGTTTAAAGGAGCAAGTGGTGGCAACACCATGGTGGGTGGGATTAGTGGTTAGGTTTTGTTGAAGTTGCAGCACCATGTTTGGGATGAGCTTTGCCATTTATTTGGCCATCAGCGAGGCCATCTTACGGTTTGAGTTGTCCGTTGAAGTGAATCGACATTCTAAAGAGAAGGAATGTTCGTGAGATAATAGATAAGGCATGGTTGTTAATTGATTTTGGATTAAAAAGGGGAACTTTGCACAAAACATATGAATTTCAGAAATCATGAGGTTTTTAAATAAGGGATAAAGAAGAAATCATGTTGTTGTAGTAAAACATAATGGAATGGTCTTCGTTTCTCGATTGAGAAACTACAACCATGACTAATCAGAGTTAATTGGAATCCGTAGCAGTAATTGACATGCTTTGGCCTAATAGGTTCCAACACTCTCACCAAAGACTTCTAGGTAGGCATCCTGGTCCACACGGCTGATCAGGTTTTATACGCAATGCCTGCCTAGATAGAGACCTCCAGCTACCGATGCCTTCCCCCTTCCAGTTACTACATGTCTACTGCTAGGAACCTAACTCTGACAGAATTTTCAAAATCAGAATTTTCAAAATCCTAAAATGGCACGTAAGGCACCATTACTAAGGATAGAGGCTAGTAAGCCGGAAGGGATTAGTGTACACGTGTTTGTCAAGTGTTAAGGCAACGACGAGATCTAAGAAAGACAATTTTAAGCAGCATCTACAAACATAATATAATAATAGGCATGCAGACATGAGTTAATCATGTAGGACACCTAAGGCATATAGTCTAGGTTATCCGGTTCTAATAACCTAAATCCCTATAGCCAAGGTTCTGATACCAATCTGTCACACCCCAACCGACAACGGAATATGTCGGGGCGCGATGATTGTCCAAATACACATGACAACTAAAATAAGTTGTAATACTTAAACATGCCTTTTTTTATTAATCATTTAAAGATATTGTACAAGAATATTAAACATGCAGTAATACATATCAAACTAATTTAAAGTCCTTAATCTAGGTCTAGCAATCCTAGCGTGATCATATCAAAGCTCTAGTATAAATTCCTACAACATGTATAAAATCAAGTGTCAACCAAAAAAGTAGTTGGTGAGTAAACACAAGTTTATAAAACATATTTTTAACACATGTGATATATGAGATAAGAGATACGTTCGGATATACTACAATCAGTTAATGAACAAGTAATTATAGCAAACCTTCAATAACTTTAGACTTCCCATCAACATTTCCTCATATAGATGGAGACTAGCAGACTAACATACAAAGATTACCATAAAAATTCCACATAGAATTCATCCAATCAACACATAATCGCACAATGTTTAGGGAAACGATTTTGAATATAGATACATGTTACACCCCAAAAAAAGAAGTTAAAGATACGGAGCTATGATTTCTCACAAGTCGGATTATCATTCGAATGAATCACCATTAGTAATGATAATACGAATTGAATATTGAGTCATATCCCATTTTAAAAGAAAGGGGGATTTAGTGAATACTCACCTGATAAGTAGATCGGAAATGAGAGATAGAACAAATTGTGAGAGATAACAATCTGGAGATTATCCTATGGAAGCTAAACCGTAGTAATCCAGCTTCAAACTCCAGACGAGGTGTGCGAATTGGACAGAAGAAGATTGCGGCTCAAAGTGGGTTTTTATAGTGATGATTTCGTGAATTGGTGTTGTAACACGAACTAATTCAATCCCTTTTTATAGCCTTCGAGGTCCCCTAGGGTGTTTACACGAAGGAGGGTGACTAATTCGATCGAATTGACACATTAGGAGGCTCAATCGTGGGTTGCAAGTCGTGACTAAGGTGCTGGTCACAATCTGCGACCAGATTTGGGCGGCAGTACGTGCCGGTTGAGCCCAGGGCTCGGCGACCCGCGAGCCACTTTGGTGGTTTGGCAGAAATGGTCCCTGAGGTTTTTATTTACAATTTAACCACTGAACTTTGGTTTTTCGGCAATTTTAACCCCTAGGCTTTTCCAACCTTATCATTATATGTACAAAAATAGTTTAGAATAATTTCTCATGATTTTCAAAGTTTCGGGATACGCATAACGAGGTATAAAAATACGTATTTAATATATTTTTATTTTCTTTTTAACCGTTTGTTCTCGTTTTAACTCGTTAACCTCTAAAATTTTACGAGTGACTTATATTGACCTTATAAAACACCAAGGAACATTAAAATATGTTTTTTTAAATATACGTGATTCCTGGTTATTAAAGGAATTGCACGAAAAACGGTAAATTCATTTAATTGTGTTTTAATTAACAAAATTACTCAATAATTTAACCATTTGGTTTTTAATGTTATAAAATGATTTTAGAATATTTCAAAGAATATATTTTGAGATAAAGACCTCGAGATTCCCGGTAAACGATAAATCGAATACCAGAATTGCGTAAAAATCAAAAATCGCTTTATTTCGTTTTAATCACATCATTTAACCTAGAACCTTGTAAATTTATTATTTTGCTTCAAAAATGATTATGGAATATCCCGAACATAATTTAAATGTTTAATTTAGATGAAATCTTCCGTTCTTCGTTAAATCAAAACTTCGATTTGCGTTACAAGTTTAAATTCGGGCTGGGTTTTGTAATTGGGTCGGACACGGGTGTTACAATAAAAGGGGTCATATGACATGCATTTGGGCTTCAAGGAAGGCCCCATCAAGAAGCTAGATGACGCGCAATGTGCGTGATAAGATGCTTGTCAAGGAAGCCCCTGTCATAAATCTGCTTATGACACGCATTTTTGCTCGTCATGGATTTTAAAAAATATTTATAATAGAATCACTAATTTCTGTATTAAATGACAACTAACCTGATAATACAAAATAAAAATACACATATAGCAAAATAATGCATTTTATATATATAGCAAAAACAATTCATTGTATACAGCTATTCAAGTTTTTTCACAAACTATATGCTAAATAACTAAGAAGTTTTGTGAGTTCCTTTACTATGTAATCATACATCTGCAGCAACAACCAAGCCTGATGAAATGTACGTATCCGGTTTCTTCTTGACTGAACTATTCCAATGATTCTTAATAGCATTATCTGACCTGAGAATCATAACATTGCAAAACTACTAAGCTTGCAACATTATGTAAAAGTATCAATACTAGAGATAGCATGATACGTCTGTTTTATTTTTTTATAGTTGATATCTTAATGTTCACATACTAGACAGCAGCATGATACATCTGTTTAATTTTTTTTCCCAAGAAACATTGACATCCTGGCCAAGTATGTTACTATAAAATTTAATTTCTTCTCCAAAGTGTTTGTATCAGAACCAAAATGAAATTGCGTGAGCATCGGATCGTCTACTCGATCTAGATAATTCGGACAAGAAACGTAATTAACCGATTGTTTTATTGATGAAAACGAACAATTACAACCAGTAAACACAAAGAACAGAGACTCAGAGAAACACCGTTGTAAACACACACTTAAGCATAAATCTCACACGCTCAGTCACCGATTACACAGCACAAGATCACTATTTATAACGACTGGCCGAACTTCAGGCGAACCTGAAGTTCGTATGATCTGAACCTTAGGTTCGGACCAGGTTCATACGGCAGCTTCCTTTATCTTGATCTTGGTCTTTGTCTTGGCTTGATACTTCACACGACGCACAGATGTTAATGCACAAATCTTGTATCTTCAAACTCCCCCTCGTCGTGTGCAGTATCTCTTCAACATCATCATTCTGTATCTTTAATCAAGCTCCCCCTCAAATGTAGAATCCGTTCATCCAATGAAGTGAATCTTCAAACAAACTCTTCCTCAACTTGATAGTAGCTTGAATCTTGAATACTTGACAATGTCTGGTGTTTCTCTGTCTCTTATCAACATCTTTAGAAGACTTGAAGTTGTGTTATCTTTCACTTTAGCAACCTGCTCAAAATTTAAATAATCTTGGCGCAAAACGTCTCTTCGAGACTCCAAGATATGATTTTGAAAATTGATGTACATCACGTGTTGATCAGATCGAAAATAAAGCAGAAACAAAATCTTTTTGGCTTTTAGAAAGTTTATATGAAAACAAACCTAAATTTTCTTTTGAATTTTTCAAACTTATGCTAAAACACACCAAAAATCTTTTTGTACTTTTCTGAAATGAAATGGAATTGCAATACAGAATCAAACTCTATTTTTGGTATGAGAAAGATCACTATACGGGATCATATTGAACATGACCACTGAACTACAGTTTAATTTCAACTAATGGAAGCACATAAGTCATGCTGATTGCCGGTATAATTTGTTCATCTTAAACTCAGGCAAAATCATACTCATAGCATCTGGATATGTTAAGGTATTGATTAAATTTGCTTTGACCAGTGTATCCCACACTATCAAACATAATAAGACATTTTCTTTTTCTAATATGATTTCTTCCTTTTCTTGTGTGATTACACTTGTGATAATCACAAAGCATAATATTTTTATGATATTGTCAACTATGTTCCATGCAAAAAGAAATAACAACGTTAAATCGTCAACTTTAAGGTCGATCTTTCGATACGCAGATAAGGCCTCGGATTTAACAAAATAAGAAAGATAAATCAAGTTGAAATTGTATAACCCAACAACAATCAGGTCGGTACTCCCGTACACGCAGAGAAAGTCCGATAAGTTATACGAAACACCAAAGAAAATAAAGCAGAACGTCAAATGAACAACAATCAGGTCGGCCTTGTGAACACGCAGAGAAAGTCCGATCGTTTGACAAAATAAAGAAAATCAAACAAGTGTAAATCTTTGCAAAATGAACACATGTATACAAGTGACTTCTCATTTGATTTTCACCCTTATTTTTCTTTTTGTCATGAAATATGCATCAAGATGTTATCCACATGGTCAAGCATTAGCATTTAGTATATATTACATCTGAATAATTTTTGATTTGCCGAGCCTACCAAGCATATCAAACAATGATCTTATGGCTCTTTCATCTACTCTATTCATGAGTCAGATACGTAAGTCAATGTACCATCATTTCCCAATAATAAATTTCTCAAAGTTTTATATATTGTGCATGTATTCACCTTCCTTATATGTTTTGCATGTATTGCATTTTCTTCCTAGAAGATGCATTTTCACAATTTCTCCCCCTTACATGCAATTTCTCCCCCTTAAAATGAAAACTCTATTTTTAGATTTTCATTTTACAAAAAAAGACTCTATTTTTGGTTTTTATCAAACGTAAACATAAAGAAAATTGATCACCCAACACGGTTACATTGCATTTTAAAATTTCAGAAAACTTGCAGGTTAGAAAAAATATATGTCATGCAATTTAAGTTAAGATAAGAAGAATATTCCTCCATCAACAACTTTGCAATCGTCGATAGGTCTTCTAGAAGTACCTACACACTGGTCAAACTTATTAGTTTTTAACTTGACCCGAAGCCACAGCTTCTGGTGGACCAGTGTCCTTGTTTTGCTTTGAAACCACCTTTGGTTTCCAGAGTTGTTGTTGTTTTGGTAATTCAGTTTTTATTGAATCAGTCACAGGTGTCTGTGATGATGAACCTACATTTTGAACCTTTTGGAAAATAGGAACAAAACGTTTTTGTTTGAGAAAGAATGTAGGTTCACATTCATCAAAAACTCTGCCTTGTTCATCAAAGAACTTTGTTTGGCAGATTTACCAAAAACTGGTATCTGTTGAGACCTTTGTTTTGATTCAGCAGAAAGTGGACAATCTTTCGCCATATGCCCTTTTTGGCGGCAAATATAACAAATGCGTTGTAATTTGTCCCACTTTTTGGGTGCCTGCATAGAATTACAAACATGAATATCTCTAACATGATCAAAATTAGAATCATATACCTGATGCTTGTGATCATGAACCCATTTTGATGTTGGGCTCCGAGAATAAGAACCCTCAGAAGAAAATTTTGCTGTTTGATTCTTCAAGGTTCTTGAAGCATACTTCTTCTCAAAAACTTCAGAAAATTTTCTTGCATCCACGCAATGAAGAGAAAATTATTTATCAGATAATATTTGTTCCGAACCCTTGAGTTTGTAAAACCGTTCAGGTTGAACCTTCTCAGCCTTGAATACTTCCTTCTTCACTTGCTTTATTTTAAGCTTCTTCAAATCTTCTGGTGTTGATGCTGGAACCTCCTCAGCTTTAACATTCTGTGATTGAAAACCCAATCCAACTTTCTTTCCAGAAATATTCTCCTCAGAAATAGAATCCTGATGTCCATTCTTTGCTAACTTTGAAAATTCAGCTTTAATTTCTTTAATGTTTTTCTGTTCAATGAAAATCATCTCATCAAAATCTAGTTGAAAACGAATATTCTCACTTGAAGTAGCTGATTAAAGAATTTTCTGTCGACAATGAACCAGACACAAACTGTGGAGCAGGAGGAACTTAAGATTTATTTCCTTTCTTCTTTTTGGCTTTCTTGGTTTTCTTCTTCTTCAGAAACTGATGATGAAACCTTTGAATAATCATAGTCTTCAACCTTCTCTTTTACTTCTTTGAAAGCTTCTTTGATATTAGAAGGAGTTGATGCGGTCTTATCAAACATCTTTTCAAAATTAACATCATGTGCTAAGAAACTTGTGAACAATTGCGAATTTGAGATATTATTCAGCAATCGATTGGCATCAATGACTTGAATTTCTAAATCAGAAATTTGCTATTGAGCTTCAGCTAACTCCTTCTCAGTAGCAATCAATCTCTTTTGCAACTTTATGTGTTTCAAATTTCTGCATTCTAAGATTTTCCATCCCTTAAAACAACTCCTGTCGCACTTTATCTTCATTACGTTTTTTAATGTCCAAATTTGCAGCTTGAACTTTATTGACACTTACCAACTCACGTTTCTCATCCAACAACTTCTCCATATCAACTTGATAAGCTTCAATTTTAGCAACATATTCTTCAGAATTCTTTGTGAGCAAATCAAGTTTGATTTTAGATTTATCAAACAAATTCCAAAAATTATTTGCAGCATCCTCTGCTTCATCTTTTCATTTCTTTACTTCTTTAAACAACTCCTCATTTTCTTCCTGTAATGTTTCATTCTTTACTTCAAGCATCTTTACATCTTCTTTGACCTAATAAAGAACTTCATTAAGCATATGCACTTCCTTTATCAACGAATCATTTTTCAAATCAACTTCCTTCTCATGCCTCTTAGAAACCTCCAAATCTTCTTTTACCAAATTAAGCTCATCAGAAAGCTTTTTGACTTCAACCACCAAAAATTCATTTTCTTTCATCAAACTTTCAATTTTTTATTCAAAATTTTCATTTTCAGTAAATTTATAAGAACTAGTATCAGAATAATAGTCATCTTGCTCATGTGTGACAATCAAAGCAGATGTATCGAACTGTTTACCCCAATCACACACACCTTCATTCTGAACTGTTAAAGCTGTCTTGGTTGAATTGCTTGATGATGGTTGAGAACCATTACTAGATGTAAAACCAGGTTTGGTAACATGCACTCGTTGACATTCTTTAGCAAAATGTCCAAGCTTTGAACATTTGTAGCATTTCAATTTAGACTTATCAAATCCCAATCTCCATCAAAATCAGAAGTAATTCTTCCATTCTTCTTGAAAAACCTCTTTGATCTTTAACCCAGCATAGCATATTGCCAAGATAAATCCAATTCATTTACTTGATCATCATCAAGTTCATCAAAATCAACCCTTGTTATTTTTGCATCAGCAACATTGTTGATAACCAATCCAAATGAAGATGAAATCAAAGCAGCAATCATTTTAGCACAATCAACCATTCTGTCAGCTTAAAAAAGCATTCTGACTTGATGATTCTGGAATTGTAAAACTACAACCCTGTGCTGAATTACTTTCAGAATTTACAGAAATATTTCCAATAAATACAGTAGGCGGTGCAGAACTCAGACTTTGTTTAGTCTTAGCGGTCATGCTGGTAGCATTCTCACCATGGTACAACTCTAGATTTTGCAGATTTGCTTTGGATTTGTTGGAATTCATCATTTCCATCTCACGAGCATGATGTTTACCAGTTAGATCATGAAATGTCAATGTTGAAAATTCATTATCATGTGTAAGTAACAACACATAGTTTTCCTATTTTTTCTGGTAAAGCCTCAATAATCTTTTCTTTTAACTCTTCATCAGTCTTCTCAATCCACACAATCTTCATTTCACTTATAAGATGTGACAATCTTGAGACAGGAGTCGTGATGTTTTCATTCTCGTAATGCTGAAAATTATAAAACTCCTTACTCAACACCTTCTTCCGACTTTTCTTGTATTAATCATTCCCCTCACACCTTGCTGATAAAGCATCCCACAATTGTTTTGATTTCTTGCACATACTAAATTGATGTAACAACTCAGTGGGCAATGCCATTGTAAGATAACCAAACGCTTTTTGTTCAAGCTCATATGATTTTCTTTCAGCAATGTCGAAGGTATGAACTTCTTTAAAATCTCCTTGATCAGTTAGGTGTTGGTAAAGCTTCTTAATCGGAATCCACAAATCGATATCATTCGTGCTTATGTAAGCAGAAAATCGTTGCTTTCAATTTTCATAATCTTCGAATTTCAACAACTTGGGAACTTCCTGACTTGTTGCAATTTCGTTGTCAAAATTTAACATTCTTTGCATTGCGTTTTGCATGGCAGCAAAAGCTTGAAATTCCGACATCTTTGAAAAATTGAATTCTGAATGTCCGAACCTTATTCGAACCTCTGTATGTGATCTGAACCTTATCTGAACCTTATCCGAACCTTAAAACATAATCCAAACCCTTCCCGAACCCTGTCCGAACTCTAACCTTCCGAATCTTGAACAAACCTCGACCGAAACCAGAAAATATCCGAACCCTTTCTGAACTCGAACTTCGGACAGGCGAACCTAGCCAAACCCTTTCCGAACAAGAACTGAGACCGAAACCTAGACGAACTCGAAGTTCGGAGTGGTTAACCAGGCGAACCTAAACGGTTAGACCGAATAGAAACATACTTGACTCAAATTTTCTAAATTCGGACAAAATTTGACGAGATTTTCAGCAGTTGATCAGAAAAGTGATAAGGAATGATTTAGGTGCTCAATTTTCACAAAATACTCTATCGAAATGATCAAACACTCGTAAAAACACTCAAAAATCACATATTTTGTTTCAAAAACTCTGAAAAAGCAACCATAGATCAGTAGAATGAACCATATAGCTCTGATACCACTTGAAATTGCGTGAACATCGGATCGTCTACTCGATCTAGCTAATTCGGATAAGAAACGTAATTAACCGATTGTTTTATTGATCAAAGCGAACAATTACAACCAGTAAACACAAAGAACAGAGACACAGAGAAACACCGTTGTAAACACACACTTAAGCACAAATATCACATGCTCAGTCACCGATTACACAACACAAGATCACTATTTATAGCGACTGGTCGAACTTCAGGCGAACCTGAAGTTCAATAGATCCGAACCTCAGGTTCGGACCAGGTTCGGCCGACAGCTACCTTTATCTAGATCTTGGTCTTTGTCTTGGCTTGATACTTCACACGATGCACAAATCTTAATGCACAAATCTTGTATCTACACAAAATAAATGTGACATCTAACTGCTATATTTGACATTAATTCTTAATGGGACTTAACTTGAGTTCAAGGGAAAATTATGAAGTCGATGTCAAAATGAGGTAGCGGGCTAACCTTTAACCTCGTTTATCTTTTGCGGAAGTTGATCGTTGAGCTTCGTGTACTTGTCTTGTATAACAAACAACATCCGGAATGAACATTGGTAGTGTTGAGATGTTGACACGATAATGAGAATCCAGAACATAGATATTGAAGAACATGATAAATAAAGTGAACGTAAGATTGTATTCATAACCGAATGATTACAATTTACCTACCTCACTCATAACATGGGTCTCAAGAACAAGAATGTTCTTGAGCCCTTACAACTTCAAAGAACTATGAAATACTCTCTCAGACTCTTATATGACTCTCTGTATGTGTGTATATGTTTTATCCTCCATGGGATATGACATATATATATATTAATCTATACAAAGTAGTAAATATCTACTACTAGTGGACAATTGGTTATACATATTAATATAACAATAAGATAAATAATGCCACTTGTTACCGGTCTTTGATTATCAAGAGTCTCGGGTCTTCATGATCTTTTGCGGTGTTGCTAGACGGTTGTATTAAGTGGCTCGTTGGATAAATCACATCTATCCAAATCACTCGGTCTTGGATACTTGGAGAATATAATACCCAACAGTCTCCCCCTATTTGGTAGATGGCATATTCAACACTTTGTGACATTTATTAATGTTCACGTCTTCAAGATGATCTACAAACGGTTTCAAAACTTTCATTTAGTCTTTCTCCTTTGTGAAGCTCCCCCTAAGATTAAAGCAATTTGAATCTTCTAATAAGAGCATAGGGTGCCATATCAATTTCAACATAGTGAATTCTTCAAGGATTTAATCTACTTGATATGTCTTTAGTTGTTGAATGATATACAAGATCAAGGATCAATGATAAACTAGAGAATTGATCTCATAATTCAACCAAATTGAATTATCCTGCCAAAATATCAAAAACTATGTTTTTCAAACAAATAAATTACTTCACTTCAATTTACTAACCTTGCCTTCATTTTTACTATCTTCGTGGCTCAAGAACGCTTCAAACATTTTGCTAATCATGGTGCACAAAGTCTCATCATGTCATTTCCCCTTAGACTTTTTGCAACCAAATAGCAAAAACAATAAATTTTGAACAGAGGCTTCATTTTGATCTAAATCCGTCATCAAACTTTTCATATCGAATTTCAAGCAGAAGCATCAATAACTAGAATCTTCATATAATAAACCATAAATAAATGAACAGAGGCATAAGGGATTTGGTCTAACCTTTTGTTTTAATTCTTATCCATGACAAAGAAAATTTGACTTAATTTGTCAGATATGTTGCCAAACAAACAAAAGTGAGCCTGCTATGTTTTGTCGTCATCTGCCTCTTTCATTTAAACACACCCCATATGTACGTGACCTTTGCCTTTTCTGATAAACCAGAACAAACACATCATTATTACCTTCATTGTTGTTGATGGATCTTCCAATTTTAAGCAAACTCCGGTGAACAGAAAAACGTTTTTGTCAACGGACTTAGGCATATTCCAACATCTAGACGAGATACCGACAACCAGAATCTTGAATAGAGGTAACCTTGATGACCTGAGATCTGATCATACGCGATCTTCAGCATCCTACACTCCGAACAGAAGCTTATACCATCGATCTTAGCAGCTATCCGGTGAATTGAACGGAACATGAGCTTCATTCGACCCTAGAATCATCATATCCGACAACTGAAAGTGATTTACGGCGACAAGAACCAGAACAAGGTTGTATCTAAGATAAAATTTCATCCGAAAGGAAAATCCTAGGGTGCGTTTGGTTGTGGAAAACGTTATCCAGTTTTCCATTTTCAGTTTTCTACAAAATGAAATGGGTTTTCCATCTCTAGAAAACACATGGAAATGTTTGAAAACGTGTTCTACACCAAAAGATGGGTTTTCCAATTTCCAAAATAGAAACCTAGAAAACGAAAACGAAAAATGGAAAACAAAAAAAAGTATTTTCCAATTTTAGTTTTAAAGTTAGAAAACACAGTTTGCTGTTTTCCTGGAAATTTTTTCTAGAAAACTACAATTTGAACGTATTTTCTGTTTTCCATGTTTTCTTAGAAAACGGAAATGAAAAACATGGTGTGTTTTCCACAACCAAACGCACCCCTAGCTAACTCGGAAAGGATTTCAGCCGGCCATGTTACCTCGGATTGTTATTCAGTGATTACCTTAGGAGGGCTTGGTTATCTCGAAACAGTTGGCAGTTATCTTGGGAGGCTTTACATCAGAGGGTGAGTTACCTCGAATGACTTATTTTATCTCGGCAGGTTATCTCAGGTGATTTTATTCCGGTTAAACATGTTATTCCGGATGACATTTATTCCGGACAGAGAAGGTTGAACCGGTGACTGTTTTCCGGTTGCTTGGATACACCCATTTAATCTGGTGACTTTATCCTTGCACCGATTAACTTCACAAAACAGAGAATAGTCACCTTCAACTTTAGCATATGGGGCCCAAGTTCATTAATGTTTGGAGAAACCCTCAAACTTTTATATAAACCGTATCATACCATCTTTAACTTTAGCCTTGATCAATAATAACCCAACATAAAGTATGAGAACATAGAAAGCCTTCACGAGCTATAGTCTCGTATTGTGTTTTCTTAGTTCCTCTAACACTCTTCATCTTCAATAATAACCCAGGTCTTTGAAGAGAGAGAAAGTATATTTTGCAAGTGAGTATGTGATAAGATAAGGTATGGGTGAAAGGAATAGAGATAAAGTCTTGATAAGTGTCAGACTAAAATATCTCCTTGCCTTTTGTCTTGAAATCTGTAAAATAGCAGATAAGGTGATAATTTATTTTCTTCAAAGCAAACCATGATAATATTAAAAAATGTAAGATGGGTTTCAACAAAAGAAAAGAAATACACGGATGAAATTGAAAGTTCATGAATAAATGAGTGTTTCCGTTCATAAGCATAATATAGAATAGAAACCTTCTTAATATGATCTTTAAGAACATAACAAACACAAAATTTTGAATGATCGAGGAGGGGATCAAAAAATCTATAAACATCTCTGTTGGAGCCTATTGGTTGGTGGCAACTCAAACATTCCTGAAAGGTAGATGCTGATCAAAAGATAAACCAAGCAGGCCTGCATTTTGTCTAGTTTACTTGTATTCTGTATTTCAGCTTATGTATTTAATACTTTAACTTTGTTCTGTATGTTGAACTTAATGTATTCTGGACTCATGTATATTGTGCAACTTTATTATAACTGAAGGTCTGGTTTGCTTCTTATTGATCAGCTTGCCTTTTCTGAATGATTAGGTTGACTACTTAGTTTAATCATGATCTTGTTTGGTTAAGTACAACTGAACGACCAGCTTTTGGTCTTAACGATCAGGGTTTAGCTTGAACGACCAGGTAGGTTTGATGAAATTTTGTTAAGTGTTTGGACAATCAGCAAGGTATTCTAAACGATCAGCCTACATAACTGAACGACCAGGATGCAAAGCTGAACGACCAGCTTAACATGAATGACTAGGTGTCTACCCTAAACGACCAACAAGTTACTCCTAACAACCAGGTTGTGTGTTGGATGACCATGTTAGTTGTTCCTAACGTTCAGCTTGTTATACTAAACGAACAGGTTCCCAACTGTACAACCTGGTCCAAATTTTGGTGTTCAAGCCAATTTGTTCAAGTCAACATCAAGTCAACTTCCACAACGCTCAAGACGACACGTGATTCGAGATTTAGCCGAGCTGACTCAGTGGATCGTTTACCTCAAATGCAACTTATTTTGTTTAACTTTGTTTCACTCTTTGTTGTTGCTATAAATAGAACATTTAGGTTATTTTGAGAGAGGTTGGTGAGGTAGCCTAAGTGTGAGAGGAAATGGAGATTTACACCTTAGAAAACACACACTTAGGCTACCTCACCAACCTCTCTCAAAATAACCTAAATGTTCTTTTTATAACAACAACAAAGAGTGAAACAAAGTTAAACAAAATAAGCTGCGTTTGAGGTAAACGATCCGCTAAGTCGGCTCGGAAAAATCTCGACTCGTGTGTCTTCTTGAGCGTCGTTGAAGTTGACTTGACGTTGACTTGAACAAATTGGCTTAAACACCGAAATTTGGACCAGGTCGTACAGTTGGGAACTTGGTCGTTCAGTATAACAAGCTAATCGTTAGGAATAACTAACCTGGTCATCCAACACACCACCTGGTCGTTAGGAGTAACTTGTTGGTCGTTCAGGGTAGACACCTGGTCGTTCAGGTTAGGCTGTTCGTTCAGCTTTGCATCCTGGTTGTTCAGTTATTTAGGCTGATCGTTTAGAATACTTTGTTGATCGTCCAAACATTTAAGAAAATTTGATCAAACTAACCTGGTCGTTCAAGCTAAACCCTGATCGTTAAGGCCAAAGGCTGGTCGTTCAGAAGACAAGCTTGTCGTTTAGAGTTAAACCATCCTGATCGTATTGCCAAGCTATTCGCTCAGCACAAAGTCTGATCGTACTGTGACCAAGCAGATCGTATAGGCAAGTCAAGAACATAACTTCAACCTCAGAGAATAAGTTAAATCCACGGAATCTTCATGTTTCAGAGACTTGACCCTTTTTAACCCGTTTAAAGTAAATCATTGAATATTGTCATCTTCACTTAGTCAACGGATTAAACTGGAATATCTTGGATGTTCCAACAATCTCCATTTGTGATAAAAACGAGCATATGAACACAATATGAAAAACCAACCATTCGGTTGCATTTTCTCGACCGTGGCTCTGATGACAATTATTGAAACGAGGTAGCGGGCTAACCTTTAACCTCGTTTATCTTTTGCGGAAGCGGATCGTTGAGCTTTGTGTACTCGTCTTGTATAACAAACGAACATCCGGAATGAAGATTGGTAGTGTTGAGATATTGACATGATAATGAGAATCCAGAACATAGATATTGAAGAACATGGTAAACAAATTGAACGTAAGATTGTATTCATAACTGAATGATTACAATTTACATATCCCACTCATAACATGGGTCTCAAGAACACGAATGTTCTTGAACCCTTACAACTTCAAAGAACTATGAAATACTCTCTCAGACTCTCATATGACTCTCTGTATATGTGTATATGTTTTATATTCCATGGGATATGACATATATATATATTAATCTAGACAATTATTAATCTAGACAAAGTAGTAAATATCTACTACTAGTGGACAAGTGGTTATACATATTAATATAACAATAAGATAAATAACACCACTTGTTGCTGGTCCTCGTATAGCAAGAGTCTCGGGTCTTCATGATCTTTTACCATGTTGCAAGACGGTTGTAATAAGTGGCTCGTTGAATAAATCACATATATCCAAAACACTCGGTCTTGGATACTTGGAGAATATAATTCCCAACAGTCGACTCTTTTGAGAGGGAAGGAAATAACTTGCATAACAAAAGCATGAAATTTTCTAACCATGATCATGGGGTTGACCATCTATGTTGATCCGCTCCCATAGGTTTTCATGTATCTTGATGTTTGCAGTGTTAACCTACAAAATGAAACAAATGAATTTTAACATGAACTAAGTGTAATTAGGGTTGGCCTTCCATTTTGACAAACACACCTGCAATTAAGCAAGAAAATAAAGTAACCTTACTAAAAGGAACAGACTGTGATGTAACCTAATTAAATGAAGCGAAAAAATTAACGAAAACATAATCTGCTGCAATACTATTGTCACTCTCCGAAACACACTCTAATGTAACCTGATTAAAAGGAACAGAGTGTAATAATTTTTTAAATATAGAACCCGAATCGAGAGCTTGATCTCAGATTTTCACGTTTACATCCTAGGATTGGTTAGCCTTTTATTAAAAAAAAAAACTTACCCTGTGAACACCTGCAAGTCTTTTCTGGGCATCATTAAGTTGTTTCTCTATCTCTTCTTCAGTTTGCATGAGAAACTTATTGTGTGACACCCCTGTCAACATAAATAACCGATGCCTAATAATTAGTAAATTAGGTGATTTCAATTAACTTTTCTCGTATATGTGCTTCAGCTACACAGAGAAACTTTACGGGCGGGTCAGGTAATGGGTGTAAATGGATGCGGGTCGACATGGGCCACTTTGATATATGTCAAACAAGTTCGGTTTAGTGAAAAATCTTTTACCCAAAAACCTTTAACCTTGTTTTATATTACTAACTAGGATGAATCCGTGTATTACACGGGTTTAATTATTAAAACTTTAGTACATAATTCACGTTAAAGATTCACATACAAAAAAATAATATATGTTATTTTTTAAATTCTTTAGTTGATTGCAATTTCATACCTTAGGAAGCGAAATTATTTGATTTTTTTTCAAACTGTTATGGACAAAAAATAGAAACATATGTTTTGGGTACAAACAATATGTACCATTGAATAAAATAATGTCACAATAAAATAAATCCAACAATTCACATCTTTGTTAGAAAAATATGTGATTTGCGTGCACATCTAAACAACAACTCATTTACATATTTGATCAAACATAATATTCACGTAATATATGACATGAAAAGTAGTAATATTGATCAATTGTATGGAAAGAAATTAAATTTCATTGTTAGGTATGATATATAGACAAAACAATAAAGGAGTTAGAATGACACAAAATAATACATTTGACAAGAAATAGCAGACAAACTCACAAAAACACATAAGACAAAAAGAAGAAACTTATAAATTCAAAGTATTTCAAGAAAATAAAAACCTTACTTCAAGTAACATTAATATTAAACTTTCATGCTATATGCCTATATCATCTATGTTTTATAAGATAATTATTTTATATTATCTCCATGTCATAGCTAAGTTCAAACAATGACCAAATTATAACAAAAAATATGAGATTCAATTTCGTAATTTGTTAGTAATGAAATTTCTCTAACAAAGAAGTGAGTTGCATTATTACTTTTCTAAAGTTAAAAAAATTATATTTCATATTTAAAATTCAAATAATTACAAGTAACGAAGAATTATAGTTATAAATTAGTTTTTAAATATAAGATATAACTAAAATCTTATTATTAATTAAAAAAATATAATTAATTATTGAAAAAAAATTTATATTTTAATATTTAATTATTTAAAATTTTCCGCATTTAATAAGCAAGAGCATTGATATTTAATAGGATAGAGAAGCGGGAAAATTATGATGGAAATGAATCTAGTTATGACATGTGTCCCCAAATGTAATTGTTTATTAGAATAGGAAGATGTGTCAAATTTGTTACGTTTTAGTATTACTACACAAATTATATTATTCAGTTTTAATCTAACTTTTTCGAAAGAATGATGTGGCAGGTTTTATGTACTAAAAACCTTTTGGGTGAATTTTGATCATTCTAGCCCTTTTCATACAAATTTGTTTTTCTCTATTTTACACGTTAAAAATAAAAATATAAAATCAGCATGTTCGTAAGTAAGGTTGTGTTTGGTGCGCCATAAGCTAGCTTATAAGCTAGCTTTTTGACGTGTACCAAACAGAGCTTTTTTTTTCTAAATCTAGTTTTTTTTAAAAAGCGCGTCCCGTTTGGTAATGTCAAAAAGCTAGCTTATAAGCTAGCTTTTGAAAAGCTAGTTAGAGTATCGTTTCAACTAGCTTTCTATAATATTTTCAGATTTACCATTCCCTAACTTATAAATAAATACCTTTATTTACATTTATGACATATACTTTTATGTCATTTAATATTTTTAGCTAGTTTATCAGCTAGTTTTGACCAAACACTATTTTTTATCAGCTAGCTTATACTTTATCAGCTTGCAGCTAGCTTATCAGCCAGTAGCTAGCAGCTAGCTTTTTAGCTAGTACGCCAAACACATCCTAAATGGGTCTAAACGAGTGAAGGTCATGAATAATTTTTGTAAGAAACCGTTCGTAAAATTAAAATAAAATAAATATTTATTCGGTACGACTACAACAAAGAGAATAAAACCTACACTACTACAATACAATGTAAATGAAAGAGTCTACTCCTATTACAATACAGGGAATGAGAAAAATTAAGTTACAATACAATTACAAGGCATAAAGATCTACAATACATGGAAACGAAATAAAAGAATACAAATGAGAGAAAACGATTACAGTGATGAAAATTTTGTAAATTTAAATGAAACATTGAAATCAATTTAAGAATTAAAAAGAAGACAGAAAGCTTGAATGGTTTTTGAAATAGATTTTAGATGTTTTGGAAAAATAAAACAAGGAATAAGAAATCCTTTGGCGAAGGCTTCGGGTCAAAACCAGGGTCCCTTAAAGCAAATTCCGGGTCTACCAAAGATCCGTTTTGTTTCCCAGGGTACAATCGCCTAAACCGTATTTTACGGCCGAGATAACTCTAAGCTTGAAGTTACCTTCGAGTTCTTGAAGATCCTGACGAACAGGATGAATATTAGAAGAAGATATGAAGATGCGGATGAGAGAAAGAATTCTGTGTACTGAATTCAGTGTGTTTAGCCTCAACTGATGAGGCTTATTATTATAGTGGTAAGGAGTCTTGTTGAGCACTCATAAGTTAATTCGTAGCCAAACTTTGCACTAAACATCTTTAATGCAAATTGATTTTTAATTAACGCGGAATTACCTTAATTAGCTCAAGAAACGCGTTTACAGTTGTACTCGTGTAACAATCGTTTTTCTGGAAGAACTGATCTTTCGGTTTAACTTCGTCTAGAAGAAATTGCAGTAGAACCACACAGGTTCAACCTTACGGCTGAACTGGTTCCACCTGGACTTCAACCGGACCAACTTCCGGTTGAACTTAAAAACAATAAGGCGGCTCGCGGCGATATGAGCGTGCGAAGTGCAAAGTGCGCCATCAAAGCGCCACATTGCGCCTCATACGCCAATGCCATGTGTGCGTGCGCGTACGTGTGAGAGTGCGAGTGCGAGTTAGGGGTGCGTCCTACTAAAGGAAACAATAGTTGGTAGGGTTCCCACCTTTTAAATAACTTTTGGTTTAATCCCCCAACCAATATGGGATGCGTTCACATGCTATACTTAGCATTTTCTCTCTTATTTTCGCAGCTTTCACTACTGCGAAACCTCAACTTTGAGCTTTGATATCTCATTCATACGAGTTCGGATTTGGACGTGGTTAGGTGCGATGGAAAGCCCTCAACACGTATTACACAAAACTATAAAATACAGAGACAATATCCTATGTTATCTCTATTTTATTTTAGTCCAAAGTTGGTGAAAAACTCATTTTCACACTTAGTGAAAAAAACACATTTTTCACTAGTTTTTCTCCCAAAATTCCAACAATCCCCCACATGAATGGTTATCGAACTATTCTTCAAGAATGAATGGCAATTTCGGCAGTCCAGTATTGCAGGATTGGTAGGTGTCCCCTTTGAACTTCCATTGTGAAGCATATTTGTGTTGGGATACGACAGTGGTATACGGGTGCCCGGTGACGTTAAAAAAAAACTTTACATTTAATTAAAACATTACCGACCAGGTTTTAGCAAATCAGAGTTATAACGGATTAAACCGGTAATCCATTACGCAGCGGAATAAACGGGTTTACTAATTAAACGTGTAAACCATTAGTGTCGTAACGTGTCAATAGGATCACGATCACCAAAAACCACACAAACACCTATTCGCGTTAAACCGGTTAACGCGAAATCAATAACGATAACAAGATAGAAATAAATTAATCTAAACTAAAATGGTGTTTAGATATACCTTGGCGGTGTTGAACAAACGCTCAAGACAGCGAGTTTCAACGAACGAAGCGCTAGGTTGAAACGGACCACTTTAGATCTCCAACGGTTGTCGCGTATCGTGATGATTCTCGTAGTTCGATGTCGCGTACGGCTACGGGACTACGTTTATGACTCGTGGTCATTACGCGTCGTGAGAGTACACTTTGACTTACGTCGCGTCTCGCGAGAGTACGAAACCAATCGGAATCAAGTTCGATTGCAACCGGAGACGGCGCACGGCGCAAGGCGTCGGGCTTGCTTTGACATTCGATAGTCAAGCGACGGCAGGCGAGCGGCGGTAGTGGTGGCGGGTGACGACGGCGACGACGGCGAGCGGCGGCGGCGATATACACGGTGGTGATCGGCACTTTTGTGGCGGCGATTGGCGACAAACCGAGCGGCCGCTCAAGGCGTACGAGGCGGCGATCTCTAGACCGTAAAGCAGTCTACGGGCGTTAACTGACGAAACGCCCTAGCGAGCAACGAGCACCAAGATACGGTGGCTCAAAAGGGCCACTGGAGGAGCGGTGGCGACGATCGGCGCAAAAACGGCATCTCCGTTTTTTCTTCTTGGGGTTTCGGCCTAGAAAACTGAAAGAGACGTAAAGTCTCTTTTTCTTTTCTTAGTTGCCGTTGAGAGTTAATCGGGTGATTAGGGTTATCCCTAATATTTATTAGATGTCCGGCCCGTCTCGATGGTAAAGCCCATTTTTCATACGCGAGCCCACGTGATAATGTTAGTAAACATTTGACTAACGTATAACTCGACCGTGATCATAAATAAAAACCCTTTTATTTAAATGTCGTTCACCCTTTATTATTAAGCCAGTTAATAATAATATTATTGATTATTAATTATTTATAACAAGTATAAAGAATATATATATAATCAAACGTTTCCATTTCTTTTACCGGTTAACTAGTAAGCGGGTTTAGAGTTCGTTGCACCCGGTGTAACTCTTACGGGTCGTAACCGGGTTCAAGATTTGTCGGGTTTGGACACTTAATATTCAACAATCTCCCACTTGGACTAATCGCGACAAGATCCAAGAAACAGATAGAGGTGCTCCAGCTACACATGACTGTCCCAACCAGTTATGACATTTCAAGTCAACAACCAAGGCATATCTTTTGTGAAACAACTGATATTAGAGTTGTGGTATTTCGAAGTCATTAGTCCATTTTCGTATAAGACATTAATTGAACAAGAGACATGGATTTAATTAATTCTCTTTAATGTTCAACCATTCTATTTCTCGTGTTTATAGTTCGAAGTGATCCAAAACAAGCACACAGTAGGTTTAGGTAAGGCCTTACACTTAACACTTGGAACTCACGAGAGGGCCCATGATGTCTAGCTGTTTCATTATTAGTGTAAGAGTACAGAATCCCATCTTGACTACATACAGCTCCCACTAAGCTTCAGATCCATTCCCAAAAGTAGTCTTTACTGGCAGTTACGCGACAGCGTATACTACAATCAAAGAATAGTGCTTGGAAAACGGGAGGTAGCATATGCATCTCAGGTCAAAGGACACTATTGAGTATACCATTTAATCAAATTCTTCTTATGATTAAATCCATGAAGACAATTTGATACGAGTTACGTCACAACGTCATTCCCTAATGAGGTCTATGAGTGTGGAGAGTCAACCCTTTGAGTCCAGAGTCAGAATAGTCATAGATCAGTTTTGTTCCCACAAATTAGATCGACTACGGACGGTTTTAGAATATTTCACAAAATATTCATGGATGTTTATAACGTATAAAGTTCAAACACGTTTCACGGAATTCGAAATATGCATCTAACCATTTAGATCAGATTGAATGATTTTGTGCAAACGTTAAGGTTCGACATCCGAACACTAAAGTAGAACATTAATGTAGCGTAGAATTCAGGTAATACGTAACAGTACTAGCTTATTGATCAAACTTGATCAATGGAACTCTGATTTCTCATGCTAAGTTCTCTGCCTGTGTTTTGGTTTTGCCCGTTTAAATTGTTTCATTAGTTTTGGTGTTTCTCATGAACAGCAAAGGTACTTAAGTGAATTTGAACGTGTCATAAAACTTGTGCCCTTGGTATGCACATGGATTAATGTGTTATCACAATGGCATGTTATTTGATTATCAACATAATCAAATTAACCTTCTTCGAATGTACCCTTACATTCATTATTCAAAAAATTCACTTAAGATGGCTTGTTGTTCGGTGAGTATACTCGAGTACTCATCATGAACATTTGTCATCGTCAAGTCAAGTTGAGATGATTCGGTTTCCAGCTTGTGTCGTTGTGTAACCCTTTACAGTGACACTCATGCAACATCCCTATGTTGGATAGTTCTCGTTTCATAACTAGTATGACACGAATCGTTTCAAGAAATTGAATGTATCTAAGGATGCCATTCCTGAGATGACTTCAATTTTGTGTGGCTCTTGAAACTTGGAGATCAGTTGAGGCTTCATTACAAGTTTAATCCGGTGAACTTCAATGAACTTGAGATCAACACTCAATCGTTATCCCGATAAGGATTAGTGGTGATTGATGAGGAAAGGTCAAAATCGGATATGCAAATGAAGTAACAAGGATAAATCGAAGGTGACAACTAAACTAAGATATCTCCAAAACAACAGGATGCAGTTGCGACGGAGCCAGCAGCAAGTGCATCCATTTCGCACTAAGGAACTTGCGGACCAAGTTTATTAGTATAAATAGAGCATTCATGAATCAGAATAGGGACTTTTGGGGAAAAAGAGAGATTTTACACCTTTAGTGTGTGTTTTGTTCTCTACATCTTAAACTTGTACACATGATTTCAATCAATAAAAACCTTCTTGATCCCTAATTCTCTCCTATTTCTTTTCATAAATTCAATAGTGAGGTCTAGAATTTCATTTTACGTACGAGTGGGATTTTATTCTTCATCAATTGGCGCCATCCGTGTATTAATTGAATTGGAAAAAGGATGGAGAAATTAGTTGGTGATTCAGCGAAGAAGAACACTGTGTTCACATCATCGAGCGCAGGGAAGGTCAATATGAGCTCCAAAGGATCTGGTGGAGAATTTAGTAAGAAACCTTCAATGTTTTCGTTTTCAAGTCACGAAAAAGGCATTGTTGGTTCGATGAAGGATCAGCGAGAAGGCGATGATCCGTTGCGAAGTTCTGATGTTTTAAGTGAATTTGATGACGAATTACTGATACGAAATTTGGAGGTCCTGCGAAAATTGAAAGATAAGCAGGATCGAGAGTTGTGGCTTCAGGAGGTTCGAACAAAGCTCAAATTTACTCCTGAGCGTGATGTGCCAAAAACGACAAATCAGAACAGTGTTCTAGATGATCCTGAGGATAATCCGGTCCTCATTAAGACACCGGCATCTCCAGGTAACTTTGTCGATGGAATAGTTGTTTAGATTCAGCTTTTATATTGATTAATTATCATAATCGAGAATTTTAGTCATCAATTATGAAGACATTCATAAGAATATTTTTGATTCATAATGAATTGTATGAAATCGACGCGTTGTTTGAAATTCATTTAAGAAATAAATGAATTTGAAATAACTATTGGAATATGGATTAAGTCAACGATTTCCAGAAAATTGTATGAAGATTTGAAGATGTGCCGTTTGAATTTTTGAATATTCATTGAAAATGGCGCGCAATTCTGGGAATCAGATGAAGATTTGAAGATATGATAGGAAAATTCATAAGAATCAAAATATATAACATGCGTGTACTTTACGCGTTATAATCCTTTTTTAATAAAAAAAAGGGAGGGAAGGGCATGTGGTATAATGCATACGCATATGTAATTTAGGTAAACTGAAAATGTGCCTTTGCGGTGCATAAGCGTTTATAAAAAAAAAGCCCTCCGCGCGAGGCCTATCCTGGCGAACGCCTAACATTTTAGACGCTTATGCAAGTGCTGACAAAAAGCCCTTCATGCGAGGCCTTATATTTGCAAGTGTCAATACTTTGAGCATTTGCACATGCGCTTATCCTCTTAGAAGAAGCTCATATGAGTATGAGATTAATGATTACTTAAAAATAATGCCGGAAAGCCCTTTGTAAAAAAAAAGGCATATATTTCATGAGGTTAATACTCCATGTATGAATGTTTCAGGAGTGACAAAAATATTTGTGCCATATTTCCCACCTTCAATGCAAGAGCAGTCGAAGTTTGCTAACTGGATTGCTAATGCACAATTTCCGAAGAAATTGAAAATGCCTACTTCTGTAAAGAAGTATGCAGGCTTGTCAGATCCTGATGATCATGTATTTGATTTTTGGTCAGCGGCCCGTTTGGAATGCTGGTCAGAGGAAACGTGGTGCCACATGTTGGTTCAAACATTTACGGGGGCTGCCAGGGTATGGTATGATTCGTTGCCCAACGCTCAAATTGTAGGATTTGAGGATTTGAAAGAAAAGTTTTTACGACAATTTAGTCAGCAGCGAAAATGTACTAAAGAAGTTACTGAAGTTCATAATATTCGGCGAAGGAATGATGAGAGTCTCGAAAACTTTGTGGTTCGTTTTAATAATGAGACCATGAAGATAGTTGGTGCCCAGGACCAGTTGAGGATCTCTGGTTTTTGTCATGGGGTGAGACATTCACATTTAGTAGAAAAACTACATGAGGACTTGCCTAAAACCATGGAAGTGTTGATGGATAGAGTGCGAGTCTATGTCAAAGGGCGAAGTGCTTCGGGAAATATTCAAGGAATAAATACTCATAATCCATCCTCAAAGGGTGCAAATGCAAATGTCAAAAGTGTTGGATCAAATGAAAATACTTACCCACAGAGAAACCTATCTTGGGGAAAGTATAGAATGCAACCATACGATAAAAGAAGGGATGGAAATTTTGGAAGAAATAAAAGAAATTGGGAGGCGAAGGCGGAAGAGTTCCCAATGTTAACTAAAACCCCTAGTGAAATTTTGACAACAGAAAAGATACAATTTGCTACACCTCAAAGAACACGTTTGGGTGCAAATGCAGATACAACAAAATACTGTGATTTCCATAAGGACAGAGGTCATGACACAAATGACTGTCGGCATTTGCGAAGTGAAATAGATAAAGCTATTAAATCTGGAAAGTTGTCTCATTTGGTAAAAAATATACAAGAGGGCCGTCCTATTGCAAATGCAAAAAATGTCATTGGGATGATCAGGCAACATCCTAACACATGGCATAGGAATGTGCGAACAAAGGTAGAGGATGAGGCTTGGAAAATGTGTGAAATTATATTCCCCCCTGTAAGAGGAGAAGATGCAAAAGAAAACCCCGTGGTTATTACTGTTGGAATTGCTGGATTCCTAGTAAAAAGAACATATCTTGATACAGGAAGTGCATCTGAGATAATGTATGAATCATGTTTTCGGAAAATGGGACCGGATGTGCAAAACAAATTGAAGCCTCATAATTCACCTTTAATTGGTTTTTCGGGGGAAATTGTACACCCTATGGGTGAGGTCACTTTGCCTGTAATCTTTGGTGATGATAAGTTTTTTAGAGAAGTAATGCTGACAAAACAAAAATCATTTATTATTATTATTATTATTATTATTATTATTATTATTATTATTATTATTATTATTATTATTATGTTTTTTATAATGTAAACCTCAAACAAATCACAGACCAATAATAATATGGTTTAGTGAAAAAGGTTTATTAATTACCCAACTTTGGTGATATCATTTTTATAGACTAGTCACCTTGAGGAGTACGTTTCATTAGCTATTTGATACCGACCAGATGGTGTGTGGCACGTGGGTTGGTATATATATTTTTATTTTGTATAACTCTTAATGTTTTATTATTATATTTGTGTAAACATAAAAAACAAGTCAACCGTGTAAAACTTATTTTAAAACCAATGATACGTTTTAAAAAGCAGTTTAAAAAGAATTTAAAATAATTTTTAAAATGATTGAAAACAATTAAATAACTAATTATAATTTGCTGGAGAAAATTACTAAAAACGATTTAAAAAATAGGAAAAGTGAATACGGTGCTGTTAAGTACCCAAACTTATACGCGAAACTCATAAAAACTACGTACTTTTGAGTAAAACAACCTTCATTATCGTTCGTAAAATCTAGATTAATCATTTTGCGTTTGTTGTTGTTTTCCAAATAATAAATAGAGCTTCGTTTTATTTTGATTTAGCACCCCTTCATTTATCATTGGATCATTCGATAAACATAAATTCGTTTTTATTACTTGGATCGGGTAATTGTTTGAGAATATTATGTATCATAGTTAGGGTATATGTTTAAAGTTAAGAGGAGAATTAGACATAGTAACAATTCGAAGCATTCGTAATCTGTTTTTCTCATTCATATGCTTGGATCTCAATTTTGTTTCCTATCTAGTCCCATAATTTGATCGCCGTTTATCATTGATTGGGTTTTAGATATTTTAATTATTTACTCGCTGTTTCTTAACCATATCGGACTGGGGGATTATTAAATGTTTCTAAAGGCAGGTTTGAGAGCATTAGAGGTGACCGAGAGGTTGACAGTTTGCTTGAGAGCGTTAGAGGCAACCTTGCTCGGAAAACTTGAAAGGGTTTCGAGGAAGCGAACGGTGGAGGATGGCGGAAAAACCCTGTTGTAAATCAACTTAGGGACAGATCGTTGTTTGTTTAGGAAGAATAATATTTGATTTTCAATAGTTTTTAATCAAAACTACATAGTTTTTATGAGTTTCGCGTATAAGGTTTAGATGCTTAACAGCACCGTATTCACTTTTCCTTTAAAAATAATAATATAAAATAATTAGAAAATAACAATGGTCTGCAACATAGCAAGCCATAATTGACAAGAAAATTACAATTATTCCTAGTCACAAGAGCTTTATTAATATAGTAACTATAATAATTATATATATACGAGGTCACTTCAAGTTTAAAGTGGGATTAGCCTAGGAAATGTAAAAGGCAACAGTGTACACGAGTTAGTTTAATAAGAGAAATTATTTGCACCAATTTATGTACAAAAGTTATACCAAGAATAATATCTACACAATCAATCCGCTTTGAACTGGCCGGTCTGACTGATTGAACTAGTGATTGAAGGCTAAGCTGGTTCCAGTTTAGGCTAATTCCGAACCAATCTTTTACCCAACGGTTTTTACGGTTCAATTGATCGAAACACGAAACCGGACTGCTAATTGAACCGGTTTTTAAAACTTAAGATGAACTCAAGATAAATGATGAAGAACTTGATGCATACAACACTCAAATGTGGTTTTGTTCCGGATAAATATAGTTTGACTAAAACTTATATGGATGTTTTTTTGGATAATTGTAATTTGTTTACGACTTTATTAATGTTTTTTTTACATTTGTCGTATTTGAAAGTTTACAAAATGTATATTATAAATTTACATGTTTGAACAGTCAATCTGGTTCGACCTTCCTGATCAACCGGTTAAACCTTTTTTTTTATCCAATTTCGATTTGGTTTAAAAATCCGGTTTATAAAAGATTGGTCATAATGGTATAATGGTGTATCTATATCATATAATATCTTAAGAAAAAGTATAGCAATTCTATACATGTATTAGAGAAAAAAATCTTTAAAGTACAATTATTTTTAACGTATGTATAACAGTTATTCGAGTTAATTTTTCACTAAACTAATATCTATGAGAGAAGTCTAACGATAAATTCTCTTCTAGTCTCTTGCTCGTTATCAATCTCTAACTAATTGTGAAAGTGTCATCGCTTAATCTTAATCATAAAATTTGTGTAATGAAATGGTCGTTTTCTATATGAAATATATTTTGTATTTGATATAAAGTTGAAAAGTGTACCTTGGTCATCTCCATAGGTAGGTGAAACATAAAGTTGAAAGATGAAAATTGATATAAACAAGAGACGAGGCAAGCTCTTCAAACATTGCCATGTTTTATCCATCATAAGAGAAAAATCATAGTGTCTTGTTCAAATGCTTTAATATATATATAGAGAGAGTGAAAGAGATTGGATATTCTTGAGAATATTTAATATTTAAATGCTTTAATTTTTAATATTAATAAACTATTAAAATGGGTGTCAAATGTCTCATTTATAGGAGGTCTACATCAGTATTGCAACATTTCAAAACCATATTCAAGTATCAATTAAGTATAATTACCAATTTTATCAAACTAAATTTCCAATTAAAAAAAATTGACAAACTTAATGTGAATTTTATAAATTTATTTAATAATTTGATTATTTTGAGAAAAAACTAATTAACAATTTGCCAAACATAATAAATTCGATTATTTTAACCGTTTTTTTCTTTTTTATATGTACATAATATAATGAACTCAACTCGTGTAATACACGTGTTACTAACCTAGTATATATATATATAGAGAGAGAAACAGATTGGATTTTCTTGAGTCTATTTAATATTTAATTTATATTTAATATATATAACAATTTCAAAATTGGTTAGGAATAGTATAGTTTTAGATTTTTAGATTTTGGTCATCATTTTTTTTTAGTTTTATACTTTGATCACAGAACTTTTAGATATGTATGTTTTATACCGTTTAATTTTTCTACTTTTGTTTTTGTTTTTTAGATTACTTTTTATATTTTTATACTTTAACCACGAAACTTTTAGACTTTTATGTTTTATACCCCTTAACTTTTATACTTTCGTTTTTTAGTATACTTTAAAGTTTTCGACTTTGGCCACGACTTTTTTTATAGTTTTATACTTCGACCACGTAACTTTTAGACTTTTACGTTTTATACCCTTAAACTTTTCTACTTTCGTTTTTTAGTATACTTTTTATAGTTTTATACTTTAACCACGCAACGTTTAAACTTTTACGCTTTACACCCCTTAACTTTCTGCTTTCGTTTTTTAGTATACTTTTTATAATTTCTACTTATGTGTTGCAAACACATCCTATATTTCCGTGTAATTTGTATGGTTTTAGTCCATTTCATGTCATTTTATATGTTTTTATTTAAGTTTGGTTTATTGAGTCTTTCTTCTGTTTTTATTGTGTTTGTAGGTGTTTATCAAATTTCGGAGTCCACACTAGGATTAGAGGAGTTGGAGAGTGGAACAAAAAAAGAAAATGAAGAAGTTGCTAAAAAATGGGTCTAGGCGTATCGCCTAGACCTAAGGAAGAAGTATGCAATACGCGCGTTTCATCAAAGTCAAAGGCGGTTGAGAAGGGTCAAACCCGACTAATTTGTCGCTTTATGTCCCCAAGCGTATCGCTTGGGGGATGTCCTATCCGTAAGCGATATGCGTACAACCTAAAAATCCGGAAACTTAATGAGTTCTTAAAAAATTCGACTTTAGGGTTTTGTTTCAAGACTTGTCGACCTGTTACTGATTCCAGAGAGAAAAAGGTGCGACTTTGAGACCAGAGAAGGCTGGGAACAAGGGAGGAAGCGTCGGTGGATCAATCTTTCATCCCGAATCATTGTCAGTTCATCGGTTTTCTTTCCTGATTCTTGTTATTTCTAGACGTCATCATGTTCAAGACTCAACATTTATTATGTTTTCTGCATTAGACATGATTATTGGCTAGTCTTGTAATGCCACCTAGGCCATTGGATGATTAATTAGCACTATTGACTTTTACTCTGTTTATGCAATTGGATTGATATTAGATGATTCTTTAAATTCCACTAAGTGTTTCAGTTTGATGCATATAAATACTTGATTTAGGGTAGTAACTAATATTCTAAACTGCTTAATCTGTTAATGTCTTTCGATTTGGGTTGGGTAATCGATTGCGTGACTTTGTGTTTGTAGTTGATTTGGTTAGCTACTTTGGTTGATCATAGTTTAGTCTATTAGCCACTACCTAGAATCTCATGTGCTGCCTTAATTAGACAATCTGGGAGGTAATAGTTAGGTCGGGTAGTCTGGTTGGTTAATGACCTAGGATAACATGTCTTCGGGAGAGGAGTGCCCTAGGAAGTTAGGTAATCCGCCATTCCGTGTCGGTTGATTTAATTGGTGGTAGCTCTTGCTAGCCTAGGGTTCCTAAGATTGTTTCGAGGGTGGTTAGGTCTAGTTGAGGTATGAAGTACTCAAAAAGGTGAACTCTTATTCGAGCGTTAGAATCATTTGCTAGGAAGAACTTAAAAGGTGAACTAGCCGACATCATAATTGTCATAGCCGAGGGAAGTTGATAGTGTTGGTTAGGATTCTAGGTCTAGGTGGTATCTTTCTCTGATATTGAATTCATCCCTAAGATTTCTTTGTTTTTGGTTGGTTAGTCGACTAGTTAGTTAATTTTCTTAAATTAAGTCATTTAAAACCAATTTCTTAAATGTCCATTTGTTAGGTCCTAGTAGAGTCTTATCTACGTAGTGTCTCTAGTGTTTGATTTACCGGTCTTTCATAGGCTATACCAACACCGATAGGTACACTTGCCTTAGGGTTCGGTTAAGTTTAGGAATTTCGCTAAAATTAGGTGTGTCTAGGTCTAGGTTAGGTCTAGGATAAATTAGTCATTTTTAGTGTAGTTCCGAACACATCATCTACTTTGACCATGAAACTTTTAGACTTTTATGTTTTATACCCCTTAACTTTTCTACTTTCGTTTTTTAGTATACTTTTAGAGTTTTCAAATTTGGCCACGACTTTTTTATAGTTTTATACTTCGACCACGCAACTTTTATACTTTTATATTTTATACCCCTTAACTTTTCTGCTTTCAAATTTTAGTATACCTTTTATAGTTTTATACTTTCACCACGAATATTTCAGGCTTTTACATTTTATACCCTTAAATTTTCTACTTTTGTTTTTAGTATACTTTTAGAGCTTTTGACTTTGGCCATGAATTTTTTATAATTTTATACTTTGACCACATTAAAATATATTTACTTAAACTGACGGGCAGATGGGTGGTTCGATACAAATCACGGACAAGTCACCATCTTGTTCTTATAAAACATAATCACATCCTATTTTTCTTTAGAGAACTCATAATTATATATCATGGTTGTGACATCATATATGGATACCTAACTCATTCGACCAAGGAATGAGAATATGCCTCCATCAATTTAAAAATGTATATATGAAAAAGCTTGTAATTTAATAATATAAAAGTTTTAAAATGATATGTTTAGAGCATTCATAATAGGATCTTTAAAACCATCTTTATTCTTAAATTTTAACTTTTCTTATATTTTTATCATTGCATTAGGATCTTTATCTTTATCCCTTATCTTTATATTTTACTAATCTACTAAATAATTCCTTATATTTACCAAATCCTTATATAGATATAAGGATAAGGAACCTAATGTAAGAGTTTTTATAAAATGAAAATTAAATTTAAGAGATTAGAGTGTTTAGGTAAATTATAAGGATAAGAATAAAGATCCTGCTGTGAATGCTCTTAGTTAAGTGTTGATGTCACACCCTGAACTTTCGAGAACGGGGGTGTGTGACATCATGGGTCATAGTCATGGATATGTTGAACGACCTCTAGTTTATTATATTGAAAACATTACAATTAAAAAATAAACAAGTCAATTTAATTGCAATGGAAAATATGATGGCATGACATTGTCTTACATTTTCAAATGATAATATAGTTAAGTCTTGAAGTTGTTATGACTGAGGATAAATAAATAAAAGACAAGAATTTTATATGTTGTTTCATGATGATGAATGAGACTATGACTCCAAGATACATGCCTAAGGTTTGACGTCCCATTTGCATAGTGTTTGGCTTAGTTACCTAAGTAATACATGACTTTAAAAGGTCAACATAATGTTGGTAAGTTCACATATTTATAGTAAAGGGCTTGTGTAAGTCAAGTTTTACACAGTTTGATGTTGAAAGACTTGTGCAAGTCAGGTTTTGCACTCTTTAATGTTGAAAGGCTCGTGCAAGTCAGGTTATGCACGGTTTAATGATGAAAGACTTGTGCAAGTCAGGTTATGCATAGTTTAAGGCATACATTCTACAAATAAATATGTAAACATTTTATGACATACAAGATATTATAATAAATGGACTCGTGTAAGTCAAGTTTTACACATTTTGATGAAAGGCTTGTGCAAGTCATGTTTTGCACGGATTAAGGCATTCATGACATTAGTTCCAAGTTACTGTGTTGTAATGGTCTCACATGAACCTTAGATTCGAACATTAACAGTTTTACCCACTCATGGTATATTTCCTAAGGATACCGAATGGAACATAATAACTGGCATGTACGTATCGACTAAAACCATGGATCAGGATTGGGGCAAACAATCATAAGTAGGATTGTCAACCCCAATACATCTATTCACTAGCTATCGTTTCGTACCAGAACTAGTCAAATTTAACTAATAGTGGGATTTTGTGACAAAACATTCTGTAGCGAATTGTACTCTAGTTTAGGACATGAAATGAACACGTAATCATACTTTTGTACAGTTAACCATAATATCAAGTAAAAAGTTTGATTGTTTCATGATTTCTCCCCCAAAGTATTTAAAACAGTTTAAAAGAAAGGGGCCGTGAGACTCACAGAATAGTACATGAGTTCAGTAAGTCTTACATGCATTGTATATACCAGGAAAATGTCTAAAGTTTGATATTTAATAAATTTTCCCCTAAATGATCAAACAGTAAGAAAAAGGGACCGTGAGACTCACCTGATCAAGGTGATGATAGCTGTATCACGCTCGATGTAGCAAATAAACAGTGTCCTAATACTAAAAATAAGACAGTTTTTAAGGTCTTGGTGAAATTGAGTAACGATTTGTCACCCAAGTGATCTCGGTCAAGTCTTGACATAATATTCCCGTTTGTATTGTTTGGAAAACCCATTTGGAATATTTATTGTTTAAACAAATATTTAGGTTAGTAATTCTTGTAAATATATAACTTGTAGAATATAATTATAAATCAAATAATTATTTAAAGTTATGAAAATATATATTCAACCAAGTTTTGAATTATTGAGACAAATAATTAAGTACTTTATTATTTGAAGTTCACATTATATATTTAAGTTCAAGTTTATAATTATAGGTATATAATTATATATAATTCATAGATATAAATATGCAAATATATATATATATATATATATATATATATATATATATATATATATATAGATATAGGGAGGGGATCATTAGAGAACCAATTGGGTTTAAGAACTTTTAAGAACCATTCTAAGTTTTAGTTTATATATATGGAACCCCCCATTAATTAAAGTGACCCCCACCTAAAACTAGTGGCTCAGAATGGTTCTCAAAAGTTCTCAAAGAAAAAAGTTCTCATTTGAACCTAACCCTATATATATATATATATATATATATATATATATATATATATATAGATATAGATATAGGGAGGGGATCATTAGAGAACCAATTGGGTTTAAGAACTTTTAAGAACCATTCTAAGTTTTAGTTTATATATATGGAACCCCCCATTAATTATAGTGACCCCCACCTAAAACTAGTGGTTGGGATTTGGGTCTCAAAAGTTCTCAAACAAAAAGTTCTTATTTAAACCTAACCATATATATATATATATATATATATATATATATATATATATATATATATATATATATATATATATATATATATATATATATATATATATATATATATGGTTGGTTACGATCAAAGCTTTTGTTTTTAGAACTTGAGACCAAATCCCAACCACTAGTTTTA
>JBCNJP010000023.1:65505935-65534606 GCA_039602395.1 Deinandra increscens subsp. villosa
CTCGTAATCGAGTTCCGACCACAAAAACATCAAAACCCCCTTCCATTTGACTGTATTCGTTGGTGCATTCACAATTTTTGTGAGTTCGAGACCGACCTTGGTTTTTCTTGTGTTTCGGTGTGAAATACTCGCGTTTAGAAGTCGGATTTGTGTTTACAACTCTTTAAAGGTAATGGTGGATGTTTATTTCGAAGTGTATGAGGTGTTTTAATGGGTTTTCGAGTTTCTTGCAGGTACAAAAATGGCGGTTGTGGGTGTTTACGATCGTCTCATTGTTGAAGACGACTGTTGGGTGTTTACGATCGCCGATTACGATCGCCGATTACGATCGTAGTTTACGATCCTCGTTTACGACAAAGCCTGTTTACGATCGGGCTTAGGTCTTTATTCAATGTTTACGACTGGACCGAGTGTTTACGACTGGACCATGAGTTTAACCCGATCGTGAACCCGATAGCGGATCGTAAACTCATTTAAATGGATCGTGAACCCATATTTTGAATCGTGAACTCACATTATTGAGAATTAAAATCTAAAACACTTAACAATTTTGAGAATCTCATTAAAATTAATCGTTTCTGAGATAAAATTGAGAGTGTTTTGTGAACATGTGCTTAATTCAATTATTTTCCCTAAAAGTTCAATTTGAAACTGTGTGATCTTCAAAAGTAAAATGTGACTTTCAATTGAACAACGTCAAGGGTTAATGTTCATAATAGCTGTGATGAATATGTCTGATGCATGTGTCTTGTCTTTCTCAGATGGCTGAAGAGATGTTAGACGAGGAGATAAAGTTTGAACAGGATCACTGCATCCCAGCGTATCTGGAAGACCCACCAGAAAAGCATATGGAATTATTCTACTCTCTGGTGGCCGGGATGAATACTTGTAAAATCAACCATGCCCTGAGGACGAATGTGCTTATTGATGAGATGTTGGTAAGAGAGTTCTGGGGTACTGCAAGAGCAAATGCTGACAAGACAATTATTACTGCAACTGTTCAGAACAGACAAGTAGTGATTGAGGAAGATGATATCAGAAAGGGGCTGAACATCATGGATAAAGCCACTGATCCAATCAAGTATCCAAAGGAGGTTGTTCTTGCTGGTGCTCAATCTATGGGGTACGAGGGGAAGTTTCCGCCAATCTTTAAGAAGCTTTTGCCGCACTACTGGAGGTGCCTAGCACATTATTTGCAAAAGTCATTTCTAGGCAAGAGAACCAGTTTTGATCAGCTGAATCAACTACATGGAACTGCTTTCATCTCTTTGGCTTTGGATTGGGATTTCAACTTCTCAAAGATGATGCTGATGGACTGGGTAGGCAATGCTGATTTGAGTGCCAGAGAGCAATTTTTTATGACACCAAGGTTTGTGCAAATGGTGGTCATGAAGAAATACCCGATGATTGAAGAAAGGATCGAGAAGTTGGACATCAAAGTAATGGATTGTGGGGTTTTTGGTCTTCAAACCCAAGATAGAAAGGGCAAAAACAGCTTTCAAGGAAGACTTGAATGGGTTAAGAGAGGTGCATTCCCAGAGGTGGCAAGGGAACAAGAATTTGATGAAGATGAACCTGAAGCTGCAGTGCCAAATGTTAATGCATCCGTTGCAGAAGACCAAGACTTAACAGCAACTCCGGCTGTTAATGTTCAAGAAGAAGATGCAGTCATACCCTCCGATGAAGAGAATGTAATGGATGATATCCTTGCTGGCCAGGAGATTACTGATGATGATATTTATGGGAATCTGGGGCCCCTTAACCTTAAAAGGTCAAGGGATGACATGATCGGATCATCAGGCAGTGATACAACCCCTCCTGAGCTGAATCTGGATGCTGAAGATGTTCTTGAAGAACCAATTCCAGCACGTGAACCTTCACCTAGAAAGAGGTCAGACCCAAGAAGCATCAGATTCAAGCTTTCAAAGACCAGCTCAAGCATTTTGTTAGTACATCCAGCTGGGCCCAGTTCTGAGGGTCCCAGTGCACAAGTAGAAACAGCTGCTGAAGATGTACAAGATCAACCTACTTCTGTACAAACTGAAACTCCAGTTCTAACCGAGCGTAGCCCAGTTCGGGAAGAAACTCAATTTCTGGAGGTTGATCATACCTTTGTTGCTCCAAGCCCTGTAAGAGTAAGTGCAGCTCCTGCGATATCTCAGCCAACAACTATTCCTAGCTTTAGGCCTTTTCAAGCTGCTGAGCTACCAATCGATCTAAGATTAAGCACAGATCCACATATCAACTTCCTGATATTTCAGAATCGGGTCAGAGAAAGTGAGATAAAAGCACTGCAAGCTGAAAACAGAAGATTACGACAAAAGGAAGTGGCAGACAAGAATCAAATGAAGTGGTTGTATGAAAATTTGATGGACCTGAAAAAGAGGTTTAATGTCTTGAAGGGTGAAGTAGAGTCAAATACTACTAGTGCGTCTGGTCAAAGCACATCACAGGGTCTGCAAGGTGCTGATGCGTTGAATGAAGACGATGGTGATGAAAACATTGAGATGTCTGACTATGCTAGAGGAGGACGAGTAATCTCCAAAGCTCCTGAGGGTCATGACAACTGGTTCCGAGAATTCTTTCAAGGACCAGCCCCCACTAAATATGCTCTTGATCTTGGAAAGGCTCTATTGACAAAAAGGGGAGTTGTGAACCCATTTTGTGTTGGCATTACGACGCTGAGAAGAAATTATTTGCTGTGATCCGTGATGGCTACAGTCCTGTTGAATATTATAGAACTGTCGTGCACAATTCCATTCTTGGACTGAGCCTGAGATCAGAAATTTGCTTCGAGCTCCTTACATAAACAGATGGAACAGCCCTGACGGAGACCTTGTTAGAAACAACCTGCTGAGTCATCGTGAAGATAACTTTGAAAATTTTGAACTCAAGCATGCAAGATGGGTCCAGACTGAAACTGACCCAGTAACTGGAGAAGCAATTGGTGAAGCAAGGAGACCACCTACCAAGCGTACAAGAGTGATAAACATGTTGGATGAGATTGAAGATGCTACCTTGGTCAAGAACTTTGACTGCTGGTGTTACGATCCAACGACATACGAGGTGGTGGTTCTCTGCAAGGATATGAGGCAGTTTCGCTTTTACGATCCAGTTGATCTGCTAAGGTTTGGAGAAAGGGATATCAAGCTGCTCGCCTCACAGCCTATTCTTGGAGATGAAAATGACATGGAAAACGCTGTGAGGGTGGGGATTTTCCATGGGACAGCAAACCGGATTGTGGAGCGTGAATGGTGGTCCAGCAAAATGCCAAATGCTTTCAGATTTGATTTGCTGCTACCATAGACGGTCTAATGGTTCATGCCTAGGGGAAGATTGTTGGGCTATATTTATTGAGGCATGAACATTAGTTATTGGGCTTGCTTTAACTCTGTTTTGGGCTTATTATTTAATGGGTTATTGGGCTTAATGTTGTGTACTATTGGGCCATGTGGGCTTCATTAATGTTTACGATTTTTTGTAATAGGTTTACATGAGGCACTATATAAGCCTCATATGTTAATGATTTTAGTAAGCTTTTCATCACAAATTACAAGTTTACGATTTCTTCTTGGTGATTCTAGTTTACGATCAGCTTCCAAGTGGTGTTTCTCATTCAAGATTCAATCTTTATCTTAGATTGAATCTATTTCATCTACTTGTTTCTTGAATCAATCGTATTTGAGGATTCCGCACTCATTTACGATCATATATCGTGTAGGTGGTTTGATCTCGGACCTACAAGGCTGTTCATATAAAACTGATCCGGAAGGGAGTGAACGCGCTGGAAAGAGAGTGGAGGATCAAATCCGTCGCCATTTCCTGAGGAATGACGTAATAGAGCTTTGCAAGTCGGTCGATGTAGCCTTTCATCTTAAGGACATGGGCCCTGACAGGGCTACCTTCAGCCATTCGACAGGTGTTGAGCCAGAAAACAGTTTTCGTAGCGTTCCTGTCGGGCCTGGGTTCAAACATGTCCCGATCATCTGAAACGCCGTCCTGTCAACCATGATCTAATGAATATCAGTAGACATGGTGGCCAACATGAGGCACATCACTGAATTGGTATCCTTCTTCAGTGCCTCGTGAGTGGCGCGAGCAGCGGCACTGCCATTTGTCGGTGCCTCGGGCACTTCCTGTTCCAACACGTGGAGCTTGTTGGGCATTTACAAGAAAATTTTCAGATGGCGATGCCAGTCGAGGAAATTGGTGTCGTCAAGTTTCTCTTTCTCAAGGAGAGACTTGAGCTGGAAAACCTCGTTGCTTGCAACAGGTGCAGCCATATGAAACAATAGGCAATTCGTTTTAGTGTTTCGATGTAGTATTCGTATTCAAAGATGGCAAGCAAATCTTGAATAGGAATATGGGAACCCAAGTAGTAGTCGACCCACAAAGGCAGCGTTAAGTGCAATCACCGGTCAACTAAGTAATCGGATGGACAACGATTCTCTCTTGTGAAATCCAGTCACAACTCCCGTTTATGAGGCTTTCACGAATTATTTCGCGAAATACGTTTAGCCTCATCCATGCCTATTTTGTCTACGAATGACCAGATGTACGGTGTTGAAATACTCTAATACACAAGGTACACGTAAAGAAAATGATAGAAGTCCTAAGTGGTCAGTGTGCATGCACGGTGTTGAAATACTCCAATGCACACACCTTGGAAGATACCCTGAACACCAAGTGCGATGTTGAAATACTCTAACACTGATGCATCGGTAAATATGTTCCAAGTTAGACTTGACTAGGATGGCAAAATCTAGCCGTTTTGCGGCTTACCAGATAGGATTGTTTATTCAGTGCTTTAATTAATTGAACGTTTGACTAAGCATACTTAAGAACCCTATCTCACTCGGGACAGTCAATTTAATAACCT
Source organism: Deinandra increscens subsp. villosa (assembly GCA_039602395.1). NCBI lineage: Eukaryota > Viridiplantae > Streptophyta > Magnoliopsida > Asterales > Asteraceae > Deinandra > Deinandra increscens. The sequence continues at coordinate 65,510,815 of JBCNJP010000023.1, forward strand.
CCTTATTAAAGACTACGCGTCGCGAGGCAATAACCAATTATTTAAAAGTTCGATAACCAAGATTGAAAAATTCAAGATCACAGTCGAATAAAATTGGTTATGTAATTTCGAGTCTTAATTTAAATTTTAGGACTCAAAACAATTGATTGTAAAACAGTTTTAACCGTTTAAAACTTAGTTTAGAGTTTTAGTTGGCGTGTTAAACGATTTAAGACAAGCAACCAAACTTACATGCAAACAAACACATATTCAGCTTAAGAGGTTTCGACATTGTCAAAGCCTAATAACAATGTCGAAGAAGGTATGGGACAAAAGGTAAAATCAATCACAAGGATGAGTGTGGAAAGGTCATCCGGCTGACTCTAGCGCTCCCATTGGCTTCATAAGCTCTTCTCGATTGATTGGAATCCGTCGGTCTTCCGGTCGTGGATACATGCCATGATAGGAAGTGTCCTTTGACAAGAACACTTACTACGATGGGGTAGTTGTATCTTTGCTCGTTACGTTCGACTCGGGAGAAGGCAAGCATTTTCAAGAAAATAGAATAAAACCTAATCTATTTTAGATACAACTTTTGAACCCAAAAACCAAGTGGACCAATCCAAACCAAAATACAAGTGGGCCAAAAATGGGCCAAACCAAACACGATAACCAATCACAACCATCATATGGATCTAGCCGAATATGTGCGTAAAACAATCAATTAACGAATTGAAAACGTTTGGTGGAATTAAATCGACCAAACATGTATAAAAGCAACTCGTTTAACTTTCGCGACTTTCGGGTTTAAACCCCAATTCGCGAAATCCACCGGTTTAAAACCGACCGGTTAGGGTTTGCGTGTGGTGATCAAGGCTCTGATACCACTGTTGGGATACGACAGTGGTATACGGGTGCCTAGTGACGTTAAAAAAAACTTTACTTTTAACTAAAACATTACTGAGCGGGTTTTAGAAAATCAGAGTTATAACGGATTAAACCGGTAATCCGTTACGCAGCGGAATAAACGAGTTTACTAAATAAAAGCGTAAACCATTAGTGTCGTAATCGTGTCAACAGGATCACGATCACCAAAAACCACACAAACACCTATTCACATTAAACTGGTTAACGTGAAATCAATAACGTTAACAAGATCAAAATAAATTAATCTAAACTAAAATGGAGTTTAGATATACCTTGGCGGTGTTGAACAAACGCTCAAGACACCGAGTTTCAACGAACGAAGCGCTAGGTTGAAACGGACCACTTTAGATCTCCAACGATTGTAGCGTATCACGATGATTCTCGTAGTCCGATGTCGCGTACGGCTACGGGACTGCATTTATGACTCGTGGTCATTACGCGTCGTGAGAGTACACTTTGACCTACGTCGCGTCTTGTGAGAGTACGAAATAAATCGGAATCAAGTCCGATTGCAACCGGAGATGGCGCACGGCGCCAAAATTTGATCGGTGTCGAAGCCCCGACCAAAGATAGAGTTTTTCTTTACCTTTCTACTTTAAAATAGATAGGGCAAGTACGAGTATCGAATCCACAAGGAGTGTACGTGGTTAACTACTAATTTTAATTAATTAAAAGTGAAAATGTAAAAGTTGATTGATTGATTTGTTTAAGATCAATTGCATAAGTAATGAAAATAATTAAAAGTGTTGTAGCGATCTATAAGAGAATATAATCACAGACGGTGTCGGAATTTATGATGGAATTGTTAGATACAATGCTGGTTTAAATATTTGATTCGACCACATAGACATAGCCTAGTTCAACTTCACCACTAACCTAGAGCACAATTCATATACTTACACACCAAACGTCCGTTCCTTAACTAAACTAACTACAGTTGTACAGGGCACGATCGGGTGGCGTATCATGAAATGTCCGTCGAATTACTGTGACACAGAACACACATAAATAGTTCTAACACAATCACAGATTAATGTTCTTGTATTATATATAACTAATTATATGTTTAACAATTGAAACCAACAAAGTATTCAAACAACCGAATCAAAAACCCCTCATACCGTTGTGACTACGAGGTGATTAGCCGAGCATGATGGAGGAGATTGAGTAGATGAAATTTGTTGCCGCTGAATCCATTGAAAATGTTAAGTTAATACCTAGAAATCTCAGCAGAAAGCTCTTGTCGTCGACCCGAGAAATCATCTCTTTACTCCTTCCAAAACGCCGCGAACTTCTGCTCGTCTTTCTCCTAGAATCGCTCTTCTCTGTTGTGCCTCTTCCTCAGTTGCGTGACCTAGCTTTTTTGCTGCTGCCTCTCTTCTTCCCAGTTTTCTTTTTTCGAAGTCTTCCAAAATTGCCCTTAAGTTGCCGACCCAAAAACCCATTTCGTGGACCCTCGTTAATCCAGCCCCTCTTTTGTCATTTCCTTTTATGCCCAGATTATATATTTGAATCTCAATTAATTGTTGTCTAATAATATCATGCCATCCTCCATCTAACCAAAACTCAAATCATCGTAAGACTCATTTATAATTCATATATTATTTGTTATCAACTTGATGTTTAAAGTTGATGATAAATTATATATATTAACCAATAAAGCTTCACTCGTCGGTCTCAAGTTTAGGTTAGTTGCACCAATTAGACCGTTTTGTCATAACCTACAAAACCACAAAAACAAATAATTGTAATACAACTTGTAGTAATATCGGTACATTTAACTAAGAATTAATAGACAATAAAGTGTATATAAAATATACCGATCAATGGTGCACGACGAAACAAGCCGGGCTCGCGTTGACAGTCGACGGTCAAGTGACGGCAGGCGAGCAACGGTAGTGGTGGCGGGTGACGACGGTGACGACGATAAGCGGCGACATCAATATACACGGTGGTGATCGGCACTTTTGCGGCGGCGATTGACAACAAACCGAGCGGCTGATCAAGGCATACGAGGCGTCGATCTCTAGACCATAAAGCAGTCTACGGGTGTTAACTGACGGAACGCCCTAGCAAGCAACGAGCACCAAGATACGGTGGCTCAAAGAGGGCCACCGGAGGAGCGATGGCGACGATCGGCGCAAAAACGGCATCGCCGTTTTTTCTTCTTGGGGTTTCGGCCGAGAAAATTGAAAGAGACGTAAAGCCTCTTTTTCTTTTCTTAGCTTCCGTCGAGAGTCAATCGGGTGATTAGGGTTAATCCCTAATCATCTAATATTTATTAGATGTCCGGCCCGTCTCGATGGTAAAGCTCATTTTTCATACGCGAGCCCACGCGCTAATTTTAGTAAACATTTCACTAACGTATAACTCGACCGTGATTTTAAATAAAAACACTTTTATTTAAATGTCGTTCACCCTTTATTATTAAGCCGGTTAATAATAATATTATTGATTATTAATTATTTATAACAAGTATAAATAATATATATATAATCAAACATTTACGTTTCTTTTACCGGTTAACTAGTAAGCGGGTTTAGAGTTCGTTACACCCGGTGTAACTCTTACGGGTAATAATCGGGTCGGGTTCAAGATTTGTCGGGTCTGGACACTTAATATCCAACAATTTGGGTTACCGGTGTTTGGTAAACGCGATTTCTTTGAACCAACCTACCGTTTGTGTAACCGTTATTATACTCACATAATACTTTCTCTAACTTGGTTAGCCCTCATTTTCGCATCCAATCATAGTCCTGGAACACTTGCCTGGTTCTGCTAAAGCTCTAGGATTTGTGCCCAACAAATCCATTCGAAGCGACCGCACTTATCTCTTGCATAGGTGACTACCACAATCATTAAAAGCATTGGTATTATGATTTACTCAATATCATCTATGACTTACACAAAGTCATTGACCATCGTATGCTTAACCTCACACACTTCACTTTTTGGTGATAGGAATAGACTAGGAAGTACACAACTCCCTTTTAAGATTTTAGGGTACTCCCCCACAGTGACCTTAGCCAATACGATTAGGTTGTCCTATTGAACCTAGAGCCTGGGATCTCCATTTTCATAGGTTAGGTTTTCCTTCGCACCAGCTTTCAACCCAATGGGCTTTAGTCCCATTCCCCTTGACGAATTCAAAACTAACTATTTGCTTAAGCCTTTTGTAAACGGATCCACGATTTATCCTTTGACTTCACATAGTCAATTGAGATAACTCTGGTAGAGATTAGTTGTCATACCGTATTATGTCTACATCTAATGTGTCTTGATTTTCCATTGTACATCATGTATGCAAATAGCCGTCATTGGCATAGGCCACCTTGAAATTTCTTCCACATATTGACGTAGCCATTTTGCCTCTTCACCAGATTTATCCAAGGCGATGAACTCAAATTCCATTGTGGATCGCGCTATAACAGTTTAGTTAGCCGATTTCCAAGAAATAACCGCGCCGCCAAGCGTGAACACATACCCGCTTGTTGATTTGATATCCTTCATATCCGAAATCCAATTCGCATCGCAGTATCCTTCGATAACTGTTGGATCTCGGGTATAATGCAGTCCATAGTCTCTCGTGTATCTTAAGTATCTTAGTAAATGAGTCATTGCTCTCTAATGTACCGCGCACGGATTACTCGTGTACCGTTTTAGTCTGCTCAACATAAGCCAAATCTGGTCTGGTACATGTCATAAGATACATTAGACTGCCAATCACCCTTGAGTACTCCAAGTGAGTAACCCATTTTCCTCTATTCTTAGCAAGATAAAGGGTAGTATCAACCGGAGTTTGAGACACACTCTTATCTCCTGCGTTGAACTTCTTAGGGATTTTGTCCACATAGTGAGATTGACTCAAGACAATACCATTTGGGGTTCTGATGATTTTTACACCGAGTATCACATATGCGAGCCCCGTGTCTTTCATGTCAAATCTCGCTTTCAAAATGTCTTTAGTAGCTTTGACCATCTTATCATCACTCCCAACGATAAGCATGTCATCTACATAGAGACATAGGATCACATAACCTCTAGGTGTGTCCTTTGCATAGACACACTTGTCGCACTCATTTATTTTGAATCCGTTGTTAAACATGACACGGTCAAACTTCTGGTGCATTTGCTTAGGAGCTTGCTTCAAGCCATACAAAGACTTGATGAGTCTACATACCTTGCCTTCTTGGCCAGGAACGGTAAAACCCTCAGGTTGTTCCATGTACATCTCTTCATCTAAATCACCGTTTAGAAACGCGGTCTTAACGTCCATTTGGTTAACCGCTATAGCAAGCACCAACCTTATCGAGGTTATGCGAGTAACATATGAGTAAGTATCAAAGTAATCCAGACCTTTCTTTTGTCTATATACGTTAATCACTAGCCTCGCCTTATACTTATCAATGGAGCCATCGGCTTTCAACTTCTTCTTGAATATCCACTGATATCCAAGTGGTTTACAACAATTAGGAAGATCGACAAGCTCCCAAGTGTGGTTCTGCAAGATAGACTATATCTCACACTTGATGGCTTCTTTCTATTGAGGCCCATCTGGAGAGGTTACCGCCTCGCGGTAGGTATTGGGATCACCCTCAACCATGTAAGCCGTGAAGTCAGATCCAAAGGATTTTTCAACCATTTTCTGCTTACTTCGTCTAAGCTCACCCTCATTAGATGCAGGTCGTTCATGAACCTTGTTACCAACACATGGTTGTTCACGAGCTTCGTCACCAACAAATGGATCTTCATGAGTCTCGTTACCAACTAATGGTGTCGATGAACTCGCGCGTTCTCGTGACAACACACGGGAACACGTTTCCAAAAATATAGCATTCCTTGATTCCATGATAGTTCCTCCATGTATATCGGGATTTTTCGAGTTATGGACGAGAAATCGATATGCACTACTATTTTCCACGTATCCAATGAACACGCAGTCCACAGTTTTGGGTCCTAACCTTTGCACCTTAGGCAAAGGAGCTAATACCTTAGCTAGGCATCCCCACACTTTCAGGTATTTGTAAATTGGCGTTATGCCCGTTCACAACTCATAAGGAGTTTTATCCTTATCTTTGCGGGATATCTTATTTAAAAGATATATAGCCGTCAAAATGGCTTCCCCCCACGTGTCTAGGCTCATCCCAGAACTGTTCAACATGGCATTCATCATCTTTTTCAATGTACGGTTATTACGTTCTGCAATGCCATTGGATTGTGGAGAATAAGGTGCGGTTATTACGTTCCGCAATGCCATAGGATGATATCGTTTTCTGGTGATAGGGTGGTCACTTGTTTTACCACTTGGATTGAATCTTTTCTGTTTGGAAAAAAAGTTATTTAGGTGATTTTGGTCCAATATAGGTTTTAATGGCTTTTCAGACGACAAAGTTTGGCTTATTTTCCAAAAAACATTTTGGGCGGAGTAAAAGGTTAGTGTTGCGTTTTCTTAGCTAAGCTGACAATCCCATCCCCACACTTAAATTGCACATTGCCCTCAATGTGCTTTTACACAGTTAAAGAAAAGAGTAAAACTTAAATATTTAAAGGGTAAGAAATTTGTCACCAAGTGCCTTGTGCCTTGTATCGTGCTTCTGTGGTTGCAGCACTTTCCCGAAACTTCTGGCTCTTGTTTGTTTCCCATGTTGTCTTCCTTATTGAGTACCTACAATACTAGATTAAACTATAAAATACTTTACTGGAGGTTTGGTAAATCTGCCCGCGTCGCAGCAGAGGTGAAGCTACTGGTTTGAGCTGAGAGTTACACTAGGCGAACCTCGACCTCCAATACTAGTAAATAAACTACTCGTACGAAAAAGTAAATACTATGCTAACTAAGATACATATCTAAGGTGAAAGTAAAAAGGAAAAGAGGGGACGAAATTCTGACCGTCCTGAAGATGTGTTCCTTAAAGTTTATTCGTTTCATCTTGCTTTTGCCTTAGACTTCCATGGTAAGCCGCCATGGCACGCCATGTTTATTGTATGAGTCTACTGGCTAGACCCACAGTCCTGGTCTAGAAGAAGGATGATGGAGGGGAGGCGTCCCCCATTCGGTGGTATGAAAATGCTAGACCTGACTCGATACTGTCCACCATCTGCAAAGTGCTGCTCATTTTATTACCTATGTCGAAGGTTGCTTCTTGGTCGCCAAACTTGATTGTTAGAGTGTCGCTGCTCATGCCTACCACTGCTTGTGTTGTTGCTAGGAATGGTCATCCAAGGATAAGTGGTACCTCCTTCTCTTCTTCCATGTCCAGCACTACAAAATCAGCGGGGTAGACGAACTCTCCGATTTGGACTAGGAGGTTCTCAACAACTCCTGAAGGATACTTGACCCATTTGTCTGCTAGCTAGATGCTCATCCTTGTGTGAGTGGGTTTGCCAAGGTTTAACTTGTTAAACATGGAGGAAGGCATAAGGTTTATGCTAGCCACCAGATCAGCAAGTGCGTTTGAGACCTTAATGTTTCCCACTACAGAAGGTAGTGTGAAGCTACCAGGGTCTAGCTGCTTTCGGGGAATGGTGCTTGAGAGAATGGCAGAGCATTCTTCCCCTAAGCTGATAGAGTTGAGTTCTGCTATCTTGCGCTTGTTGATCAAGAAGTCTTTCATGTATTTAGTGTACTTCGGCATTTGAGAAAGAACTTCAACAAAAGGTAGGTTAATATGTAACTGTCTCAGAAGGATCACGAACTTACCAAACTGTTCCTCGGTTTTGGCTTTTTCTAGCCTGCTGGGGTAAGCAACCTTTGGGTCTTTCATGACTTCTTCAACTGTTATTGGCATTCGTGCCTAGATTGTTTTTGGAAAGGTGGGGTTGGTCCTGTTGGGCTCGGAGTGGTATCCTTTGGTCCAACCTTCCGGCTACGGAGTGTTATTGCGTTGACTATTGCCTTGGGGTTGGGTTCTATGTTGCTTGGTAGAGAACCTGGGGCTTCTTTTGCCTACCGTCTTTGCTATTTGACTGAGTTGCTTCTCGAGTGTCTTGATGGAGGCTTGCTGGTTTCGAAGTTCAGCATCGTTGCTTCTGAACTTTTCGTCCATCTTCTTCTCAGCTTCTGCAAACATCTGGGCTATAGATTCTTGAAGGCGGGCGAGTCCCTCGGATGAATTGCCCCCTTGGTAATTGTTTTTTTGCCGCGGCTGTTGCGAGAAGTTTTGACTGTTACCTTGTTGCTGACTGTTCCCATTGTTCTCTACTCAGAATTGTTGCTGTATTGCTGGCGGGGCTGGTTTTGTATGAAGTTGGCATTTTTAGTTTTTCCATCCACCATGCAACTCCTGTTTTCATGTGGGACTCCACACCCTTCGCATTTTGTAGTAGCTTCAGCAGATTGCACGTCTCTAGCTTTTTGACTTTTGAAGTCAAGGCCTTAATTTGTGCTTTGAGAGCCGTGTCTTCATCTAGAGCGTGCATACCTGGAGATTTTGCTTTAGCGTTGCGAGAAGTGTGCCACCGGAAAATGGTTTGTGTGATATATTTGATTTTTGCGAAGACCTCCTCAGGACTTCTGTTCCCTAAAATGCCACCAGGGATGGAATCGAGAATCTGGCGGGTTTGTGGAAGCAAACTGTTGTAGAAAATCAAGATTTGTTGCCAGATTACGAGACCATGATGAGGGCATTTCCTCAAGAGTTCCTTGAAGCGTTCCCACGTGTCATATAGAAATTCTCCATCTTCTTGTGTGTACGAATTGATTTATGTTAGGAGCTTGGCTGTTATGGCAGGAGGGAAGTACTTGTAAAGAAACTTTGGAACAAGCTCATCCCAGTTGGTAATGGAACCATTGGGCAGAGTGTTCAGCCATACTTTTACACGGTCCTTGAGTGAGAAAGGAAACATGCGAAGTCTAACGGGGTTAGTTGTGGCTTCGTTGGACTTGAATGTCTCACAAACTTCGAGGAACTCTGCGATATGAGAGTGTGGATCTTCGTCGGGCAAACCGTGGAATGTATCAGCACTCTGGAGCATTTGCACTAGCTGGGGGCGAATTTCAAAGTTGTTAGCTTCGATCCCAGGTGGAGCAATAGCTGCACCAAAATTGTCTACATTAGGTCTGAGATAGTCGATGACGGTTCGTCCTTGAGCCATAGGGGTAGGCTTGTTGATGATGTTAGCAACAGTTTTGGAACGCGACCGAAGTCTGCTACGTAGAAACCTTTATGGTTCAGGAAGTGGTTCGATTATATCTTTTGGCTGTATTTTCATCACTACCTGAAAATAGAATAAGAAACAAGAATCAATAGTAACCAAGGTAGCAAGATACAGAAAAGGGAAAATCAATCTAAGTTGTGTGAGATCAGGACACTACCTAGTGCTGATGTACATTCTATATAAAAAAAAATTAAAAGTTTGGAAAGTTAGCAAGTGGTAAAAGACTCAAACTTTTAAGAAAATAATTATAAAGAAAGACTATGGTACATATATATATAGTATAGGCCGTCAACTCAGATTTTTCTCAAAATCTTCGTTTTGTGTCCCCGGCAACTGCGCCAAAAAGATTGGTGTGCTGTGATGTATATAAAATTTAGCGTTATTTTGTGACATCTTTTTAGCAGTTAAGCTTTTACATTTATAAAACATGATTTACTGACAACTACTATTTCACCACATCACAGGTAAGTGCACCTATCTGGAGCAGTATAGTAGTAGTAAGTTGAATCGGGGTCGATCAAAGACACAAAGGAAAAGGAGGGCTCTTGATGCTTCACCCTTACTGACGTCTAACCTTACCAACTTTCAAGTGAAGATGTTAGTAAATATGTAAAAATAATAAAATAAAATGTTTATACTAAAAAGGCGTGTCTTGATCAACTCGGTCGCAGATAATATCATTTGGGGGACTTATCATTGGTAAAGTTGGTAACCCATGTTTCGTTCCCTTACCTTAAGAATGTTCACTGGTAGAAGGTCATCCCTCTTTGGCTAACTCACCATCCAACTACTAATCGTCTGCGAGGAGTACAAATGCCGAGGGAATGTTGCTGCCAATGAACAATGAAGTGGTGTAATGCCACTTAGTTACAGGGTCCCTAAACCCGGCATACTTACTATACTCGACACGCCGTCATTAACCAGCAAGAGAACAACCTTGCGTGCCGGATTATATTATTATAAAAAAGACATTTTTAAGGGGCTAAGGCCAGTTCGTACACCGCTCTCGCGTATTGTACATCTGACCAGAGCCAAGTTCACGAACACGTACCTCTAGGTCCCGTGAGGTGACAAAACATGACCAACCCTCATTCCCAACCAAATACTTTCAGCCCGCACATGCATTGTCAGCTGAGTTTTCTTACATAGACATAAGGACCTCGAACGTATCATGTAGCATGGGGCGCGAGTCACCTTTCGGATCATGCATCGTCCCCTGACTGGGTGTCACGGGTCCAGCATTTGGGATTTCGACTCCCCAAATGGTCTGTGATACGTGAAGCACGCTTGGTTCAGAAAAATCAATAATATACTTTCAATAAAAAGGGTTTTATAAAGTCATTAAACACACCTTAAAGTAAGGTTATGAAAATAGTTTAGCAACCCACCAAAGATCTGTTTATCCCCAAACGAGTGTAAAAATTTGACTAACACTTGAAAGATTGAGGCTGACAAGTGTTAGTCTAAAAATATGCTTAATAGATAATGAAAGACTCATAGGCAAATAACAATTCATTATCACCATAAGTTAAAGTTCTTAAAATCTTTGACGAGTAGATCAAGAACGCTAAAACAAATGGCTCACAACCGAAAATATGAAACTAGTGGAAGAGGGGAGGAGAAAGTGAGCAAGTTGAAATGAGGAGGGAGCTCCTCTATTTATAGGCCAGCCGGAAGGGAGCACGGCCCATGCCTGGTTAGGCACGGGGCGTGTGTGTCAGTTGGTCACACGGTCATGCTTCTTGGAACACGGGGTGTGTCGTGTCAGAGTTGTCGGACGTCCGAAAGGTTTGTCAGGGGCACGGGCCGTGCTACGCCATGCACGGGGCGTGTTATGTCAGATTCTTCTACGACGGCATCAGTGACACGGGGCGTGCTTTCCAGGGCACGGGGCGTGCTAGGTCAGACACATGGGGTGTGCGCCGCAGAATGATTCAGAGGCACGTCATAGAGCTAAGCTGTTTCTTTGTGATAGTTAGTCATATTTTACTTAATATGCAGGAGAATTTAGCTTATTAAACATGTATACTTTAAGGCATATAAACTACATTGTGGATGCGCCCACAGGAACCAGGGAGGAAGCAAGATTCTAAACAGAAATGAAAATGCGTTGCCTTTTTACAAATTTAATGTTATAACGCCAGGCATTAAATCTTAGCATTAAATCTTAGCATGAACTGAAAAATAGGAATTCATGTTCCTGATTTGAAAAACGTTTTATGTTGTTAATTTTAAGCTTTCTTCTTTAATCTTTGGTGCTCCTTTTTGTATCAGATAATAACTTCTAAAAACTATTATGTCTGATAGTGTGGGATACACTGGTCAAAGCAAATCTAATCAACACCTTAACATATCCAAATGTTATGAGTATGATTCTGCCTAAGTTTAAGTTGGACAAATTATACCAGCAATCAGCATGACTTATGTGCTTTGATTAATTGAAATTGAAGTGTAGTTCAGTGCATTATGTTTAATATGATCCCATATAGTGATCTTTCTCATACCAAAAATAGTGTTTGTTTTTGTATTGTGATTTCATTTCATTTCTGAAAAGAACAAAAAGATTTTCGGTGTGTTTTAGCATAAACTTTAAAAAATCAAAAAGATTTTGTTTCTGCTTTATTTTCGATCTGATCAACACATGAAACAAATCAATTTTCAAAAACATATCTTGGAGTCTCGAAGAGATGTTTTGCGCCAAGATTATTTAAATGTTTGAGCAGGTTGCTATGTGCAAGATATCACGACTTCAAGTCTTCTGAAGCTGTTGATGAAGGACCAGAGATACACTAAAAGGTTATCAAGTATTCAAGATCAAGCTATGATCGAGTTGAGGAGGAGTTTGTTTGAAGATTCATTTCATTGAACGAACGGATTCTATACTTGAGGGGGAGCTTGATTGAAGAAGGTTGATGATATTAAAGAGATACTACACACGACGAGGGGGAGCTTGTTGATACTTGATATGTGCATCGTGTGAAGTATCAAGCAATGTACAAGATCAAGTCAAATTAGGTCTGGCCGAACCTTGTCCGAACCTGGAGTTCGGACTGGCCGAACCTGGGGTTCGGACAGAGATCGGCCAGCTGGGTATAAATAGTCGTTTGGTCTTTGTAATTTTCAGTTCTGAGCGTGCGAGATTACAGCTAAGTGTGTGTTTCTGAAAGTGTTCTTTGTGTCTGTATTCTGAGTGTTTTACTGATTGTAATTGTTCATTGTGATCAATAAATCAATCGGTTAATTACGTTTCGATGTCCGATTAGCTAGATCGAGTAGACGATCCGATGCTCACGCATTATCAATGGATGAAGTAACATTTAAGTGAATACCTTGACTAAGTTGACAAAAGAAGCACAAACATGCTTCACAATACCTATAGAGTAGAAGACCAAGAAAACGTCATACGTCTTCATTGTGAAAAACAACACATTGGATCCGAAATCGTTAGCTACAATTTAAAATAATAGTTTGCTCATTTAGAACCGCCGACTGAAAAATTATTCGTTATAAACGATAGCGTCGGTGAAGTAGTCTTCAACCAAACTATTGTGGGCCGCTATTTGATCTTTGTTCAAGGGGCTATCCCTTCCGAATATGAAGAGGCTGAATTTAGATGTCTGATTCTATATATAAACAAATGTAAGTTAAATTTGCAACCAATAAAGCCCTGTGTACAAGCTCCTAAAGCGTTCTTTTTCATTGGGGTACTGTTGTTCTTGGAGGGTGTACAACCCCAGCTTTTAAAGTAGATGTCTTTAAAATTAAAAATAAAGGAAGCGTGGGGAAGATGCCAAACAGTAAAAGTGAAGCATGGGTGTTGAAAAGTATTTCTATCTTTGTCTACGCCATATCACCATTTGATATCTCTCTTCTCCCTCTTTTTTTACACGCAGGCAGTGAGACTAGGGTTTGAACCTGATGCTATGGCTCTAAGCAAATTGTGTGGATGTCACAGTTGTTAACGACGCTTGGTGGTGCCGGTGTCGCCACAACCGTCGGCCTAAACCACTTAGTCTTTGGACCTCCGTACAGTAGTACCTTCATAAGGGATGGCGCACGGTATGGTATGGCGATCTTCCCTGATTTTTTTTACCGCGTTAAAAAAACAACGCTCTGCTTTTTCTTTGTCCTCTGTCGGCGTATGATCCGGTACGTTTTTGCTTGGGGTTATGCTCTTCGACTACATCGATTTTGTGCTTCGTTTGAATCGCCTTCTCTAGGTTCTCGCTGCCTTCGTTTGAAGCGTCTTTGTAGACTTGATGTTCTTATTTGTTGCTTTTCTTTTGCTTTGATTATGTGCTTCCTTTTAGTTGCTGATTTCTGCTGTTGATGTTCTTATTTGTTGTTTTTCTTTTGCTTTGATTGTGTGCTTTTTTTTTGTTGCTGATTCTGCGCTTCCTTTTTGTTTCTTTTCGTCTATATTTGGTATCCCATGTGTGAATTTTCTGCCTTGCTGAGACTTTGATGTTCTTATTTGATAAGGTTTTTGTTGTTGCAGGCATAGATCAAAGGCTTTCCTCAAAGAGGTACAATTGATCCCAAATCTTTTATGTATAGGGGGTTATGCTTATATTTTTGTTTGTTGTTATAGCTTATAGATTGCCTTTGTTTGTTGTTATATCTCATGTTTTACATTATGCATCTTCTACATGATGTGCAAAAGGTTTTTATTTATTTATTTTTTTATTTTTTTAAAGTTATTGATATAATTTACAATGAATGAATTTTATATGTATACATCACATGGTCAACATTATTGTCACACCCTAAAAAAAATCCACGCGTGGAATACCACCGCAGGAAGCGTGACAAACGAGGATCGTAGTCAATTAGTTACAACAAACAACCAGCAATTAAATAAAACGTTTCATATTTCATTAAAATATAAATTTTGAGTTTTACAAATGCCGAAAGGTAAATACAAATAAAAGTATAAGTAGAACATTGTCACCCAAGGTGACGTGACTTGTCCAAAGATACTAAAAGTGTTTCAAAGACTCATGCATACGTACTCGTGATACTCGAACATCTTCAACCTGAGAAATAACATGCTAAAAAGTGTCAACACAGAGGTTTGTGAGTTCATAGGTTTATTAGGTCAAAAACAGTTCAAGTTGAGTTTAAGATTGACTGTTCAACAATAGTCAAGTCGAGTTTAAGATTGACTGTTCAACAACAGCCAAGTTGAGTTTAAGATTGACTATTCAACAACATCCAAGTTGAGTTTAAGATTGACTGTTCAACAACAGTTAAGTTGTAAGAGCATAATCACTAAAATATATCAAATAGCTAGCTAGGCTATATACATGAAACTTCGCACGTTGATGGTCACCGAAGCTAACAGTTGTTTACAGTTTGCGTAGTTTGCCTTGTTGTGTTTAGAACGAATATAACACCCGTTCGATATCCAATCATGTCAGCGCGACTGACCCGGGTGAGGTTTGTCAGACCCAGTAGTACTACAATATATTTCCCGTTATCGTCATTAATACTAACGGTACCATAAGAAGGACTTTGTTGTATCAGTGTGCTTCAAGTACTTCAAGTGATATATAAAAGTCTAAGTATCTCATTTGTATAATTTATGCATGTTAATCTCCCCCAACAGGATTAAAAACAGTAAAATGGGGCCGTGAAACTCACCTTTATGTGCACAGCAATTCCAGATAAATAACCATAACCAATAGCAAATAACGCTTCTTGTGTACTCTACCAAACACCTAATGAGCATGTATAAGTAAGTGTGTGTTCAAACAAAGGCGACTCGGTCTAGACAGACGGTAGTTGATAAAAGATGTCAAACTATGACATGTGACAAAAGTCATTAGGTCGAAACGAGTGAAGGATGGCATGTAGCCTGAATTGTAGGGATCATCAAATTGCGAATCAAAAGATAATAATTATATCTTCATAAAACCAAGTAGTTAAAATGTATATATATATGTATCTATATATTTATGAATGTAAAAGATATATATATATATATATATATAGAGTCGAGTTAGCCTGCATCCAGCAAAAACGCTACATCCATTGCGGATTCATCTGGGGCGTCCATCAAGATCATCCAACAGCCAGGATCTATGGTGTTTCCGCCTATGGTGTTTTCGGTGGGGGAAAAAACACCATAGGCGGAAACACCATAGATCTTGGCTGTTGGATGATCTTGATGGACGCCCTAGATCAATCCGCAATGGATGTAGCGTTTTTGCTGGATGTATTTTACCCTAAACCTATATATATATATATATATATATATATATATATATATATATATATATATATATATATCTTTAATACTTTAATATACATATTGGAGAGAGGGTGTTGAAAGTTGAAAACTTAACAAGCCTTTATACATTATGTATAATTTTCCAAAGAAATATAACATAAGAAATGGTTGTACAAGTTTGTTAAGCTTGAGTTACAAGCACTTTATGCGCCCTTGATTCTGCGTGGATGAAGAAAAACAAACCACCGGTTCCTTCCCTATTTCGGGCATGATTTCATACGCCTTTCTCCCTTTCTTTTACAGACTCCCAATCTATTCATCCTTCACACAGATGAAGAATCAAACACAAATCGGACGGTTCAACTCATCTGGAACCCTAATCAGATGGTTCCTCTCATTTGTTCACGCGGATTGCTCATCAATTTGAAGCATCATATACAGATAAACTCTCGAGATTGAAGCACCATTTGTTCACGCGGATTGAAGCATCAATTTTTCCACTGGTTCCTTCCCTATAAATACACACCTTCCATCATTAAGAAATTGCATCCTAGCAAATTTCGAGATTTGAAAATAGAGGTACGGTTCTTGCTCATTTAGAAAACACAACTCAAATTCATCTCTACAAGTTGTTTATAGTTGTTTGTAATTTTTAATTATGTTTTAGAAATCTGAATCGCAGCTCAAGTTTACCCCTGCAACTAACTGACAATCTTCAATTTCACTCCTGCATCGATTTCTGGTACCAGCTCCTTTCTTTGTTTCACTTTTTATCTATGTTATGTTGTAGTCAAGATCTCGGTACTTAAGGTTTTAAGGGTTTTTGTGAATTTGCTTCTAACTAACTATGTACTTAATGCTTAATGTATGTTGCAGTTAGGAATTTTAAGAGAGTTCTTAATTCTTAATCTATTCATAATGTATTTGGTTTATTTTCTGTTATATTTGCACACCAGTTTTAGTATGCTTTGCTATTTGTATTTGATTTTTGAATCTAATTGAAGTGAATAATTTTGGTTGCTTGATTGTTATGATCTCTTATAAGAGATCCATTTTTTGTTTGCAAGTTTTGACATGTTGCTTATGAGTAGAATATGTGCTTTGGTTAACCATCTTTATGGTCTTTTTTGTTCATTAAGATTGTGCTTTTACTTGTAATCATCATTTTTCGAAGTAGCTTTTTTTAGATGTATAGTTTGAGTACTTCAATCATACTACCATACCATAGCAAGTATTACACATCAAAATTGAATTAATTATTAGAGCAACGACCCAACCTTTTTTATTGGTCACTAAAAAAATCTATGTACTTCAACAGAACTCACACACAAATTTCAAGAATTTATTTTTGTATTACCGAGCTCCTGTAGTTTTATTACTTATCACTTCAGTATGGTCCTTATTAAGTTCAAAGACTTAACCAACATTTAGAAGTTTTAAACTATAAGTTTATAGATTGAGGTCATGTATAAAAGTTCAATAAACCGCATATATATCTTTCATTGGGTTGTTTGATGGGTGTTTTGGGTCATAATGGATAAGAATGGGTGTTTTGGGTCATATCATGGTTGTAATCTTTGGGTATATATAGAATTGAATAAACTTTCCAACAATTCAACAGGCGAGGTGCATGGGTCTAATTATTGAAGGATGGTAGCTACAGGCTGCAATAACACAGAGCACTGCTGAATTCCTAGAAGGAGTAACCAGAAAGCACAATATAAATTAGATCCATAACTGCTGATGTAAAAAAGAAACTGTTATTGAAAGTAAAACCTTATTAGCGATTCCATTAAAGACAACAGATTATAGAGTATAAATAAAGGTTTTTAAACAAACCATAGCCAACAAACATCATTTATATAGGCTGTAGAATAAGAGTAAAGAAACAGAAAATTAGGTATAGGTGAGAAATGATAGGCATTATACAAAACAACTCCTCATGTAAAGGTTGTTTGGTTAACAAAAGTTTATATAAGATTTCATTTAAAGAACAGGGCTTCGTGTGGAGATTAGTGTGCTTTGTTGAGTAATCTACTAGCTGAGATTATTCTTTTGGTTTTACATTTTAATTCCCATCAAAGCTACTGTGGTTTACAAGCGATTTTTGTTTGCTTTTTTGGTTAGTGCTTTGATGGTTTTCGCCTAAATCTTAGTCCTGGATAAAGATTTAAGATTGATGGTTAATTAATTTGTGTCATGGGATAAATCATGCTGGTATTTCTTAAGTTAATGTTTTCATAATTTGTGCCCTCTTTTCCATTAATTTACTAAAAAGATTTACTCAACCTCCTATGCTTTCTAATCTTCTAATTTAGTACTCTATATAAACTAAATTTTTGGATCCACATTATATCATATATTATTCCATTTTCTGTAACATATATTATGGTTTTTTTACGAAGATCAGTAAAAAGAGCTTCTATTTATATTTCATCTTTAGTTTATGGTCTATATGGAAAAATTTATAAAACACTGTTAACTATGTGCCAAAAAATTACCCCTGTATTGATATTGTATAAATTTTTTGTATATTGGTCTTCATATTTTATACTTGCGCTAATTTTGGTTCATTCCTTTCTTTGATGTCATGAACTCTTATGGTTCTCTTTTACTGTAGGGAATGGCCTACACATGTGACGGAAATCTAAAGTCTGACCACATCCACACCAGGACAGTAATGGCGTTACGCGAAGAAACTTAAATCTGACTACATTCACTCTTCTTGAAGTAAGATCACTTTTGTTAAGAGTATTATTTAATTTTTACATAAATTCTATATGAGAGCTGTTGTAGTTATTTTGTTTCCATTTTAAAAACAGAGCTGTTATGAGTAATTCTATCACAGGTACATTCGATGATGTAGCTGGTCCTTGCCTCCTCCCAATCTGATAAATTTTTACCATAAAAAATCATATTTTAGTAAGCAGTTGCAAAATACTCTTAGCTACTGTGTTTTTCAAAAACCTTCCTTCAAGAATTTGACTGATATAAATCTACTATTATGTGCAGCCCAGATAACCAAACTCAGATTCCTTGCTACAGGTTAACTCCATCTCCAGTTAGACTCTGATTTGAAATAGTTTTTTTTTCAGGAGTCTTTATCAACCATTATGCACCAAACAACAAGGATCAGAGGCACCAAACTGATATTATATCATTTGACAGGTTGCAAGTTTCTATGCTAACCTTATGTTCATCAACAAGGCAGCCGGGTTCTTCAGTCTTCTTTTTATGTAATCAAAGGTAAAATCATGAATGCTTACTCTATTAATTTTCAGCAACATGAGTGAGTTTTATTCGTAGGTATTGCTGCAGAAGTCTATGTGGTTCTACCATCACGCTTAATGGCTCGCTCTAATTGGTCAGGCTTTGAAATGGCAACAACATCAAGGTTGGCCTTTGTTCTATTTTCTGTTGCAACAAAACAACAACCTTTGTTCTTTGTTTCGACCCAAAACAGTACCAACACATGGATCATGACTGCTCTTATTTGATTGTTAGACTGAAATCCAAAGTGGGACTGATTATTCCTTTAGTTATGATGGTGGTGAGTCTAAGGTGATTTATGTATCTTAATTGAGGTCACATGATTACATTCTTGAATGGTATTTGTATCTGCTTTTACCTGTATATGTTTTCTATTGGTAGCAGATTTGGGAATATTGGTTTTCATTTGTAAGTATTGTTTATTGTTTGAAGTTTAGATGGTTTTTGTATTTTTTCTTACCTGTCTATATTAATGGTTTTTTGCATTGATTTGTATGCTTCATGTGTATGTAGGTTTATATTTTGGTTCGCACGTTATGTGTTTGATGATATGTCTTACTTAATTTTATTGGAAGTTTTATTTTTGTTTTTCTTGGTGATGCTTAGGTCTCATAGTCTATGGATTTTGTGTTTTTAGGTTTATAGTTGGGTATGCATGTTATATATGTATTGAAGTGTGTAGAGTTTGTTTATGCTCATTTATATTGTTTCCAAATGAAAGTTGATTGATTGTATGTGAAAATACAGATACTTTACTTGGTTAAGAGTATATGCAGGATGTTAAGTCAATAGGTTTGTTTCCATTTTTATAGTGCATTAAGATTGTTAATGTTGAATATGTTTCCTGTTTGAAAAGTACATCATGTTGTAGTTTATTCGGAGGTGATCCATTTACATTAAAGTTGTGAGTTTCCTGATAATAGTATTTGAAATGAAATTTCCCCAAATCCTCTAAATTGCTCATAAGCACCATGTGCTCCATAGCTATACATTCTGGAAATAAATTTGAGGCCCAACTATATTTATATGATCACAACTCCAAACTGATTTCCCCTAATCTCCATTTATATCCCTATGTATTGTCCATAGGTCAGAATTTGTCCAAGCGGTTGACATCTTTCATAAACAAAGCATCTTAGTCATAAGATAATGTAAATTACCATATATTTATGTATTTACCTTACTTGAGTTTTTACCGTACATTGAAATATTGATTCATCCACCCAGGCTTCAATTTGAGGATCCCTTGGTGATGTGTTTTTTAAGTGAACATAAACCATTGTCATTTTCTAACTTTCTAATAACTTAAAAAATAACTGTAATTGTTCCCCTCTCACCTCTTACTTTTTTTCAAAAATATGCAAAAGGAAACTTAAAAACAGTTCTCATTCAACTGTGATTTATGCATCTCCTTCATGTATATCAAGTTAATTGTGATACTAGAGCATAATGTTGACAGCGAGTCTATTCTACAAGTTCCAATGCCCTAGTATCACAATTGTGATACTAAAGCATAATGATGACAGCAAGTCTATTCTAGAGCATCGGAAATCTAGAGCTATTGTGAACCATATTGATCTGAATTGATATTTGCTCCTTTTTTTTGTACAACAGTTCGATTAAGACTGCAGCGTATCAATTTCAAACCAGGGCATACAAAATAAAACATCAAATTGAATCCGCCGTGAAGTGCGGATCGCAACATCTTGTTTTTTACACATAGTGTTTTTTGAGCTGGAATGATCTTATTGTTAGTAGAGTCGTATCAAACTTTCACTTTTAATGTGTTCCCTTTTAGTTAATAGCTAGCTCAAGCCATTTTAAAATTATTGGCTGTTATTGACAATAAAATTATTGGCTACAATTTTTGGCCCTTTATTGTATTATGATTCATGGTATTGTATTAGTAATATATGTTAGTGTTATCATATATTGTTATATGTTCAATGAATAAAAAGTATATAAAAGATAAAAAGAAATTTATTAATTTAATAAATAAACACGACAAAATCTTGTAAGAAATTAAGAAGCGTGAATAAATAAGTATATTAAAATATAAAATCAGCATTAGGAAGGGTTAATAGGAAGAAAAATCTCAACGGCTTGGATTTGAACTTTGGCTCTCAAAATCCGAACTATAAGACTTACCACTACATTACAATTGTATTGTTCAACAACTTTGTCAAAGCTTCTATTTATAATATAAACCCACGCTAAATTTTAAAAAATGAGGCCCTAAAATTTTTGGGGCCCAAGATAATTGTCTAAACTTTTATTAACATGGGCCAGCCCTGATTACTTATTTGACCGTCTATAAATAACACACCCGGTAAATCACGATCGACAAGCGTCGTGATCTCATTCTTATGATTGTAGTTCATCGTCGCATTAAACGTTATGTTGCACTTTATGTCACAAGTCTTGTAAATTATCGTTGTCGCTGAATGCGTATATACAACATTATAAATTGTCATTGGGCCGCATCGCGCTAACAGAAACGAATACCGCGACGTAAATTCTTGTGTCACCATAATGCATGAACAAATGGTGAATAACACGCTATAAACTGTCGCTGCCGCAACGCGCGGGCACAATGCTAGTATATATATATATATATATATATATATATATATATATATATATATATATATATATATATATATCCAAACGTATAAAATGTTTATATTGAGAAATGCGACCAATGTATATTATTTGTACACTTTTATATAAATAAAAGTGTTACCAAAACTTTCGTTTTATATTTCGCAAATACATGTATTTTTACATTTTTCCAAATACACCTCGTTTATAGTTCTTGTCAAAACCCAATATTTTATATAAAATAATATTATATGAACCACGAGATAAAAACGAAGGTAATGATGTCTACGAGGATTTCTACGGGTCCAAAATAACATCGGGGAACGATCGGTAGTGAGTTTTGGGTTATTCAAGTTCATGAAACAAATAATAAAAACAAAAAGATTAAAAACCGTAGGTCACGAGGTTCAAACCTGTGACCTCTGGTTTAGATTTCCAATGCCCGACCACTGGGCTAACTAGCTATTTGATGAAGAAATCAAAAGGAATTAATTTTGATTAATTAGACAGTGAACAAGGAAGCCAGGGTTTAGAAAAATAATCAAAAATAGTTTCACTGGAGGGGGTTCGAACCGGCGAGCTTTTATTATGAGATCACAAAGCTATCACTACAGCAGCCTCTGAGAACGGTTCTAAGGCAAAGAGAAAAATAGTTAACAAATTTCAGTCGTTTGTCATCTTCCTTAAACATAACCCTAATGCTCCCGATCACCATTAACGGCCGAGTGAAGCTTTTAGCCGAGTGTTACAGACGCGATCAGACCCAAGAAAAAAACTAAACCATTACCTTATGCCGTTAGCTTGGATCCACTAAGGGTGCTTAAACATGTTAATCATCGAAGACGCGTGTATGTTGGCACCCAAAACAGGGCTGGGGAGGCGACGGTGACTGCGTGTAGTCGTCGCCGGTGGTGCAGCAACTGAGGCCGGAATGCTCCCGCTCGATGTTCACTGATGCTAGTCTTTGGGGTCTTGATTCAATGCGGTTATGGAGATGATAATGGCTGTAGAGGTTGCAAATATGGTGGTGATCGAATTATTGGTGAAATGAAGATGGTCCGTTAAGTTGAGTCGTGTATAATCAGAGTGCTAGATCAAGTCACGTAGCCGACAGTAATGGGGGAATGGAAGCGATTAATCTCCTGCGACCGATCAAAAGATCATTTAAAATTAACTTTAACGAAATGACACAATCAATCCCCCATCATGTTACACTTTGAGTGGTCGGGTTTAGTTAAATACCATAGCAGTCCCTCCAGGATGATTAAATACACACATGAGTTTCGGAAATTACAAGAAGGGTCCCTAAATTTTAACAAGTGTTAACCGAACCTAACGAGACTAATGGAATGTACCCCCCCCCCCATATTAACTCGCAACAAGAAAATTATTTACTATAAAAAAAACATACACCATGCCGTACACAGTTATATATATATATATATATATATATATATATACACCTCAAAAGAATATAATTAACGTATAACGTTTAAAATGTAACCCTAATGAGCTCACCTAAAATCATGAGCTCTATTAAAATTACGTGACACATAGTCACATAAAATAGTGGAATGTAATGTACTTATATATATATATATATATATATATATATATATATATATATATATATAGGGTTAGGTTCAAATGAGAACTTTTTGTTTTAAGAACTTTTCAGAACTAACTCTCAACCACAAATTTCAGGGGGGACCACTACAATTCATGGGACGGGGGATACATGTAAATAAACTTGTGGCTCAAATTAGTTCTTTTTAGTTCTCAAATCAAATTGGTTCTCAAATGATCATCTCCCTATATATATATATATATATATATATATATATATATATATATCACATAAGATCATAAGTATAATTATCATATAAAATGACAATGTGTTCACATGAAATCATAGAACATGATTTACATAAAATCACAAAGTATAAAACGTCTAGACTTTAAGTGCATGCTCACATAGTGATGGTTATACAAAACCCTAATTTTCTAAAGTCAACACAGTCAACACATAAATGTTCACACAACATTTATAACAGTTTAGGTTCAATTAAGGTCAGGAAAAGACCTAAAAAGACGGATTGTCACAGTATCCCCTTGTTGAGGAATTTTCGTCCCGAAAATTGAATAACGTGGTTAACAAGTTGCTTACAAAAGAAAAAAAAATTCCCAGTCGTCACATCATCCCCTTGTTGAAAGAATTTCGTCCCGATATTTAAATCAGTGACAATTGTTTGAAGAGTCGGATTGACAGTAATGTGCCAAAGGAATTCAGGTTTCCTACTCCAAAAGGAGTGATGGGTGTTATGATCAAGAATGTGTACCCGATGTTGAGGAGATGTCAAATGTTTAGAGGGTTTCAAAAGAAATTCGATTCGAAATTATAGAAAATGATTTTCTTATCAGACATTCTCTTACAAGAGGAGTTGAACAAATGTAATGTAGGAATCGTGTTGCGTAACCAGGATGAACAATGTCGCACCCCCAAAATACCACTAACGGAGTCTATACCGTTAAGGGGCGCGACTAGACCAGGATCCACAACCATAGTTACAAATACTAAACGAATCAGGGTTAGTTCAAACACAAGATAGAAATCAAAGTCTTAAAT